>VXAD01012859.1:0-23129 GCA_013399195.1 Dicrurus megarhynchus
CCCCGTCCCTCACCTGTTGCCGCTTGTAGAGCAGTGGCTGCCCCTCACGGGGCTGCCCATGGGCATTCGCCTTGTTCCTCTCTGACATTGTGGGAGTGCTCTGCTGAACACTGGCCACAATCACCCAGGGGAGCTGCTGCCTCCAGAGAAGCTGCTGCTTCCTCAGAGCGCTGCTCTCCCGGGAGTGACCACTGCAGGGATTTGGAGCCCCCAGGGTCACGACACGCACCCACGTCACAATGGCCTCTGGGCACGATGTCACCGCGGGTCACAAAGGCCTGGTGGGCATGGTGGTGATGTCCTTGCTTTTGTCCTGCTCATGGTACAGTGTAAGCCCCTGGACAGGCCTGGCAGTACCCTCTTAGGCTGGATCTCTGTTCCCCCTCCTACCATTGTCTTTTGATGCTCCTTATTGGGCGTTCAGAGGAGCTGTTTCCCAAGAGCCTCCTGGCAGTGACTGGATTGTTCTGTAAAGGATATTTTCTGACCTAATTACCAATAAGGAATATTACGGGGAAGTTGTGGAGATGAGTTTTTCCTTGGCCGTTCTTAACATTTTTTTGTTTCGGTATACTTTTAGCAGTTTGTCTTTTTATACATTTTTGGGAACAGAACAGTAGCAATGTTTTTTTTCAGGAAACACTTGAGGGAGAAATGCCACGCTTGTCACAGTACGAGAAATGTACTGAATAAAGGTTAATTACTTTGTGATTCACAAAATAACTGAAAGCACAGATGAATGCACCATGAAGACTTACTTTAAAGTAGGATGAGAGTTGACCTGAAATGCTGAAAGATTGAAAATGCAGTTTTCCAGATTAAGAAGGAACAAGATAGAAGAGCTGTGGTTAATGTCCTGTATTTGAAAAGCTGTGCTATCTTTTTTATAAAGAGTGTTATCTTTTGTGTCATATTTCAGAACTTTTTGCTTAGTAACTGTTAGACAAATACCAGTTACATCTTCATGTATTTATTAACAGCATTATTAGACTGGAATGTTTTAAAAATTGTGTAAGTAGTTTTGCACTAAGAGGTTTTGGTAATAAATTCATATGTAAGAAAAGACAGTGTCCCAGCTGTATAGAAGCATTTATATCTACAGACTACTTTGAGTGCTAGATCACTACCCCTTAAAAAACAAAATAATACTACATTTTTAATATTTGATGAGAAAAATGTGCATTCTAGTTCTGGTGGTTGTATTAGTCATTCACCTGCTGAAAGCTGTAGGAATGGTATTTAATGTTACCAGTAACACTAGATTTTTCTTTTAAAATTTTAGATTCACGAGATGCTTTCTGGTACTTGGTGTTTCCTTGATCTTATGAATGGTTAATATAGTAATATATTCAAAGTTTAGAACTTGAAAAACTGCAGATTTCGTCACAGACAGGAGATGTCTGATGTGACACAGCATTACTACAAAATTATATTTTTCATCATACTTTACTCATTCATCTTTCTTCTCATTGAGAGGTGAGGTTGTCTGGTGTGTAGCTGCCAAACACATTGATGTCCTTTTTGTAGCTGAGACCTAAGTCAGTAAAACCTAAATTATTTTAAAATTCCAGGTTAACCAAAAGTGAACGTTATGTTTTTTAATGTTTATATTTTATGCCATTAAGATAAGATAGCTTCAGTTAATAATACTGCTTTATGATAAGCTTTTGTACCATAACATTTTTTGAAAGCTTCCTCTTTGACCTAATGGGAGAACAGATTTCCCGGAGAAAGTAGGATTTCAGTTAGTTTGTTCTCAGTTTCAATACTGACTTCTTAAACAACTATTCCTGCTGCAATTAATGAATTTTCCTGTCCATGTTTGTAGAAGAGATGCTAAAGAAATGACAGAAAGTAGAGTTGGGAGGGACGTCAATAGAACATCCAGTTTCCATGTTGCTCCCTCAAATGTTGCAGAGCAGCGATGCCTTGGCCCTCTGGAAGAAGATCTGCTGATAGAAGTTCCACAGTCTGCCTTTAATCATCTCTAGCCTTTCCTATTGCAGAAAAGTATAGAAAGCTTTTCCTCTTTTCTCTGTGAGTTCTTCCTCTTCATGTTTTTCCTGTCCCCAGTGGAAACTGTTCCTGTCCTTTGCACATTGAACTTTTGATGACTTAATAGCTGTTACTTGATGTTTTCTATCAAGACTCTCTGAGTTTTACCAGTTAGGAGAAAGGACTAAATAGGAAATAACTAAATTTTAATCCAAATCTGCATCACCAGTTCATTTTTTGGTTTTGGGAGAGACATGTAATACTGTCATTTCAGGGAAAACTTGATTGAAGATGAAGCTCTGCTGTGTCTGGCTGAGCACAGCTAAATTAATCTCCTGGAGTGGAGAGAGTTTAATTTCTAGTCACAAAGCTGTTTCAGATGGAAGACAAAACTGAGTTTTAAAAAAACAATGCTGTAACTAAAAATTATGGTCCATATAAGAACTAGACTCAGACAACTTTCATGGATTAAAAAACTCTAAACCAGCTTCTGGCATTCTCTAACTTTATGGTTGGCTTGGCAGATTTCTCATATCAGAATGACTTTGATTATAAATTGAGTAATACCTTAAAATTTTGTGCTTTTTTGCCATCAGCTGTCAGGTGTAATGAACTAGTTCATGAAACTAAAGCTGATTCTAGGAAGAGTAAATTTTTTAAAATTTCTGCAATTATGGTATTTCTTTTAAAAAGGATTTTAAGAGGTAAGGTAAGAAAAAAGGTCAGTGAGCACTATTAGCATACAACTGGAGAAAGTATGGGAATTCTGTGTTCATCTGTAGTACAGAGTTTAGAATGCCTTTACTTTCTTGGGTGTCATGCAGTTATAATTTATTTTAAGGCTTTATTCAGCAGGGCATTTATTTTTTTCTTTAGGCTGTTACAGACTGAGGTACCATATGGCAGATGGGTCCCCAAGCAATAAAAGAATTGAGAAAATAAATGTATGTTACAGTATTGGAGCTTGAGAAAAAAACATAATTTTTTTTCTTCCCTTACATTTTTAATATTTTTTTTCACTGAACTGCAAAAAGTAGGAAATCTGTGGAAGACTCTGAATTAAAAAGTATGACAAATTAACGACAGTTGTTGTTAATTACCTGGCGGAATGCTGACACAGCAGGGACAAGAAATGCAGTGGACATGTGTGAACCAAGACAACCAGTAAGTTTATTGGTCATGGAAACTCAGTTCAGCACAGAGTCCCTTAAATAAATAATTTGGCCTTTAGTATATGGATTAATTATTCATAACTTCCATTTCATTCAGTGTTTTTGTTTTTTTTTTTTTAACTTCCATGATCAATTTCAACTGCATTAACTGATTACAATTTCTAAAACTTCACAACTAAACAGGGATATGAAATTGAACAATACATTCTCCCATTTCCTTTCTTTTATTTTTCCTTATCAAGATCCTAGATATTGTTGAAACAAAATGTTAAATTATATACAGCAGCTCCTTGCAGAGATGAAATGGTTAAAGGAATGTATTGATTGCCTGTATATATGTATTTTGTTTTTTCAACTATGGATACTTTGAACATGGCCAAGTTAGCAGTGTATACCTGCAGTGTGGGAAGATGAAGGATTTTATTTATACATGGTATATATGTTTATGAAGTTTATTTTTACTACTTGTGAAAGATTTAAGTGCACTGAACACTAGTTGTGTTATCTTTTGTAGAAATTGGCCTATTGATGGAGACATTTTAATTCAAAGAATTTTTCTTTTTTTTTTAATTTGAAGTAGCAGAGTGATCTCCATGGAGGTGATTATTCAGTGTGCCAGAGCAGATATTTTATCAAGTTTTAACCTTGCACAGAATATATTAAGTGATTTACTACACATGAAACCATTTCTTTCTAATTACTATTTGCTATAAATATTTTAGAAGACACTATAACTGATACACTTGCCTTTTTAAGTCAGTAATTTGGAAGTTGCAAAGGTTTTTATAGTAATGGTGGAAAATTTTATTGAGGATGAAATATTGCATAAAACATTCTTAAGAGTGAAAACTCTTGATGCATTTGATGTATAAAGGAAAATCTTGGGGATTTTTGTGACGGCTTTGTCTTTTCAGTGTTTTCTTGCAGGAAGGAAAGATTCATTACAATGCATCTTTAAGTGATGTTCAACTTCTCTGGGTGCAGCCAATAAGATCAGTGTTTCTGCAGAGTTTTGAGGCTAAGCTGTATGTTTTAGTGTAATGTTTTTAGGTGTTAATCCTTCTACATGTTGTTAAAAGTTTTTCAATTAATCTGGGTTTATATGAAGGCTGATGGTGTCCTGTAGAGTCTTTAGGATTATTTGAATTTACTGTCCCAAATTTCAGCAGTCATCTATTTGCTTGTCTGTTCCAGATCTTCCTGTACATAATTACACAAAATAACCTAGAAAAACAGGTAACTTTTTCCTGTGTAGCTACATGTTTGCATTATGTGTACAGTAATATTAATGTATCTTTCATCTGATTTCCAGATGTAAAATGGTGAGAGCTTGTTGAAGAACTTATTTAGGTAGGTTTAGTGGACTCAGCTATAACATTGTGCTCACAATTGACATTTCTGATTAGATTATTTTTTTTCTGGTTGTGGAAATAATCAGGCACATAGTTATTACCATAGAGGAGCAAAAAGTGCTTAAATTACCTGTACAAATAACAAATAAAAACTCTCTACAGATTCTAGTTATACTATGGAAAAAATTTTGATTAAGCAGGCTTTGAACAGAAAACACTTAAATGTGTATTTGTAATGTACATTTTTGTGCATCATGAAATGCTCAAGGCTGGAGCCTTTTTTTTTTTCTGTCTAGGCCATGTTTGTAGAATCACAGAATCACAGAGTGGTTTGTGTTGGAAGGGACCTTCAAGATCATCCAGTTCCAACTCCCTGCCCTGGGCAGGGACACCTTCCACTGTCCCAGGTTGGTCAGGGTCCCATCCAGCCTGGCCTGGAACAACTCCAGGGATGGGGAATCCCTAGATATGCTTGCTGCTGTTTTTCTGTGTTGGACTTTGTACTTCTTGAATTATGTTGACTTGGGATGGAGGATTCAATTGATGCTCTTCAAAAGTCTGTTTCTTTGGCTATCCAGATATGGATTTTCCACAGGGACTTTGAGTTCTTTTATTTATATATTATTTGTCTGTTCTGGCTCAGTGGCTTACACTGCTCTCCTTTTCTGTACTGTGTTAGTTGTCTCAGGGCCATAACTTTGAAGGAACTTCCTGTCAATGGGTGTACTTATGGCCTTTTAATTTATTTTTCTCTCAATTGTGTTGTCCCTTTGACAGCTTGTGTTAGTTTTTTTGAGAGAGGACTAATTGGGAGTTATATAGATGTTCAATTGTATTTCAGTCACTACAGTTATTGGAAACTGTGTATTGGCTGTGAGCTTGCTTAGCAAAACCATTAAAACCCCCAATTTACAGATCCTGGTGCTTTTTTTTTTTTTTGGTCTCAATATTGTATTATGTCTCTTAATCCTTTAAGATGCACATTGACTTTGTCATATATAATAATATGATATCTCTCCAGAGAATGGGAGACAGGTATAATGCTTCAAAACCAATATTCTGGGAAATTCTTTGAGCCTGCTTTCTTTTCTGCTGAGATCCTTTGTTTTTTTTGAGACTGCACATTAACATCCTGCAAGATTGCACAGGACTGCCTGGCTTTGGCCTGTGCAATGTTGCACTGGGCTGTGATTTCTGCAGTGTCAGTGCTACATCCCAGCTCAACCAACCTAAATGGGTTTGGGGCTCACTTTACTCCAAGATTTTAGGATTTTGTAGATGTGAAAGGTCAGGCAAAAAAACAGGTCTAAAGTACAGGCTTGGTTGTGGAAAATCTCACCAAACTGTTGCTTTGAAGACAAGTGCTCTTTAAACAGCATGACAGCATCAGAACATTAATTCGATGAGTGACGTAATTAGATACATTTTCACTAGCCTGCTTAATTATTAGTCAGCATTAACTGATTATTGCATTAATAATACTCCAGGTATTGTTTTCATTGCCTGCATTTTAAATACCCTTGCCTTGAAGAGCTAAGAGAAAGTGGTCAGAAAGACCTTATGAATGTGCATCTCGGTAGAGGAGAATAGGGCTCTTCAGTTCTCTTGGGTCTTTAGCCAAGTACACTGACAAACACAAAGCTATGTTTTACAAAGTCCAGACTTCTGTGAGGCTGAATGTCTGATTAAGTCACTTTCTTAATATCAAGGTGAGCACCTCAAACACAGCCATTCTGCTTTCCTGTAAATAACCTGTCAGACTTCTGCAGATGTAATGAACAAGTAAAAAGTAAGTAATGCTTCTCCATTGCCTCTTGGTAGATAAAGGTTTGAAAGTTAAAGTTTTGAACAGAAACTTTAGAAACAGCTTTATTTTAGAAAATGAGGCACCCTGTTTGAAGGTCACTAAAAGAGCTTTAAGAAGGTCACTAAAAGAGCTTGTAGTTGATCCATCAGGTGAGCGAGCAATAAACTTCCTGATCCATCAGGCGAACTTGGCCTGGATACCAAGGAGTGGGCAATGAACTTTAAGGGAGCAGTGCTGAAGTTCTTCATGGACGTGCTGTTGTTGTGAGGTGGACATGAGGTTACTGCTCTCAAAGCCCTCTAAAAGCAAGTGCCCAACCTGCCAGAGGTGCTGCAAAATCTACAGTGTTGGAGTCTTTGCTGCCCTGGCTGCTCCTACAAGGCTGCCTGACCTTGCTGGTGCTGCTGCTGTGGCTCTGCTCCCTGGCTGGGCAGCTCTGGGAGGGACCCCGGGAAAGCCCCATGGCACCCATGGAGATCTCCCTCATGGCACCCTGTGAGCCAGCGCTGGAGCCATGGTGGGGGGTAAACCCTTTCCTGTGCCTCTCCTCGTCATTCTTGGCAAATTCCTACTTGCCTATTTTCTGTCTTTCTCTCCTCCTTTATGAAAAAAAAAAGAAAGTTTGAATTACCGCTTGGCATCCCAACATTTGACATCATTTGTGTTTAATCTTGCTTTGGGGTATGTTTAGAAGCTAATTACTTTCTGTAGTTGTGGATCGAGGCAAAACTTGGCTCTCCACACTTTGAGTGGACTGGAGCAGAGGACTGTGAAAAAACCCTGGGAAATTCATCTTTCCTAAGCAGTGCATAGGTGTGTTTTATGAGTCTCGGATGAATGACTTGCATTCACTACGAGTAAAGTACCAATGTGCCTTTTAAAAATGTCTATAATAAAAATATAAAATGCCTTCATGAGGAAATACCATATTGCAGAGCAAATGACTTCACTGTCATGCTGCAAATGTCTAAATTTTTTAGAAGTGTTAAGGGTGAGCTAACAAATATATTCAGCATGTGCTTGCAGTGTTTAGCTCCTTCTTTTACAAGGCAGTTTTGTATCTCAGGATTAAAATGGGTTGTGCATTTATTTACATGTTATGGAAGTGTTCAACAGAATAAGGTGTTATGGAAAGTATTGTTAGCTAAAGAAAAAGGTGGATCTCATGTTTAAAGAACAGTGAATTTACCATCAAAGGTTAAAAAGTAGGGTAATTTTAGTGGAGTCATTGAAAGGCTGGCTTTTATGTCTGTGACATCAAATGGAAATGGTAGAGTGTAAGTCTGAGGTGCATCAAAAACCAGACTGATAATCTCTTCCCTTCTAAAGGAAACCAGCCTTTTGGATTACTACATTAGGTGCTAATTTATTACAAAAGATAAGCATGATACACACTTAGTGCTACAGAAAATACAAAATATTTATAAATCTTCTACTCTGGGATAAGTGTATAAACTCCTCAGAGAGGGCTTCAGAAGCTTTTTCAGCAAGATGATTGTGGTTTGCTAGATGGGTGTAGTTAGATGTCAAGTAATCAAGTGCTGTTTCAGTAGTTATATCTGTTTTTCAGAGGAGTGATAGCTTATTTTAGCAGTATATTTTATATCACCAATGGCAATGCAAGATGTGTTTTGAAAGTAATCTCAAGTAAATAAATCTAGTAAGAAAATACTGTCTTATTTTCCTGGTGTACTTCTTTACACCATAAAAGAAATACTTTTATACTTTTTTTTTATCAGATATAGTCTGTTGAGTGGCTGCTATCTTAAAAAACTGTAGTGTAAGTGCTAAACTTTCCTGTCATATTTCAAAAAGAGGGTTTAGTTATTTTATTTTCTTCTTGTCTATTTCTTTCCTTATCCTTCCTTTTCCTTAAAAAAGTCTTTGTTTTGCCCCATTTTTTAAACAATCAAAACACCCTTGTTCCATTCCAATGCTTGATGCATGGAGTTGTTTTAAACATATAAAGTTCCAATATAAAAAAATATAAATGTTATAAAAAAACGACTTTCTATTTTGACCCTTTCAAGCTTTTCTAATGAGTAAAATTGTACCTTTGCTATTGTAGAATTAACTCTTCTAACAGAACAAGTTTGCTGTATTTTTTTTTAATCTTGCCTAATAAGTTCTAAGCAATGTGTTGCTTTGACTTTACCCATTTTCAAGGCTATTTTAGGTAATGTTTTCATTCTTGCACTCTGTCAGTCATTATTTTGTACGAATTTTTTTTTTTAACTCCTTGTCTTGTTCACCTGTTTCCCTCTGATCCAGTATTTCCTGTGTGCTTGTAGTAGTCCTTGTAAGGAACATTGAAGAATTATCCTTACTCCGCTCTCTGGTGTTTGAAAATACAGATTATGCATAAAAAACAGGGCTTTCTTTGGTCAAATTATAGAAAGCAACTCCACTGAACACGGAAGTAAATATTAGTAAATAAAGGACCCACCGTTTAAAACTTAGTTTCATGGGTTAATGAATGCAGTCCACATGTGCCTATGACTTAACCAAAGATCCCATATACTTTTCAGCACAGTTTTCAAAAATCCTGCTTAATTCTCAGTTGCATTTTATATCCTACACAAATTGCCTTGCTGACATTTAAAACTGTCTACCCATACACCGCTGTTTATCTCAGTGACCTTCTAGTTCCTCATGTTCTGGTGGGAGAGCTAAGGTGCTGTTGTTTGTTTTGGTGACTTTAGACATTTGAAATCACAGGAGTAGTTAGTTGGAATGTAATTGTCCAAATGAAATTTGCCCAAAACATGAAGGTTTAACATTTCTCTGCATGTGAAAACGATCGGGTTTTATGTCTCATCAGAAATATAATTCTTTCAGCAATGTATTTAAATACTAGGGTATAAAGTCAGTGCCTTGTCCCAAAGTAAGAGTGCTGCCTTCTGAAAGATGAAGGATTTCCCTTCTTTAGACTGACTTTTAAACTATATATTATCTTTTTCCACAGCTCAAATGCAGTTCTGAAATCTTTCTGTAACTTGATCCCTTTACATTTTGTTTTCTACTTAATAAAAATATAAAATATGAATAGTTCCTTTTGTTCTTGGAACTGGTAAGGGTGCAGTACAATGTAAGTGACATATTTTTTGTGGTTCACCACCTATATTTAACTCAGATTTGGTGATGTTTCTGACAAGCTGCTTGCATTTAGACCAAGTCAGCAGTTCTCCATGATGACATGTGGGCTGGAACAGGAGAACTAACCATCTGAAAAGGGCAGAAAATAAAGGATTCAATGGCAGTATGTTAGGAAAGACAATTTAAAGTAAATATTGAGAGCAATTATTATTGTTAATTTTAATCTGTCAGTTTGATATCCGTGAAGTGCTGAATGCTTCATTTCTTTGGGTTACACAAATATAATGACTGGAATGAGCCATAGTGTTGAAGACCCAGAAAGATTTAGTTCTTCACAGTCTTTACAAGTACAAGAATATATTGTTAAGTTTGTGCATGCTGTATTTTATTTATTAGCCTTTTTGAGTTCCTGTTATGATCTTGAATCAGATCTGTGTTTTTCTCATTATTTCCAGTGCACACTTTATTATTAGTAAGTACACTAGACTCAAGAATTGTTTAAAATTTTGACATCAAATGAATTCATAAATACAAAGAAATCAGGAGAGAAGTGAGTTCATGTTAGAATGCTGTTGAGTGACTGAATGCAGTATTTTTCTGAGGCCATTTTAGGAGAGAAGATAATTACCTGTTTCAGGTTTAGTAAGAAGAACATTTAAATTAAAACTATGTTTTTATAGGCAATTCCAGTGTTGTGGGATGATGTTGGCTGGCTGCCAGACACCCCCCAGTGGCTTCCTTCCAGCAATAGGATGGGGAGAGAATAAGATGCAAAAGCTCATGGACGGTGATAAGGATGGAAACAGGCAAAACTCGAGGCTGCACATTGCCAGAAAGTGGGGAGTCTTTCATTGTGAAGGGACAAGGGTGTGTAAACTGCCCACCTGTGTCAGTGGTGTGAAGATGTTTCTTTGATTTTGGCCCAGTCCAATGAGCAGAGACACCTTCCACTAAACCAGGTTCCTAGGGGCTCCATCCAGCCTGGTCTTGGACATTTCCAGGGATGGGGCTTCACGACTTCTCTGGGCAACCTGTGCCAGGGCCTCACCACCCTCACAGCCAAGAATTTTTTCCTGTATCTAATCGAAACCTACCCCCTTTCAGTTTAAAGCCGTTCCCCCATGTCCCGTCATTCCAGCCCCTTGTCCAAAATCCCTCTCCAGCTCTCCTGTAGCCCCTTCAGGCACTGGAAGGGGCTCTAAGTTTTATCTGGAGCCTTTCTTCTCCAGGCTGCACAGCCCCAGCTCTCCCAGCCTGTTTCCAGAGCAGAGGTGTCCCAGCCCGTGGATCATCTTTGATGCCTCCTCTGGACTTGGTCCAGCAGCTCCATGTCCTTCTGATGTTGGGAGCCCCAGAGCTGGATGCAGGACTCCAGGTGGGATCTCACCAGAGCAGAGGGGCAGAATCCCCCAGGAGACATTCCTGGACTGGAGGGGATCTCTGCTCTGGGCTGGCAGCCCCTCCTGCCCTTCTTCTCCTCCTGCACCCTTTGAGGTCTGGAAATAATGTCCACCCAAAACTGAGAGGATCCTTTTTGCCCTCCTTGTTGGCTATTTGCTTGTCAGATCTTCCTCATAAAGTTCCTTAGACTCTCAGGCTGTGGATAAAGTAATGGTGGATGAAGGGATCCTTTGTGAGCTGGTGCAGGAAAAGGCACCTGGGAGCTCTGCTGAGTGTGTGTGTAATTAGAACATGAAAACATTGCTGTGCAAAACACTTATTATACCATCCATCACGATCATTCAAAGGAACTGCTGTTTTAAGAGCAGAACCAAATTTTGGTTTGTTTAGCTGTGAATTTAATGAGTAATTTGCTGTTAAAATACTCAGAAGATCTGAAGTGAGAACATTTGCGGGCCATATTTGGAATATTGGGCTTTTTTACAAGGAAGAGGTTTTTATCTTTCAGAGATAATGATTTTTAGGTCTCACACAGGAAATCAAACTACAGTCCTTTCTCCTGTTCCTTGAGCTCTCCTCCGTGTGGTGCTGTGTGTCTGCAGCAGTACAAAGCTGAATTTCTGAGTAGGTTTTCTATACGTTAAAACATTTGACACCAACTTCTTAGCTTGATTGAAGTAAACATTCCACATCTCTGGCTAAATCAGAAACGTGGAACTTCGCATGCAGGAATTGTCTGTCACATCTCTTAATGTTTTGACTGATACAACCACTTAAAAGCACAGGCAAGTTAGTGTACTCCATTAATAATGACTTAAAATATATTAGATTAATCCTGAATTTATTACCTGTCACATAGTTCCAGGCTTAGAGATGAGTGCAGGACAGGTATTCCAGAAGTGAGGAAGACTCACTGTGTTATGGGATAAAAGGAGATCTTTTAGACAAGTCTGTAGATACTTGAGCTTTGAAGTCAGTACCATACGTCAACCATACCTTAGCATAATGATAAACTGCAGAACATAATTTTACAAATTCTGTTAACATAATTGAGGGTTTTTAATTTTTTTTTTTTTGCATTACAATCATGGGCATTTCAGTGAATGCACAGAGATCTTTTTTAAGGTGGCACATTGCTGCAGATCAGGGAAGATTTAAAGCAAAATGGATTAATAGATCAACCATATCACTGACCGACACTGAATTTCATAAAATCAGGGAATGCAGGCAACCTGTTCCTGTGTCTTGCCACCCTCACAGTACAGAATTTATTCCTAATATCTAATCTAAACCTACTCTCTTTCACTTTGAAGCCATTTCCCCTTGCCCTGTCACTACATGCTGTTGTAGATAGTCTCTCTCCGTCTTTCTTGTGGGCTCCCTTCAGGTGCTGGAAGGCTGCAGTTAAGTCACCCTGAGGCCTTTCCTTTTCCAGGCTGAAAAAATTTATGTGGAAAATAATGTGATGGGAGTGAACAAAATCACTATGACTGCACCCCGAGCACCTCTGTGAAGTGCTGTGATGGTTTAAGTTGCCAACTGTAGTTTGTCACCTCCTGCTTTCAGCCATCTCTGTGCCTGTGGACTGATTGACAGATGGCAAACATGATGCCAGTACTTTCTGAGAATTCCAGATCTGGGACACAGTGTACTGCTAAGCCTGATGTCTCTGTTGGACACTGATAGAAACTGTAGTGCAGAATTAGTGGACACATGAATGTGTCCCATAGACTGGGGACCAGGCTTTTATTTTGCTTTTGAAGTCAGTGCTTCACAATCCATATGCTTGACATACTGGAGTTCTTTGAAGATGTGAAGAAACACTTGAAAGAGAGAGATGGTGAAAATTTTTCTGGATTCAGAGAAACCTTGAACAAGATCAGAGAAGAGAGGATCAGTGAGGGTTACTGAATACGTTGAATTCAGCTTTGTTTTGTGCAGAGAAAGACATTCACACCCATTTCTCTTACCATTTTCAAGGAATCTCATGCTATTTGTGACTGTGAGAGTGGGTTGAGAGGTATTTTGTGTTCCTGCACTGTTCTTCAGATATCCTGTTTTGGTTGCTGTATGTGGCCATTTCTTAGAAGTATAAACTCAGAATTTTTCTCTGCAGACTGTACCATTGGTTAATTTTATCTTAGTTAGGATAAAGACTCTTTACTTTTAGGTTATAGTGGTGAATCTCAGTAAACGTAGGTGAGCAGGTGTCCAGCTATGGAAAACTTCAGCCATGTTGTATAGTAGTTTTTAACTGAAAGAGAGAACAGCAGATGAGCATTTAAAACACGCTGCCTTAAATATTTTTGAAGAAGATGCATCCTAGCAAGTACTAAGAGATAGCTGTGAGGTACAAAGAATCTAGAGTAAAAAGCATCTGTTGTAACTTTTTTAGGGCGTGGGTTTGTATTAGAACTCTTAGTGTGAGCCAGGATTTATTTTTGATTTATATTTGTATGTTCATGCATTGATTATTGCATCAGATGTTTTGAAGAAGCACTTCAAAATACGAGACTACAGATAATAATGGTGTTATTACTTTAAGAGAATGAGTGAAAACATGCAGCCACCTACAGGACATTTGTGGTGTAAGTTTCTATTACAATCTCTATTATACAGAAAATGCCTAAACCCCCTAATTATTCTCTCTCCAATTACCAAACTTAAGTTGTTCATTGTGTTGGCCGTTCTTTATCTGTTTCAAATAGCCTATGAAAAAGTAAAATATTTGAATTTGAAGCAGGAGAAAGGGAGAGCAAGGCCTGAAACATCTGAATAATGTGGGCATTGGGTGAGTAGAGTATAATAACTTGCCAGGTATTTGCATCATTCATAAAGCTGTCATCCCCACACCACAATAGAAAGATACTTCCCTCTACACATTTTACAGTATCTTGTAAGTTTGTTTGACAGGGCACATGACAGGTCTATCAAAACTGGGAGTCTCCTGTGACAAAATTCAAGATAACTGGCAATCCTGTAAATGGAAAAGGTGGAATTTATGTATGTCAAAAGCAACCCCATTTTTATTTAAACTTCCAACAGTTGTCTTCTCATTTTTCCTTCTCATTTTTCTATCTATAGGATTTGAAATATTAAATGAGAAACCGGCTGAAATGCTGTCTAGCTGTACCATGCTTTTATATAACCTTACATGAACACTTGCTTGTCCTACCCTTGGATTTCTTTATGTCATTTAGTTGAAAAGAATTAAACTAAAGCAAAATTAAGAAATAAACATAAGAAAAGTCTTGTATATTTCCCTTAACACATCAGAGATTAGTGAAGCAGGTGGCTGAACCTCGCTGAGAAAAGCTTGGGAGTTCTTCTACTTGAACATGTGCTTTGTGAAGCACACAGAAAAGCTGGAAAGAAGCACAAGGTAGTGATGGACCTGGATTCCATCAGTCGAGCACAAAAGCCGCATTTCAGTGCCTGAGAGCATGAACAATTTATTTTTATAAATTGGGGATATACTTGGAATGGTGCAGACTGTTGTCCACAGTACTTTTGAAAGTGGTGAAGTTGATTACAACCCTTAAAAAAGCTCAGTCATTCACTTGTGTCACACAGCCCAACTCAGAGATTTGCAGGTAAGAGGAGCTGTGGGCTGTGTTCTTTCCAAGGGCTTCCCTGGGTGGCAGAGAAGGTGGCCAGAAGATCCCTCCCTGCCTGCTGTGTCCTGGCTGCTGCCTGTTCTGAACCTTCTGGAGAGGGAGAGAATTTTCCCTTTGTGGAAGCAGATCAGAAGGCTCACAAGGGGAAGTTTTGCAAGTGAGGACTGAGAAAGGGGAAAAAAGGAATGGCTGACAGGATGGAAGCTCTGCCATCAGGATGTCAGACCTCAGCAGCCAGGGACACTCATGGGAGCAGCAAGAATTGGATCATCGTCTCTCTCTGGTGACAAAATGGATTTAAATTAGTAGGAAATGTGGCAAAAACCTGCAGACTTTTAAAGTGAAGCAGGGAGTGCTGAGGAAAGGATGTCTGTGCTGCCAATGCTTTTGAAGAGGGATGGGGGATTTTTTTTCAGACTGTCTCTAATCTGACATTATGGACTTGAATGTCTGGTAGTGGATGGAGTACACCTTCCAAGTTAGAATCACGGTATCATTTCTTTTGGAAGGGATCTCTGGGGATGGTCTGGTCCAATACACCTGGTCAAAGCAGGGTCAGCTACACCAGGTTTCTCATGGCCATGTCCACGCAGATTTTGGATATGTCCAAGAATGGACACTTTATAAGCTCTTTGGGCAACCTGTTCTAGCATTTGTCTATGCTGACAATAATAAAGCTCTTCCTTGTGATTAAAGGGAATTTTCTGTATTTCATTGCCCCTCATCTTTCCACTGGAACCCAGTTGGCTCCATCTTCTTTATCCCAACACCCTTGGTGTTTACATGCATGGGTATGATCCCCCCGAGCCTTCTCTTATCCAGGCAGAACATGCCAGTCTCTCTCAGTCTCTCCTAATGACAGCTTCTCAAATTCCTCCGCCACCTTGGTGACCCTGGGCAGGACTGGCTCCAGTGTATCCATGCCTCTCCTGTACTGGGAGCCCAGCACTGGGCACAGCTCTCCTGAGGGGTCTCAGCAGGGCTGAGCAGAGGGGAAAGATCACCCATGACCTGCTTATGGTGCTCCTGATGCAACCATCGTAATTCACCCTGAAATGATCAATGCCAGGAATAAGGCCAATATCACTCAGTTTGAGTTGAACAAAATGAAGGAATTTTATTTTACAAAAAGGCCTGATTCCCAGAAAAATATATTGTCCGAGGCCCCAGTGATCAGAGACACTTTCCGGCCAAGATGGCCACAAAACCCAAAACAAAAGACCCTCTCAGTGCCAGGGTCTACTCAGGATAATCCCAAGTAGAAAGGTGTTATTAGGCAGGCCTAAAACCCCAGCACCAGGCTCTGCCTGGGCTAGTCCCTGACGAAGAATTGTTGTAGGCAGCTCAACGAAGGCAAAAGAGCAGCTTCTCCCTCTGCGCACAGGGTTTTATACCCCCTTAACTCCTCCCATCTCCTCCCACAGTCCCGCCTCCGGGGTAGATGGTGATTGGTGGGGCTCCCCTAGAGTCCATTCGATTGGTCCTGTCCCCCAGAGTGACGTAAAGCCCTGTGTCCAATGGCTCCTTGTCTCCAGGGTGCAGTCTCTGGGTGATGTCATCTGGGCTCCAAGGCGGGAAATCTCCTCATTCAAATTGAGGTTGGCATGGAGCCGAGTGACAAAGTACCGGACAGTTTCCAAAAATAGCACAGCTGCTCCAGGGGTGAGGGGTTTGCTCCTCTACAACACGGAGAGACTCAGAAGGATTTCTAAAGGCATAATAAAGTCTTAACTCAATAAAACTTCTGAACTTGATTTTCAACACTAGAGAACAACATTCAACTAGGGAACAACATTCAAATCTTGGGAACCCATATTTTAACTCTTAAACCTTTAGGAGAATTAGCATTTTAACATTTAAACCCTTGGAAAACCTTCAACTTCAGAGATTAGTCAACTACTTATTAATTTTACAATCAATTTACATATTCCAGATTAACTAACTAAAACTTCCAAAAATGCGAAAGCCAAATCAGTTGTTTCATGTATAACAATCAAGTTTCATTCTTCAAGACCATTCCACAATGTGAACAAAGACAATGAATAAGAGTGAGGAAGAGACTGACCACAAAAACATCTTCCTGATCCAGACAAACGAAGTCCTGAAAATGTCCCCATAGAATCCAATGGCAGATTATCACCAAGGAACTGATAAAGTGTAAGAATATAGGGGGCAGGGGAAACTTACTTACAAAGCTTTAAAAATTCTGTTCTATTTTCTATTTATTTTTTTTTAAATGGTACCAGTTCTCAGAAAACTATAACTTCTAGTGGATGGAAAGAGAGGATTGTAGGAGACAGAAGTCCAGATGATTCTATTTCAAAATTTGGGCTGATTTCAGGTCCTATAATAATGTTCTGGTTCATATTATCCTGTGGTATTTTAAACTTGGATGTTTTCTTTTTAACATTTTGTGCTTAATGCAGTTACCTTGGCACAAGTGTATTATCAAATATTTGTAATATTACATTTAAGTCTAATAAATTTCATTTTTCAGAACTCATTAGAGTTCTCAGGGGGGTCATATGCATTCAGAACTCATTCTGCTTTGGAAAAGTTAATTGCCTTTTTTTAAAACCATTTAGCTTCTTTTTCTCTCTGACATGGGTTGAATGTGGGTAGGTAGCCTAAGGCAAACAATTACCAATCAACCCCCAAGCAGAGCTCCTAGGAGTAATTTATACTTTTCCTGTATTAAAGCTGTGGTGTTGATATATTTAAACTGATTTCTTGTGTGTCTTTATTTCAATAGGAAAAAGTTACGCTCCTGCTACCTGGTAAAAATAGATTATAAGTTGCCAAACAGATTGTTTACCATTTGGTGTGATAAAATTAAAATGTTAGAGATGGACAAGAACAACTTGATTCTTTATAATCTTACTGCTTTTTTAAAGCAGGGTATGACACTTGTTACGTAGATGCAGGAATATGGAGTCAAGTATTGATGCTTTGCTGTTGCTTGACTTTTAAAAGCAACTTTTGGTTACTGTTTCTCTTCTGTTAAAGAGGGTGTCATACAAATTTATTGCCAAACAGTTCCTGACTTTTAAATGATGCAATTCCTGACCGTGTTTTAATCATTGAGCTTAAAAAAAAGGGCATAGGAAGAATTCTGGATGGCTGAAGTTACATATTTTGACACTTTAGAAACAAATCTAATTATAATTTTAAAGAATATCTAATTTTAATGTAATTACTCCTGTGAAAAAAACCCAACAAAACAAAAAAAAACCCCAACCAAACAAAAAACAGTAACAACAACAACAAAAACCACCCACCCAAAAAATCCCAAACCACCAAAAATCTCCCAAACAAGCTAAAGACAAAAAAAAAAAAAAGATTTGTTTTTAGATGAAGCAAAGACCCATCATTCTGGTTAAATCCATTTGAATTAGAAAATAAAATTGCCATTCTATCATAATTCTTTTAATTGTCTTTTTTTCCTACTCTCTTTTTTTTGTCTGAAAATTTAGTATTCCATACAAGTATTTCAAGAATAGGAGACTCTGTTTCTTTTGACTGTTGTCTACTGTGTAATTGCCTCCAATCATACCAAAAATTATTCCTGTCTTTTAGCTGGTGTTGCTGCAGTAAATGGAAAGCATTAACACTTCTGTGGTTTTTACAATGTGGACACACTAAGTTGCCTTTTGGTGAAATGATTTCTAACAAAGAAAGCCAATGTTTTACTAAGATTTAGGAAAATTAATTTATAAGCTCTTCTTGGTAATTTTACAGAAATCACAATGTTTGCAGTAATAACATTTCAAGTTATGTTAAAATTTAAAAAAATCCATTTCAAGATTAAATAGAAGTGTTATGGTGGTGTTTAGCACAGTAACCCATTAAACATGTATTCTTAGCATCATAATTCTGGAATAGGTAGCTGGAGCATCTCAGTGCATTGTCTAATCAGGACTGAGTCAGGATTGTTGAGTTGCGACTTTAAACAGTTGTACACAAATAGATTTTATGGAGAAGAAACCTGAAGATTGTTGTGTGTTGTTTTTCTTCTTTCTAGATTAAAAAAGTTGTCAAAGTTGTTCATTTGTTTGTTTTCCTCAGTCTTTCATTCAAAATAAGATAAAGGTAAAAGCCACACATGACATCAGTTGTAAGGTAAAGAATGTTCAATGTGTGTTTATATAAAATACTGTTTCCATATAAGTTCTTAAGAATCAGCACTCTTCCCAGTTTTATGGTTTTGGTTGTATTTTCCCATTGTGCTCTTTTTTCTGCAGAGCTTAATGGGTGGTCAAGTGAAATTCACAGAGCAAGGATGGTTTTCGCATAGGATTTAATCGAGTATGAGTAACAGTTGGAAAATTCATGATTATGTTTTAAACCTCTGAAGTTATGAGTCACTGTTTGGGAGTTTCCTGCTGCATATTTATGAAGTGCTCAGAGATGACTCAGTGTGTTTTTTAAATAAGCATTTGTAATCGTTTTAAGTGTGTGCTAACCACTTAGGTTGGGAATCAAGTTAGCACCCTTAATAAATTCAAAATAGTGGTTTAAACATCAGGTACCGGGATCTTCCTTCCTTCCTTCCTTCCTTCCTTCCTTCCTGCCTTCCTGCCTTCCTGCCTTCCTGCCTTCCTTTCTTCCTTCCTGCCTCCTTCCCTGCCTTCCTCCATCCGTCCTTCCGTCCTATTTGTTGGAGGGAGAGAATTAAAAAGTAACGACATCAATTAAGCCTTTTTTAAGTGTTATCTTTGTAGGATGATCTGTTATTTTTAGAGCATTATTGATGTATGTGAGGAATACAGATGTGTCAGTAGTGGCAGCTGGAAAACGGGGATGGTTCAAGTATTGTCTGAGCTCATGCTCAGAAATCAGCACCAAACACCTGCTGCAGACTGGCCAAATTGTCACTGACGAGTCCTTTATAAATCTTTATTTCTGAGAGAGCATTTTGTTATACCTCTCATTTGCTTCGTGACCTTCGCCTCTGGAAAATTTGTCTGTTTTTTTGGTAACATTGTGGAATTTAAAGTGTATTCTCAGCCTTCAGGAATCCTCAGTGCAGCTGGGACTGGAGCCGGCCAGCACGGGCCGTGTCCACCTGGCTGAATTGTGCCAAAATGGGGTCAGTGAAGAGTGGAAATTAATTTTAGTGACTGATCTATGTCTGATTCATAGCTGGAATTATTTTTCTTACGTTTACTGAAGAGCTACATCCAAATTCCCTGTACTGAGAGGAAGCATTTGAGGGAATCACACACAGTGAGTTTATAGGAGCACTGACTGTTTTATAGTGTGAGTGAAGGTTTGGTTGCTTGGCATTTTGACTTTCAAAGAACCTGCCCAGGGAAAGACAGAAGATACATCAGAATGGGAAGTGTTGCCGTTCTGCAACTCGAAGAACCGATTTCTAGCCAGACTAGAGGACAGATTTAATTTCTGAAGTCTTAGTTCTTGAAAACTAATTTCACTGTTTTCTTATTCTGTTAGTTTTGATCATCGTATTAAGGAGTAGGAATCTGCAATATTCATTCTGTATTAAACTCATTAAACCAGTGATAAATTTAGCTCAGTAAGTTTACTGATTTTAAAAGCGATGGTGCTACTGAAGCCTCTGTTTCCAACCCAAGTAGCAGCTGAAAAATCTGAAGTGCTCAGTCTCTCATATTTATATCTTAATGTCTGTGCTGAATAAACAGTTCTATAGATTAAGTTGTTCAAGCATTCCTCTTTCAAAGCCCCTTTCTTCATTTGCTTCTCCTTTTGAAAATTCACTAATTGGGCTTATCCCTTCTCATCAGAGGAATTCCTGAAAAAATGAGGATTGTTTAACCCAAGAATTCCCAAAAGCTCTTATGTAAAAACCTGATCAGTTCCAAGGATCTTTTATATAATTGATTTTTTTTTTCTGATTTGCTGGATGCATTGTTTCTTTTTCAGGTACTTCAGTTTTTGCAGAGGATGATTTTTATCTTTTTAGGGTGTGAGTATAATTTTTCTTCAGAGTGTAGTACAATAATATTATGAATAAAAATTATACACACAGTGAAGGGAGCTGGGTTCTTCAGCAGAGTGTTTTGAACAGTGAATGGATTTGAGATCTTCATGAAACCATTTGTATGAGATGGATCCCCGTGTTGTAAAATAGGAACTCTGAATTATTCTTACTTGGGTAGTGGTGATGGCCTTGGACCTGTGTATGACCTTATGCCCATAGGGGGGTGCATGTGATTCTTCCTTCTTAGTCTGGAATATTATCGTCCTATTCTCTGGTGGTCCAAAAGTTTATAACTTTAACGAGTCAAGTTTTATGTTGCCATTGGGGAAGCACAGTAATTAACACAGTAACTTTACACATTGTTGGTAAATATGGTAAAACCAGAAATGAAACTGCCACGTTAATTACAAGGTACAAGATGTTGGGATACTGTTGAAATGGGTTTTCTTTAATGAAGGGCAGCATCATGGTAAGCAAATCTGTCAGAGTTCTTTGAAGCACGTTCAGAGCTCCTGAACAAAGATAAAATCATTGGTACTGCTCACTTGATTCCTAGAACACTTCCAGAGACTGACAAAAAGCTCTTTGAGAGAGACAAGTGTGCTGTGAGATAAAAGTGAGGTCCCATCGTGAGTTGAGCTGGTTCAAGGTAGGATAAATGGCCCATTTACACACTGAGGGTGGTCTCCTGCCTAATTCCTTGGGATTGTGTTGTGCCTGTGCGTGCTCATAAAGGATCTGGGCATTAGGATGATTAGGAAAGTGCCAAAGATCATCAAGGATAGCACATGTGAAAACCAGCTCTTCGGGATTACAGGCTTATCCTGCAGTAGTGGTGGGTGGGTAAAGTTTGAGGTGAAGATCAGCATTGATCCACATGTGCATGGTAAAGTAATGCACGTGAAGAAAATGGAGTCTTAATTCCAAATGCACAGTGATGGACTCTGAATTAACTATTGCAGTGCAGCGTAGAGATCTTGGAAGCATGAGATATTCTACAAAGGAGAATATTAGGAATAGAATATTAGAAAGTAAAGGAATACAGAACAAAACAAAAAGTTTTTCTTCAAAGAGTCCTTACCTCTCTGTGTGCAATCTTAACCCCCTTTTCTCACAAAGGACATGGTGGAAATGGAAGGAACAGAGAAGGGATGGGCTGTACTGAGGAAGAGTGAAACAGTGTGGATGTGGGCACATGGTGGGCATGAAAAAACAAAATTTAATAACTTTGTGGTGTTACCCAGGGACTTGAGTTTGTTGCATATGAACTCATTCAGGCTTGGTGGTGTTGCTTTGGTGGGAAGGTTGGAGGAGGACTCACCCTCACATTTGCAGACCTTAACAGTGTTGTAGAGCTTTGTGAAATTCTCACCTGGTAAACTCAGATAAATTCTGAAAAGTAATACTTTTTTTGCAGAGTCTGGAGCAGCCAGATGTGGTGTGTAGCCATTAAAGAAAGCCCTGTGCTTGCTCTCTCCAAAGTGAGAGGTGACCTTGTGAATGAGCAGGAACACTGATCAGGTGTCAGTCCCAACTGGGGAGCCACCTCTTCAGCACTTGTTTCTGGTTTTTCCTGAAGTTCTTTCTGGATTGTGACTGGTTTTATATGTTTTTTCATTTATGGTTTCATAACATGTGGGGTTTTTATGCTGGAGACATGTTCTTTGTTATGCCCGCATGTTGGTTTTACCTCACAGGGTGTGCCTTTAGTGAGAAGGGATCTGCCAGCATTTGTGCCTTCACTCTTGGGGACTCTGCCTACAGGGTGAAATGAACAGGTTTCAGTGAGGAAATACATTCGGTGGTGCTGCTTAGCCATTGCTGGGAGAACCAGGTAGTCTCCACATAGAGAAATTTCCCCTTGGAAGGGTGTGTGTATATGTTTGTGATTTGTTCATCAATGTCTGTCCCTGCATTTATTCTCTCTTTGTACCTTCCTTCTTCAGAGTCAGGGCAGGATTTATCCAAAGCAGTGTGGCCAGCTGATCAAGGGAGGAGATTCTGCCCCTCTGCTCTGGTCAGCCCCCACCTGCAGTGCTGTGTCCAGCTCTGGGGTCCCAGCACAGGAAGGACATGGAACTGTTGGAGTGAGTGCAGAGGAGGCCACCAAGAGGAGTGGAGGGATGGAGCAGCTCTGCTGTGAGAAAGAGTGAGAGAATTTGGATTGTTCAGCCTGGAAAAGAGGCGGCTTCAGGGTGAGCTAATTGCAGCCTTCCAGTACCTGCAGGGAGCCAACAGGAAAGATGGAGAGAGACTGCAAGGGCCTGGAGTTACAGGACAAAGAAGAATGGCTTCAAACTGAAAGAGAGTAGGCTTAGTTTGGATATAAACAAAAGCATTCTTTATTGTGAGGATGGTGAGGTCCTGGCACAGGTTGCCCAGAGAAGCTGTGGCTGCCCCATCCCTGGAAGTGTTCTAGGCCAAATTGGATGGGGTTCTGAGCAACCTGGTCTAGTGAAAGGTGTCTGCCCATGTCGGGGGGGGGGTGGAATGAGATGGTCTTTAAGGTCTGTCATGGGTTAGCATAGTTTGAGTTTTTGAGGAAAGACTCCTTCAGCCTCGGAAGTGATTTTTTTGCAAAGAGGTGCTTACAGTTTCCTCTAGACCTGACCTAACCAATCAACTGGCTAGTTGGAATATTGACAACTTCTTTAAGCCACTTAAGAAGCTTGGTACGCCTCTGTGATACACATTTAAGAACGAACAGAGCCCGGGAGGCTCTCTCTG
>VXAD01012859.1:23653-65455 GCA_013399195.1 Dicrurus megarhynchus
AGCAGTTGTGGGGAAAGCTGCAAGTTGAGGGAAGGGACTTCCGCTGAAGCCACAAGAGAACTGTTTAACTGTTTTCGTGTGGAGATGTCTCCATAGCATGAGCAAGAGAGACTCCTCTCCCTAGGTGGACTGAGAAAGTTCTTATAGAGATGGTAAACTGACTCTGGAAAACCTTGAGGGTTGTTTTTTTCATGTTGTCGGTGGGAGGAGGGAAGAAGGTGGGGGGAGGAGAAGTGTTCTGAAGGTTTAGTCTAACTTTTTTTCTGCCTTTTAGTTCTGTTAATAAACTTCTTTATGCTTTTAAGGTTTAAGTTTTGTGCCTGCTTTGCTTTTCTCCTGGTTCTTATCTCACAGAAAGTAAATAAGTAAGTAATGGGCATTTTGAACCAAACCACTACAAGGTCCCTTCCAACTGATGCCATTCTGTGATTCTGTGATTTCAGAATCAGAGAAGTTATCGAGGAACATGTGTTCTGACTTGCCCTTCCATTCCTTCCAGTCCTTCAAGAACAGCAGCAGGGCTGCCTTGGTCCCTAGCACACGTTTTTCTAACAGATTCGGCAGTTTAGTGTCAGCAGACGGAAAATTCTCCATGGGAATGTTCCACATAAAAATTACTTGTGTTTAGATTATTTTTAATCTCTCATCTGTATCTCAGCCAAGAACAAGGTGCTATGATAACTGTGGTCAGCAGTGCTGGGACCCAGGCTGAGGGAGGTAAAACTTCTGAGGCAGCTGAGAATGTGCATCAACCCCTTGGGCATCCAGCTGCAATAGTGGGACCCAGGAGGCCTGGATGCAATTTGCCTTTAATTAAAGATGGCAGAATTCTGTGATTAATACAAAAAAAAGAATTACGTATTATATTTCCTGAATATTTCCAGAGGGGATTTAAACTCTAGGAGGGAATATTGTCCAGGGGAATTGTGCTGTGTATTCCTGTCTTCTGTCTTTAGGAAGTAACAACTTGTATTCCAGCTAAAAAATGCACACAAAATCACATGTGAATGTGTGGCTGCAATAGGCAATTAGGAAGTGCAGAGTTTAATGAGAAATGAATGCTCTTCAGTACAAGATTGCTGGATATTATATTTTATCTGTCAGCCTGTGTATCTGTTTGTCAGAGTGACCTTTGATTCACCCTATTTGTTAATGCGGAATGACTACACCAGGCCTGCCTTTAAACTTAATATTATTCTGCTCACATCTCCATTCTCATTATAAACATGGCTATTTTTAGCCTGCACAGATTCAGAATATGCCTTGTAAGCTTAAGGGGGATTTATTGAGCTCCTGTGTGTATTCACTAGAGATTCCTTGTTGAAGCTTACTGATTTAGGATTGGGGAGGGGTAAAATGTACTATTTAATTCCCAGCATATGCCTGCAGGAGCTATATTTAGTATTTTTAGTAGCTTCAGCTACTTGTCATTGCCATTGTGCTATTTTTACAAAGAGATGCAGCACTTCTGTTGTTCAGGTGTTTAACTAGACAGAAATGTGGATGGATGAGCTGGTGTGGTGCAGGAATTGCTGCTGAAAGTCCGTGTGTGTGCACTAGGGGCACCTGAGTAACACTGCACCAGAGCTCAACACAACAGGCACCTTGTTCACTAAACCGGGTGTGTAAAGTCACCTGGTTAACACAGGTGCTAAAAATTACATTTAATTGTGTGTTAGACAGATAGAGAAGCTTAACAACAATGACAATGAGGGCTTTGTTTGTATTTGTACATATAAAGGTCTGACCTGCTGCACAGGCACAATTTATTTCATTGCTTAATCAGCTGTTAAGAATTTTATCCTGGCTTTTGTAGTTGCCATGTGTATTTTTAATGGAATACAGAGGAGAAAAATTAGCATGGAGAGTGCGTGCTGCACTTGGGTCCTGGAGGATGATTACATATGCACTACAAGATCATTACATATGCATATCCTTTTTATAATGCATGTATCAGGGCTCCTGCTATCAATTACTGCACTATTTGGTACTCTAAGGAACAATATCTACAGGGAGAGTCTCCCTTTCTTACTTGGGGAAAATTAGGAATTCTACCTTGATCAATGAAGTATTCCAGTAGATTCAGACTTGCTTCAGGACTGGCATGCAGAGAAATGTGTTGGTGCTTTCTGCCATTGAATTTCTCTTTAAAAACACAGAATTTATGTTTTAGCAAAATAAAAGAGGACAGTCATATCATTTATGAAAATGTGAAACCCTAAAGGACATTTTGTGTATCAGGAAATCAGGTTAGCCATAAGTGACGAGACTGATATTGTCCAGTGAGAGTGCAATGAATAAATCTCTTTCTGCAAAGCAAATAGATCCCTTCCTGCCAATCTCAAGTCCATGGTTGGACTTGATGATCTTGGAAGTCTTTTCCAATCTTAGTGAATCTGTGGTTCTATGATATCGCTGTGCACTTATTCCACCAATTATATTCATGTAAAAGTTCAATTTATTGTGTAATTTCTTCTTTTAAATAATAATGAGGTAGTGTTTTCTACCGGCAGAAAACTTCATATATATTTGTTGACGTGGTCAAATTCTAACCTTCATTCTTAACATGGACCTTTCTTGGGCAGCCTAAGATTGTGCCAGACACTAAAGACATTAGAGAGAACCATTTTCAATTTTCAAATACTACTCACCTTGAGTTAACCCTTGCGAGGTGTAAAGGCTTGATGCTCTCTGCATCACAAGTGATAAACTTCACTTCTCCTCCCAAATGTCCTTTCAATACCAGCATTTCTAGTAAAGGAAGGTCTGAGTGTGAAGGAATGATGTGAATTCCTGCATGGAAGAAGTTTTGAGGGTATCAATATCCAAGTCCATTGGGACTGAGTTTAGCAGCAGGAGACTGGTCCAGAGACCTGATGCTGAGGAGTTGTGCGTATCTCAAAACCACAGATTCCAGTAGTGTTCTTTCCTTAGGGAGTAATAAAGACTTGGTGCTACTGTCCTTTAACTGGAGGATGTTTTTCCTATTAGAGTGGAGATTTTTGTCCTCCCAAGGAGAATCAGAGAATTTGAAGCTAGCCAGAAGTGTCTCTGCTTTTCTTCTTCAGCAGTGTGGGAATGTTTTTTTTTTTTCCTTTTATCCTCCTGAGAACAAGTGGGCAGGAGGATATTCAGCCCATGGACATAGAGGCACCCAACACTGCTGTTAAGCCTCATTCTTTTTACACAGATTTATCATTTAAGCCTCTTTTTTTGGTACGAGCTTTATCCTTTGTCAGGTTACCTTGTGGAACCGTGGGCTGTAGACTCAGTGATGAGAGGAAGAAGCAAAAATGACAAGTATTTTTTTGTTGGGCTATTACAAATTAAAGCTCAAGAAAGTGCTAACCTATATTACTTTTGATAGCCAGGTGAACACACAGGCAGAGCTGTGTGCATTTCCAAATGGCAGGACTGGACTTCGAGATCAATGCTAAACACAGACACAGGTTGCTACAAAGTGGAAGCTTGATGTATTTGAGTCTCACCTTCCTTGGTTTCAGCTATTCAGGCATCTCCATTTCCTTCCCAATGCTCACCTTTTGGCCTTTTCCTTAAAAAAAAGATTTAACTGTGCCTCATGCCCTGTATTTGTGTCTGAAACATGTTGCTGGACCAGCATATCCCACATGCTTGGATTAAAAACTTGCAGCTTGCAAGACTGGACCTTTTTGGGGTTGATCCAGTAGTGCACGTTTTTGGGGCCATCTCTGCTGTTGTCAGCAGCTTGGGCATTGCCAGGGTCACCTGCTGCCCTTGAAAAGAGTGTGGTTAATTGGAGAAGCTCACTTTCTCCTTGTTGCTGCCAGATCATTTAATTAGTTACAGCCAGGCAGATGAAATTCCTGATCCCTTATTTATTTACGCAAAGCTCTTTCAAGATTTTAAGCATTCCACACAACAGAAGAAATGGAGAAATTTATTTTGTTGAGACAGATCCTCCGGTGCCTTTTGCAAGATGGAACTGATGAAGTAGCAAATTTTAATTTCTCTGTTTTTACTGATGAGGATTTTACTGATTGCTGGTCAGAGTTGAGTATGGGAGTAGAATGGTCAGAGAAGGAGAGGAATGAGGGAGGGAGGCAGAGAGAATTTAACAAAACTGGGGTTTATAGTAAGTTTAAGGGAAAAATCCTGCACCCAAACAAACCAGAAAACAAAAGGCAACAGGAGAGAAAAGGGGCTAAAGTCAGCAAGAATGGCTAAACACTCAGGAATGTGTGTAGTACTGGTAATGGAAATTTGGGTGAGAAACAGATCAGGAGCAGGATAGGATTTGGGAATAAATCAAGTCTACAGTTGGGCAAGTAATCTATAATTGGTTGGTTTTTTGTTTTGTTTTTTTTTTTTTTCCGAAGGAAGGTGTATTTGAAGCTTACCCCACTTAGAATAAATTCTTTTTCAAATTTCAAGCTGTAATCACGTGAGAAATTATACTCATTTATGAGACTTGTGTTCTAATAAGCCATTTGGAAGCTAAAATGGAAAGATTCGATGGTGAATTTGTGTGTTTTTGAGCCTGGTGTTCATCCTGGGTTTTTCTCTTAGTTTTTAGTTTTTAAGTGTTATGAATTTAAGGAGGAGGCTGCAGTGGTTCAGTCTGGTATTTCTTTAGTCTTATTGCAGTCAGCAGCTGCAGTTCCTCAGGAGCAGACTGCCTGTAGCACTGACATTTCATCTTGTATGAAATGCTGAGATCTACTGAGTGTCATTTTTACTATACTAAGGGAATTTAGAAAAGACCTGAAAACACAGTGTAGTGAGCCTTGCTCACAAATTATGATTTGTTAATTTAATTACAGAAAACACCAATAAGAAATATTTCAAAAATTATGCTTCAGTTTGGAAAAAAATTGAGGACAAAATCTTGCCCGGCTCTCTGAAACACAAAGAGCAGGATGTGGGGTGATGGGATACTCCAAGGAAAAAAAAAAACAAAACCAATAAACCAGAATCTTCTGGTTCTTCCAGTAGCAAGGTACACACAGGGATAAAGTCAATTATTGCCAGTAAAACTGTTTAGAGATAAAGAAGCAAAGAATAATGAAACAAATTGACCAAGCAAAATAGATGACGTAGGAATTCAACCCAGGAGCTTCTGATCTGAACTGTTTCCAAGTTGGCAAATTTTACAAAACCCAAAATTAAGATGTATAAAAGTAATTTTCATCAGAAATGAGGAAAGTAAATGAAAATTTTATTGATTGTTTGCTCATTTACAATATATTACTATCAATTTGAGTTTCCTGAGTACTAATTCATGCACTGTGTATATAATTCTCACTGTTGGTGGTTTCTTTGTTGATTATTTCTAATTTTGCTGTTCAACGGTTTTTAAAAGTTTTTTTACAGCTTGCTTTATAATTATTTTTGTTTAAAAGAAAATGACTTTTTAAATGCTTTTCATGTCTTGAAGATTTTTTCTTACAAAAGGTCTGATTATGAGAGTTTCTAATATTAAATTAAGCTGATGCTTTGTGTTCTTCTATGGAAGTTTGATTTTCCTTTACATAGAGCATATAATGATTATGTCTCTGCAGGTGGGCCCTTATATCCCTGATTTATAGTTCCTTAACTTGCTCTTGGTCTAAGAAAACTTCTTGAGTTAAAATAATTTTAATTTTGACATAAAACTTTGAGCACTTTTTGGGGGGCAAAGTTTCTTGAGTCTGGTATTCAGTCAACCATCTCTCACTTGAGAAAAAGCAGAGAGGAAGGACTGAGCTCCGTATTTCCCTTTCCAGCACAAGAAATGTCCTTCACACAGCTTTTCCCCCATTCATTTCTCTATTTCTTTTGTCATTGCCTGTTTTGGAGATCTCTGTTCCCAGTCAGTAATGTTCTTGTTTCTGCATAAGCAGCAATAGTCTGTAGAATCAGATGGAAATTCTCTTTAGATTTTGCTCTTTACTTCTGGGTAGGAAGTACTGTGGTAGTAGTTCAGTAGAAATACTTGCTCTGAGCTGTGGATTGCAATTGAATTGGCAATTAAAAATCAGTATTAAAGGTGTTGCTGCTCAGAGTCACCTCTGAGGTGTTGGCAGATGGTGCTGTCTGTTGCCAGTGAATGAGGAAACTTTAGTGCCCAGTGGTTTGCTTTTCATTAGTGGCATCAAACAGCAATTCCTTTCTAACTTTACTCTAAATTTGCTTAGGAAAATGAATCTGGGAAGGATTTCCATGAACAAACTGATGCCAGATCTTTGCCGAAAATAGTTCAAGGACAAAATGCGTGAAAAACCAAACCAGCAATTTTTGATAGTTTATCTGTGGAATATTTCTGGTAGGTGTCATTGATAGTGGGTGCTGTTGGTTAAGAATGTCTCATTGGGAACTTAGATGCAGAAACACTTTTGTTTCCTTTCCTTCATCAATAGAAGGAAGGACCAATGAAATCATAAAATATTTATCAAGCCAAAACCATCACAGTAAATATTTACTGCTGAGTTTCCAGGATGGAGCTCTGCCTTAAAAACAGGAATGCCCCCAAGTCCACAGGTTTCTGAATTTCAGATGTGTTCAACAGTTACCAATAGGCTTCTTTTCTTGCCTGCCCCGAGACTCTGGTGTACTCCATCCTTCCTTCCTTTTCTTTTTCATGGATCATCTGCAGGCACAATGATGTTCACAGGGACACCCTGCCATCCATTTTCAGTCTGCAGTGATGCAATTTGGAGAAATCTAAGAGATGCTATTGGGTTTTGTAAGGATGAAGAGAATCTGCAGCTCAGGCTGTGATTTGTGTAGGTTTGACAAGGAGAGAGGATACAACATTTAAGTCAGGGGCTGTAGCATTTGGGCCGTTCTCTGCAGGTGCTGTGGGAGAGAGTGGTAAATTATTTTAAATTTGTAAGTTTATGAAAGTGTAGGATTTATTTTTTTTCTATCATAGAGATAGAAAATCAATCTTTCATGTTATAGGTGAAGTAGTTTTTGAGGTTTTAAAGGAGATTGAATTTGTTGTTGTTGTGGGTTTTTAAAAAATATTTTTTCTGTTTATATTACATAAATCCTAAGCAATAAAACTTTGTCTAATCACCTGAAGGGTCCTGAAAAAAAATAATTTCCTTCAGTCAAGCTCCACCCCTACACATCCATCTACAGTCCTGATGTAAAAGCTGCCTGATGTTTTCTCTTTGTGTGCATGTGCACATTCATAGACTACAGCAAATGATCATGGCCATAGAAAGAACAGAGGTTTGGGTGTTCTGCAGTTCTCAGAATCTCTTGTCTCCTCAGTGTTAAATGTGCCCAGTTAGATCTTACATTTTGGGTGAGAAGGGATGTCCTGCTGCTGTCTGGGTTAATGGGAGATGGTTGGGTTTCCTCTTCCCTGTTCTCTCCAGTGGGCTTTGGGGAGACACAGCATCTTCAGCAGGATTTCTCCCACAGATTCCCCACTGCAACAGGGACCAAGATTATGAAGGTGCAGTTAAACTCTCCTGCTCACCAGCAGCACACAATGGTTGTATTTTTAGCCTTTTTTCCTGGAGGTTTTTCACTTGGTATAGGATGGAAAGGGGTTTTGAATCTGGAATAGTGATACTCTGTGACACTTCAAGGGAAAATCTGTTAACGTGTTTACCGGTAATGACGTGGGGCTGGGCCTGATAGAGCAGCTTTGTGCCATGGTCCCTTGTAGAGTGAACCATGGAGCTTTTCCCAGCAGGACCCTGTGAGCATTACAGCAATGGCACAGAACATGCATGGAGTTTTCACAATGTCCTAATTGAAACTGAAGTTCATTCTCACATTGCAATGTAAGTAGTGTCACATCCCTGCACTTACAGAGCCTGGCTCTGATTTTGATGAAATGGTCCAGCTGGTTAATTAGGATGAAATATGTTTTGAATGGGTTTGTGCTTTTTTATTTTTGTCTTTAATATTGATTAGATCTCCTGACATAACTTGAGTTCATTAATTACAAATTAGGAATTGACATAAACAGAGTAGACAGGTATGTCCAGAGTGCCCAGTGAAGGGTTCTATTTGTATTGTAAGATGCCTCTCATGAATTTTAATGAAACTAAACTAAGAATTAAAATTAGCCCACTTAAAAACGAATTGGAAATAGGCAGAACAGTTAAGTGCACACATGCAGCAAAACATTAAACTCTTGATTTTTGTATTCTTTAAATCACTGGATTGTGGTTATTTGAAGAAAGTGATTCTGTCTCTGTTTCTTTTCCTTCGGCCACACTTATTATGGTATCAAACAGGAATGTTTTTTTTTTTTTTTGTAAAATTCTTAGATTGTTCCTTAGAGCTTATGAAAAAAACTAACAGGTCTCATAAATTTTTTTGTAAATCTTCAGTTGAGAAGCAGAGTGCTTTTACCTATCTGAGGGTTGATGGTGTCTGATAAATAGATTTGCTTTCCTGGGTAAGTTGTTGACTTGAGGTTTGGCATTTTTTGCCTTTTTTTATAAAGAATGAGCTAAAAGCCCAACAAAGATGAAATTGGTGTTGTTTCTAAACCTTTTTAAGAAGTGTCTGTCCTTCCAGATATAGGCTTCAGCATAATATGTGATGTCCACGTTAGGGTGGAGGGCTGGCTCTACCTCTTCCTTGCTCTGAGATGTGGTTGTAGCAGCTGCTCAAGGACCAGAATAAAAACTGAGGAAAAAAAAAAGAAAGAAAAATCCAATGTCGCTTCCCAAATTTTCACCTTGCTTCCAGCAAATCGTATTTCAGGAACATAATGAAAGAAGAGGTGGTGAATAATCTCTTTGGATCAGTCAAAGGGTTGTTCTGAGCTTGAACACTGATGATGACATGGGGACTGTGCTGGGAAGCTTCTCCCATGCTGTTCATCGAGGAGAAAGACACGAAGCCCCAAATTTCCTCACTGAAGTAAAGGCTCAGGGCTGCTGAGAGCAACGAGTGCATGAGACTCATGCTAGAGAATCACCCTCATTTTTAGTATTTACTAACCAGCCATTTCCTGTAAAATGAACACAAAGAAAGGCAAGGTGCATGCAGTTAGGTGTTGTTTTAATCTGTTAGTTCATGGAGATGAAGTAAATTTGCAGTGACTTGTTGAGAGACCATTCTTTTAGTTTTGTATAATCTTTATCTGCCCCCAAACTTTGAAGCTTTTCCATTTGATTTTACAGATCATGAAGTGGTGAATATTTTTCAACAGTATGAAAGAGTGCAGTGTTTCATAAGCCCTAAAGTCTTCTAAGCAAAAATAAGATCTTCATTTTTTCAATGCTGAATGTGGTACGGAGAGGAATTATGTAAAGGGAAGTCCAGCTGACTTTGTGCTGCACTCTTTAGTTTTTAAAAGGATTAGGCAACTGTTTGCCTAAGCTGCAGTTACTTGTTAGATTGCCTTTTTTCCTGAGATAACAGAATGGATGGGTTAGGAAAGCAAATTTGCAAATCACTTCTGTGGCCGAATTTAATTGAACTTGTGAAATGCACAGTAGTGAAAAACAGCTAACAAGGTATTGACTTTTATTTCTCTAGACACTGGAAGCCATTTTGACTTTCAAGTACTCTGGTGGACCAGGACATGCTGAAGGATATTACAGGAACCTTGCCCTGGGCCTCCACGTGGAGGTGGAGCCCTCCGTTTTCTTCACTCGCATCAGTACCCTGCCAGCAACAAGGTGAGCCTTGCCTTGACTCTTGAAATCTCACTCCTTGTCTCTGTTCTATTGAATGTAACTCAAAAACCATATTGGAAACATTTTCATTATCATCAACAACATGTAGGTAAAGAATTACGTGAAAAAATTTTCAAAATTCCTCATTGCGGAGTTTGTTGGAGCAATTCATGTTCATTCAACAGCTTCTAAGCTTCAAACATTTTCTCGTGAGGATTTATTTTAGCAGGGACAGGATATCTCATGTTTATTGTACAGTTTGATGACATTTTTTCTGTATCTCTTAGCAGCTGTGGTGTGTTGTGCATTACAGAGTTTGGTGTTTGAATAACAGAATCTTACCCAAAATGCAGGTGTGAATGATGTGACAAATAAATTGTGACCAGACTCTGCTTTGGTGCTTGTTTTCTCTTGTAAACCACCGAGCAGTTTCACATGTCATAGTGAATATTAAAAAACAAAGCAACACTTATGGTGGTGAAATGTGATCATAAAATTTGAATAAAATTAATCAGCCACTGAGTGATAAAAGTTTTAATAATTAATAGGATCATTGAAAGAAAAACCTCTGTGTAAAGTAGGAGTCAGAACTTGGTTTGATTTAAATTCTGAGATTATTTCAGTGTAGTTATGTATTGCAACACTAATAATAATAATAGTTGAGAGGGAACCTAATTATTCAAGAGATTTCTACAGGGCCTGGGAGGCTTTCATGACAGACTTCAGAAATCTGAAGATGGGCAAGAAGGAAATGCCAGTCTAGGAGATACTGGGTGAATATTTAATTTTCAAATTAAAGAATTCAGTCACCAGTATCATACCATGGCAAAAATGTGCAAGGATGGATGGACAGCCTGTGGCAGCAATGTAGCCTGAAAAACAGGGCTGTGAGCAGAAGAATTAAAGCCTCAAGGAAAGTTGAAGGCTTCAACATGAAGAGAGAGTCTGAGTTGGAGAGTCTGGAACAGGAAGAGTGATAAGATGGGACTTCTGCTAAAACATATGTTTAAAGAAACTGCTGGTCTTGCTGAAGGAAAGTTGACTGACAAGGGAGTGGAGTTTGTAATCATGGCACTGCCAGGAAGGATGGGATTCTGTAATACAGCAAATAATGACCTTTGCAAATAGCAAGGGAATTTTACATTAGGCAAAGATAATGAAACGTTGCAATAGTTTTTTAAGAAAATGTTCAAAAATGAGATGAAGAGGATTATTTTTAATGAGTCATTTGTGTTCTGCTCTTGTAAAACCATATGGCTCTATTAGTAAGCAAGTTTCTTGAGCGTTTTGCTGCTTGAAAGTGTAACATAATAGGCATGGTTTTATTATTTCAGGAACTGCTCAAGTAAAGCAAATTTAATGCTGCTTGGCAAAGTCAGAACACGGTATCTGGAACAACTGTTTGCAAAATTCTGGGCCCCTTTTTAATGATATCCAGAGTCTCATCCCTGCAATGGTTTTCAAGATTGAGTAAGTGATCTCTCTTGAACAACCTGGAAGTACCACAGCATCAATTTAAAATAGTTTTCAAGAAGAATCATCATACAGATTAAAATAACCAGGTTTCATTTATTATTTCAGTGCATAGTCCCCTCCATTCAGTGTCAGAAAAGCTCTCCATACTCCCAAAAGATATGGTTTTAATGGACAGGCTGCTCTGTGGTTCACTGCAATTCCTTATAGTTACAGGGTGGATTGGGTGTGAAGCTGCAAACCTTCCATAAAAGCTTCAAATGCAACCTGATGCTTTTTTTTGACTCTCCCTTGTTGGGATGTTGGCCTTTTGTACCTGGCTTCCCCAGCTGTGTTTTGTGTAGGACAAGGTTATCCTACCCCTGCCTTGTCAATCTGCTCTCAGGAGTTCATGATGTGGGGCAAGTATTTAATCCTGAAATCTTTAAAAATAGATGGAGGTGCTAATTCAAAGGCAGAGTTTTTGTGTTCAGCAGGGCACGATTCCCCACGTCGTGTGGCAGCTGGTGCTATATTTAGTGGCTCCAATTCAGCCAAGTGCTTCAGCTCACATTGTGTGTGTTTGCTTCATCCTTTGCCTGTTCATCACTCTGATCAGCAGCTAAGTCAGTGGAAACTTTCAGTGCTTTGCTGACTGGAGATGTAGTTAAAGATGTGGCTGCTTTTAAGGGTGCCTAAAAGCTTTACTGAGCTGGAGAAAAAGACTGTAATATTTACATTCCTCTCAGAAATGTTTTCTTGCTAGACCTGTCAAAAGACTTTTTGTTGTTGTTGTTGTTGTTACTTTAGGTATATATAGTTTGCTAAGTCATGAATGCATTTTGGTGTTCTTATCTCTTCCTGCTTGTTCCATGCCGTTGGCTTTAGGGATCTGTAACACTGTTCCTTTACTCTTGTGCATCCCTGTGCAGATTCTCCATTGGAAGGAGAAGTCATGGAAATTGATATTATCATTTAGTGAAAAAATGGCTGAAATGTGTATCCCAGTCTGCTAAGGATAACTGTGCATCATTAGAGGAAACAAAGTTTGTTTTTTTCCTGTTGATCATCTCTGCCAATATCTGATACACAATGACAGCAAATTATAAGTTTGTTTGGGTTTTTTTTTAACTTTTGCTTGCTCTTGTAAAAACTCAGATCTGGTTTCCTTTTGGTTTACAAATGAGACTTCATTGCTCAAGTACTGTCTGATGTGCTGAGCTGTTTTTGTTTAGTCATTACAAGAAATTGTATTTTATAATTTTCCTCCTTAGCTGTCATTTCAGAATGGAAGTTATCATTGCTTTCATTATCTGGCTTAAATTTTTTCCTTTTTTTTTCATTTTATTGTTTTTATTTTACATTTTTGCCCCGACAAAAGTAAGAAACATTAGGTTACTAACTCCTGGGCTTAAAAAGTCAAAGCAAACTAAAAAAAACTTTGATCATTGATTCTTCCGTTAGGCCTGTAGTGAAAAAAACCTCAGGAAAAACGTTAATGAAAACACTTCACCCCGCATTGTAACATAGAGATTGTGGTTTATGTAAAAGTCTTCCAAACTTAATTGGTATTTCTTCTATTTAGCTGCTTGAGCAGAAATACATGGGAAAAATCACTGAAACAACTGGGGATTTGGGCTTGGGTGCTGTTTTTTTAAAATATCTAAGAAAAATTGTATCTTTGACTCATGCACAAGCTCCTGCCTCACGGGGAGAAGTTTCATTAACCACGTCTCCAGTAGATCTTCAGTTAAGTTTAATCATGACAGCAGATCCTTTTAACCTGTGTGCTGGTCTATGGGGGTGTTGAGATTGGTTGGATGCAGCCCTTACCATGCTGCAGTGCCTGATCCGTGGCCTGATTCTGGTTCAGATCTCAGCTCTGCCCACACCCAATTCTGGTTCAGATCTCAGCTCTGCCCACACTCAATTCTGGTTCAGATCTCAGCTCTCCCCACACCCAATTCTGGTTCAGATCTCAGCCCCCCTGTTGGGACACACGACGTTCTGTCAGTGAAGGGCCTCATCTGCTCCAAGGTCCTTCACTGTGTATCACCCTGCACTCCCTCTGCTGCCTGCATCCAGAGGGGCTGGCAGAGCAGCCTTGTGCTGGGAAATATTCCCTCTGGTCATGTTACCCATGATCCTTGGCTCTGCTGGTTCATGTGTGCAGGGAGGGGGTTGTCCCAGGAGGCATCATCAAAAAGGCAGGAGTTTGAAGCAGCCCTGGAATGGGGTGTAAGAGATAAGGAGTTAATGTTGAAAGTTCTCCCACTCTGTCCTGCAGCTCAATGAAGTCTTGAAGGGCTTCAGGAATCTACTTCTTTTACCACTTATTTATCAAAAATGCAGATACATCTGTACAGTAAAATTGTACTAATTGTCTTCTGTAATTGGCCGTACCATGTTAATTGATTCCTTACCAGGGCTTAGCCCCAAAACCCTGCTGTGCTGCCAGGCCTCCAAGCAGCACAGTTACCAGCAGGTTCCAGACTGCCAGTGGGGATCCCATGATCTGATCCTAGACTGCCAGTGGAGGTGGGATGCAAATGGTTCCGTGTAAGGATACGTTCTGTTGATGGTTTTGTGTGATTCTCCTCCTCATTTTGGATAATCCTGTTAGCTCTAAGCAAGTCTGCTGTTGGAACTTACCTAGGTTGTGTTGAACGATCTTCTTTATACTTGTTGTTTCTCTCAAAGGTGTTATCTGCCAGTTTTCATGGGCACTGAATGTCCGTCCTTATTGCCTTTATAAAAGAGCATGAAAAAATGCCACAAAAAATACTGCACGTCTGACAAGAATTCAAGTAAGGTGTGCTCTGCACGCTGTGAGGGGCCTGCTGGTTGCCTTGTGTCCCTCGCCACTGTGCCATCAGTACAACAGTGTCTTCAATGAGAGCCTAAAAAGGCCAGAAAATGTTGATTTTGTTTGTTACAAATGTGGTGAGACAGTTTGAATTTGTAGATGAAGTCAGTCTTCAGGGATGGTGCCTTCACTTTTAAGCCAAGTTGGGAATCCACATAAGTAATAATAGTCTTACCTGTAAATTCTACAAATTCAAGATGATAACGTAATTTTAAAAATTTTATTTATTTTTAAATTTTTTTGTGGGGCAGAATACTTTCTGTCTTGAAACCACCATATAGCTGCTGAGACATCAGCTGCAGATCTCTTCTGGCAAGTGCTGAGCCTTAGACTCTGTTCTTGTATTTGAGTCAGAGGTAAAAAAAAGGAATTGTAGCAGGTCTGACACTGTTAAATTCGGAGTGCCAGTTCATCTAACCATAGGTTCAAGGTAATTTTCCTTTGTGTCATTAATGTAGATCATTAAATGAAATGATTTGGTTTTGTCAAGAAGGCGTCAGTTCATAGCAGAGCCTGCAGTGTGCTCCCTAGTCTGAGATTTCTCTTTGTTTTGTATTTAAAGTTAGGATGCAGTTTTTCCAACTTGGTTTCACTGAGGGTTTGGAGATGGAGAAATCTTGGTTGTGCTGAGGGTTCTCAGGAGGTCCTCAGTTGGGTGGGTAGAACTTCAAGGTTTAATGAAATCAGACTTAATTTTAGAATTTCCATTCCAGTTCCCAAGGTTGCCCCTGTTTTTGCTACAATAAATTGCAGCACATCAGGTTTGGATCAGAAATCCTGGTTATTGTATATTTACAAATTATGCAAGGGGAAGAGTATACAGAATTGTTTTTTCAGCTGTGCTCTAACAGACCTTTTTGGTACATGATAAGAAGTTATGTAGCACTTTCTGAAACCCTTCTTGGTTTTATATAGCCAGATTTTTAAATTAAGTGTTCGCATTTGCTACTTTCAGAATGACAATCAGCCACCTACTGATAGGCAGCTGTTTATAGTCTTCTCTTTCTCAGTATTTTGGTGTTCAAAATGTCATAGAGCTTTGAAGGGTGGAGGAAAACCTCTTTTGTTTGGGTGCTTGAAGAGCAAGATGTTTAGTTTGGAGGAAGACTAAGATATGACCTGTTTAAAGTGATCTGCTGTTTATACATGGAGAAAATAATTAGTATTAAATTCACTGTTTTGTTAATGAAAAATATTAATACTAAAAGTCAGTCAAAATGGGAACCAGGCAAATTCAACTAAATTAAGCAAATGGAGCTCTCATTTGGTGCAATTAAACTGACAAATCATTAGGAAAATCTGTCAAGCAATGGATTTATGTCAGTGTTCTCAGGACTGGATGTCATTCTGAAATATATTCCTTATTTATACACTATTGAGCTCAATATAGATTCTACTGAGTGGTAACTCATGACACGTGGGAGGTTATACCCAATAGTTAAATTATCTTGGTAATCAGAGGTATTTAACTTCTGCTAATGGTGTAACATTACAGTGAGTTCATGAAAGAGCAGCAAAAAGTAGCTTGCAGATTGAGAGAATTGATTTTTGAGATCAAAATGTTAAATATGTATGGTTTGTCATATGAAGATGTGAGAACATAAATCTGCAAATATTTATAGATGTGCTGGGAATATTTAGCATAAGTGAAAAGGTTTACAACTGGGAGAAGTCAGATGAGGACGCTTCTTGGAATGTGTGAAAAGACCTTTTGCCAGTAAGGTGGATAAACTGACTTCATCATCTGAAGTTAGTCTTGAGAACTTCATTTTTAGATCATATATTAAACATCAAATTAAAGAAGACCCTATTGAAGACACAACAGCACCAATAGAGGTGCTGTACGTTGTTCTGCTGTGTTGCTCTTTGTGTTGGTCAGTGGATTTTGGAGGACAGGGTTGTCATCTGTCACACTCCTGTCATCAGAGTCAAAGCTTCTCTTCCCTGTCTGTGTCCCATTCTGAGTAACGATGGCTGTTCAAAGAAAACAGAAGAGAAGCAAAAAAAAACCCAAAACAACAAAACAACCACAAAAAACCACCAAAAAAACCCCTCAAAACCCCAGTGGATATGAAAATACTCCATGATTTCAGTTGATGGGAAAGTGAGATGAGTCAGGATGCAGAAAACTTGCCAACCCCCCTGAGAGTTTCTTGTTTAAAGTGACTTTAAAAGCTAGAGACTGAACTGCAGAGAGATTGTTCACTGAAGTGAGCCATCATTGCAGCTGCATTTGGGGTTTAATTCTGTGTTCAGTGTTACTGAAGAATATCCTCTGCTGTCATTTCAAGTAATCACAATCCTCCTGGAAGAGATTTCTAGATCAGAGTGTCATTGTCACTTGCCTGAAGTTCCCATGGCCCCAGTTTTGTGACTGTTTTTGGAACCATAAGTGGCATTGTAAGATTTTAAAAATACAGCATGATTCATTGTGCTGCTGACTTTTGCTTGTGCTATATTCTCAGTTCTGCAGTAGATGATAAGAGAAATTCATTTATACACTAATCTCTAAGACACTGTTGAATTAACTCAATTTTCAATTTAAAAAAAAGATTTCTTAATTTTTTTTTGTTTGATATCAGTATTGACTTAAATTTTCTTGTTATTCTGAGATGTTCAGATGATAAATCAATCTACTGAAAATGTTTCCGTGTAATTTTAGTTTTTACCTGTACAACCTTCTGCAGTTTTGTGTCACTTATAAAAGAAAATCTTGAACATGACATTTATGGAAGATTTTCAAAAGCAAATATCATGACTACATAAGGAAGATTATCAACATGGAAAAATGTTTGGGTGCTGTGATTTTCAGTAGGCTTTATTTATTGGACCCAGACTTATTTCCTTCCCATTAGATGGGAAGAAGAGTCAAACCCTTTCAAGAAGGGTTTTTCTGTTCTGTGTCCTGGTGTCTGTACATGGTCCAGCACGGCTGATGATGGTTTCATGTTGTGTATTTGATACTAAACCACAAACCCACCCCACCCAAACACAAACTGACTTATTCTGCATGAGTTCCATCCAAACCCTCAAAAGGAGCTGGTAACAGTGAAATGAGCCCTAGAAAAGACTGGGGAGCCACTGGTGACCCTTCACAATGTGTGAAATGTGGGAGATGGTGTTCTCTGCCTTCTCTGGGATGAATGGTAACTAACACCTACTTGACTGAACTTAGAGGAGTCAAAATCTACCCTCCTCAAATAAATATTTAGTGTAAACTGTGGCATGGTGGTGGATAGTTTGGGAAAGGGAGAAGAAATTGTGTATATGTGGGCAAGTCTTTCCCAGTTTGATAAATCTGTGGCTTATGACTGGTGTTTCTCTGCCAAACATGTCACCAGGCCATTATGGTATATAATTTAATCAACTTCAGATCCATTTATTATTTTGAGTGGTTTGATTTTTTTTTTAAGCTGGCAGACTTTAAAAAAACCTGATTTACATAGTGCTGAGGTCAGCACTAGTAGTCTAAGATTTGGTCAATCGCCTTAAAATCCTTAAAACAATTTGATGTTTGAATTTTTCTGAAAGAGAGCTTGGTTTAAGCAACACATTTCTGACTGCACTTTAATATAGGGGTTCAGCAAAACCTCACTGGAGTTCCTTTATCACACTTACATGAACATGATTTGCCTCTCAAATCTCCTTTGCTGACACTGAAATAGGTTCTTTAATTTCTGTCTTGCAAAGGATGGCCTTATGTATGTTCTGCTGGAGGGAAAATTGATATTAATTATTTGGCTTTCTTGTTAATTCTTTGTTTTCCTGCAGCCTTCACAACTCAGCATCATGAGTTCTACACAGTCCTACTGACTGCAGCATGTCAAAGAAAAATCCTGCTAGTTCTCAGATTTTCAACAAATTCTTCTTTAACAATTTGAGTGTTTCTTTTTTTTTTTTAACTTTGACAATATGTGTAATTTTCCAGAGCTTTTGCTTTCTTGGTTGCCTTATTTGGATGCAGCTTCTGTTTGAAGCTTGCTGTTTAAATTAAAAATTTTTTGTAACCTTTATTTGTGTTTGGTTTTTGTTGCTGTAATAGTCTCTTTGATACTGTCCTGTATTTACTCTGAAGATCTGGTACTATCTTTTTCTACAGTCTTCATGTTACTTCCATTTTTTTTGCACTAATATCTGATTTTTCTAAATTTTCAAGGTACTGTAATAATTCTGGGACTTGGAGTTTTATATTTTTTTAAACTTAAAGATTTCCCTGGAGAATTAACTTAAAATTGACAGGGAAAGAATGATTTCTCCTACATGTCTATTTTGTTTAGTGTTGGAAGAGGAGGAAATATAAATGTCATGATGATGAATAATTTTCAAGAATTCATATTTTGGAATTTTTAATATTAGTGATCTTGTTTAGTCCTGAAGGGCAGCTGCTTGTGTAGCTCCTTTGTGGCAGGAATTGTTTTATTTGCAGAACTTTGGCTCTGCTGCCAGAAGATATTGCAGGAGGCTTGAATGTTTTTTGTTTGGGTTTGCTGTGGCAGAAATAACAAATTCCTTCCATATTAAGTTTTTTAAACTTCATCTACACTGGAAGTTTTTCTTCCAGATCATCACGTTGTATCTACTGGAGATGCAGAGGTTGTCTGAGACTTCACAGGTCTCTCCCACTCTCCCAGTGATGAGATAGAAGCTGATAAAAGCTTTTCCCCCTTTTCCTTTTCCATTCCTTTCTGGTAACTGACTCAAGTCCTGCCCTTCCAGTTATTTCTTTCTTGTGAGTTCTAAGGAAGGAAGTTTATAACAAGAGCCACGACTCCTTATTTGTTCTAAGTTCTTGAGTTTTGACTTGTTTGCTTCAGGCACTCAGCTGCCTTCCTGCATGCCCCTCTATATTCAGTAGTCATTGGGGTTTTACACAGAGAGAGAAATATCTTAAAATACATATTAAAAAAGCCTCCACCCCCACTTTTGCTTTTTATTTTTGCCAAGAGACGTGGTGCTGACCCCAGCAGTGCTTTCTTGTCTCACAGTGCCTGGCTGCAGGTGACATCATTGTCACTTTGTGACCTAAGCCTCGACCTCCTGAGCTTGTCCTGGGAGTGTTCCCAACTCAAGGGTTGGCAAAACATTTCCTCCTGTGTGTGCTCTGGAAGGGACATCTCTGATTTTCAGAAGAGAGTTGTATTATGGACCAGAGAACCTATTTCCAAAGTGGAACAGTTCTTAAACTCCTGCACCTCTGAGTTTAATTAATTTTTGGAATGGTGTTTCAGTTCAATTGTAAATTATTGTGCAATAAATAGAAATACTTAATTAAATATTCTTGGTTGCCCAAGACACTCAACTGTCATTTGAACTTGCACATTGAAGGATGGCTCTGACAACTCTCACCTCACCAATATTCTTCCTTCTTCCCTTTTTGGGATATTTCTGGGTTGTTCAGTAGCTTCTTGGGAAGTTTTGAATTTCAGATAGATTGGTAAAGTCTCATTGCAACTGTCTGATTGTAATTGGTATTTTGGTACCTGGTTCCAATAAATTTTCAGATGTATTATGTTTTTATCACCAATGCTGCTGTTTCTGCTTAGTCTCACAAGGAAGAAAAAGTTGTAAATTAGAATAAAATTTCCCAAAATATTAATTAGAAGAAAATATTAATTGAAAACATTAACATGTAATTGTATTAAATAGTTACTAAATTACTAAATTATTAATTTAAATAATATTAGCTTAATTAATAAGACTGGTGAACATTATAAAATAATATTAATTTTAATTAAAAAGTTTATTAGAATGAACTTTTGCAGTAAGGTTTCTGTTCTGTAACTTTGTCCACCTTATTTTCTGAGCTTACCAGGAATGTAGTTGGTGTATTTCTATCAAATGCTTCTGGGGAAATTTCTATTGAAGGATAGTAGCTGACAAATATTAAGTTTTTCTGTGAGAAGTGCCTGTGTTTGCCTGTCTTACAGAGGGGAGAGAGTTCTCCCTCTCAGAGAAGTTCTTCTCGAGGTTAAGTGCTCTAATTGACAGCTTGTTTTGGTCTGTAGACAAGCCATGGAAAAGGAATTGCTCCTTGACAATAAAATCAAACCAATTTAAATTTTTGCTTGTGAATTTGTTTCTTGAAGAGGTAATGTCAAGGTAATTTAAAATAAAACAACTCTTTTTATATGCGAAGGCTCAAAGAACTGAAAAATTCTGTGGCTTTTTCCACAGAAGTGAATGTGAAAGCTGCAAAGTGAGAATATAGACAGGTGATCAAAGGCTGTGGGGCTTGGTATTGTGCAGGTCAGAACCGTCATGGAACTTCTCTTTAGGATGTACCCTTCTGCTTAGTTTTAGTTAAATAACAAAAAATCCAATTATTAGAAAAGGTTGTTTTAGTAACAGATAAGGAAATTCTTACAATTGGAGTAGGAAATAAAACCTGTATGTGAATGTGTGTATTTTTTGCATATATATTTATATCCATGTATAAATATTAATTTTGATAGACATACAATAATATCATCATTGAAATTGTGCTTTTTTCCCTCTGAACAGCACCCGGCAGTGTCACCTCCTTCTTGATGTCTTCAATTCCACAGAGCATGAGTTGACCATCAGTGCCAGGAACAATGAAGATTTAATTCTGCACGCTGGGGAGTGTCAGCGGTGAGTGCTGTCACTGTTAAAGGGCCTGGATTTAACCCTGTTATTTGTATGTACACAACTGATGACATTTGGGGGCCTGGTGTTCTTTTTAAACATTGTACACATGTCAAAGAATATAAAAGTTTTGCTTTCTTGAAGATGCATCGCTAAGTTTCAGCGATATCTCAAGTAAATTTATTTTGGCTCTGCGTGTAGTAGTCCTGAAAATAATGAAATACAAAGCGGTTGGTACTGAGGTGTACAGCTCATTTAACTTTTGTAGAGTGTTTGAATGTAATTTCCATGTGCTCTGAATGTATCCCAGTGTTAAAACTTGATCTCAGTAGTTTGTTATCTTTTCCCAGCTCTAAATTTTCTTTGCGTGGTTCCCCAGCCATTTCCTCACTTTTCCTACAAAGAAAACTACAGGCAAGAAAAATAGAACTGAAGAAAAAGCAATTCCAATCTCTGTGGGAAAATATATTTCAGATCAAGTAGGCTGTTGTGAGTATTGATCCTTACAGCCCTACTGGAGTGATGTACAGCTCATTATTAACCATTATTTGCCATTACATACCTGCCTCGGGTTCCTGCTGCTGGCTGTAGCCTGGGGGTGCTTGGTTTATCTTCTGCAGATGATCATTGCATCTGGATTCCAGTTTCATCCTAGAAAAGGTGATAATGTGAAAAAGGGAATCTTGCTTTTGGGTCAGGGGCTCCCTGCGCTGCTCTCTTCTTTGGGAGAGTTGTGCTGCTCTCTTTAAGTCCTTCAACTGAGAAACTTGCTTAAAGAGAGATGTTTTCATGCCTGCAAACCCCTGGATGAATATTAACTTCAAAGTCAAACCAGTTAATTGCAAGGAATGCAGCTGTCAAAAAGAATTACAGAATAGGTAAAATAGCAGTAAATTTGGAATGCTTTTTGCCTTGGGGACTCCCAAAGCACAACCAAATGGAAATACGTTGACTCAAACTCAGGTTGAATTTTACTTTGCCAAGCAATGGACAAAAACATGGGTAACATCCAGTGCGTGTTCCTTTTATTTGGAAAAAAAAAGACTTTTTGGTTTTTTAGAAAGCAGTCTAAATAGTCAACAAAATGTTCTTGTTCTTATTCATATTGTTTTATAATTTTATTTTTATGCCTCTTGTTTTTTTGCATCTTTTTGTACTTTTCATATCCCTTGAAAGTTTTCATTCTCAGGTTTTGGGACAATATATGACAGATAAAAATAATGTTATAAAATTTCTTGGCATCCCTTTGATTGAATTTTATTTTCCTATGCATTTAATATTTTAAATTTAAATATCCTTAAATCCTTACATTGTAATGGATATAAACCCTTTCAATAAGTCTTTTGAAACAGTCATTTATCGAGGGAGATTGTATATGTGTTGGAGGTATTTAAACCTTTTAAGAATAGTGATTTTTATTCTTATTGCAAAATATCTTTTTCCTGGTGGTTAGAAATTGCACTGAGTTTTCTATCACTTCTAAACTTGTTTATTATTTATTTCTTGAATAGTAAGTGCTTTTAATTGTAAAACTGTGTATATGGCTCCTATGTTGCTCTGAATTTTAATCTTTATTCTGATGGATCTACTACAGAAAAGCAGGTGAAACATACACTGGGGTTTAAAATCACCTTCCTGCTCCTAGAAAAGGGCTTTTGTTGCTCTTTGGGGAAAAAAAAAAAAAAAGAAAAAAAAATGGAGAAATCTTTTCCCTTTTTGAGCAGTGGTTCCAGATCTTTGCTTTTTAACACAGGGCAGGTATTCTCTGGAATCTGCTTTTGAACCAAGGTTTTCAACCCAACCATACAAAGCTTTTCAACACATCCCTCTTTTAGATTTCTCCTTTTATGATTTTTTTTTCTTTGGACATTGATTGTTATTAAATTCTGATTAATATTTAAAGAGAGGCTTTTCAATCAAGTTCAGGATTTCTTGTCCCTTCCCTGCACCATTTTGATGCTGCCCTCATTCTTGATGTTTGCCTCTTTCTACCTTTATTTAAATTATGAGTTTTTGCCAGCTTTGGTCACTTTCTCTTCCTTTTGTAATTTACTCTCTCTCCATTCATCACCATCACTTTGAAATCTCCCATCCTGACAGAGTGGAGGTGGCAGGAAATTGTTTTCTTGGTCCCTGTTGTTATTTCTGGGGACTGTAAATGTTTTCATATTCTCTGCCTCCACACCTACAAAGAAGGATAATGCTGCATCCTGCTTACTCTGGCCTCTTTGCTTCACACTTTGGATGTTTAGAAAGTAAAATAACTTGGAAGTTTTGATGTGTTGCTTCTCTTTTCTGTATTACAGAGGGGTCACTGTAGAATCTAAGTTTTTCCCTCCTGTGCCTGAGAGGGAGTTTTCAGGGGATTCTTGCATTGCTCACATGGAAAATGAGAAATGGTGATGGAAGTTCCTGGGTGCTGCACTTACTAGAACACGCTCTGTATTATATTTGATTTATAATGAAGGTATAAAATTGACCATGGTGCTGGCAATGGGAAGGGTGGAGGAGATGGAAGCAGAAAAACCAAAAAAAGTCTGGGATTGTCAGCAGATCAGTACTGGCACTGCCAAATCTTTCAGAGTCCATGGAGGGCAATCCCTGGGGTCCATTTTGTAGTATCCATATTATTTGGTGCATTCCAACCGTGTCCCGTTCTCTGGCTTATTTGTATTCATGTAAAATGGATCAAATGTGTGGAGTACTACACAGTATTTTTATTTTAAGGTCTGAAAGGCAGTTTGCTTCAATTAACTTAGAGATAGGGCAATAATAGCTGCTACAATAACACTGCATATGGCAGGAAAAACTGGTATTATACTGCTTAGGAAAAGTGACATCCTTTATGCCATTAAAAGACTATCTGGAAAATAGATGCCTTGTTCTACAGTAAGATTATTCTGCTGACTAGTGAAAATTACCATTTTAGCTTTCAGAAAAGCTTAAACTTACAATTTGCTGTACTTTTTAAGCCAATAATTGGGATTATTTAGTGTGTGCATTGTAACTCTTCTTGGAGATGTATATAAGCAGTGTTTCTGAGAAGTGACACTCTTTTCCCTCTGTTTTAGGATAGAGAAACATTTTGGTCCCTGTCATTTTATAGTCAGAAATGATAATTTGGGCTCAGTAATTATTTTGTTCACTCATCTTTCTGTCTTTCATCATTGCTTGTTTTGCAAACAAATGAAAGGATCAACCTTTTTTTTCCCCTATATCCCAAGATGTTAATTAGAGACTTCATATTCCCATCTCTGGTTTCCACAAGACTTGAAATGTTCCTTTGTATCCCATTGTGGGGCAATTAGTGACATGTTTTACTTTGAGGTCTTTTGTTCCCACGAGATTATGGTGGGGAGGGAAGAGAACCAAGACTCCTTTGGAGGAGAGAAGGGAAAGACAGGAGATTTGTTCTCCCTCTCCTGTGAGGTTGGTTGACAAAAAGAGAGGACCAAGAGTTTTGGAGGATATTTGTTGAACTCCTGAAAATAATTTTAGGGTTCATTGCAAAGCAGGATTACAAATAAAATTAATTTTTGCTGCTTTACATCTGCAAGAGTTTTTTTAAACTTTAATATCCACAGGGAAATGCTGTGAAGTACTGGTGTCCTCATGAAAAGATGTCAGCCGAGTTGCTCTACAGAAGTTCTGGCTGCACTGAGTGATGCTGAGATGTTGGCAATGTCGTCAGTTAATTTAAAATACGTTGTTATATCACACTGTGGTATCAACATATTTTGTTCATCTCTCCAGTTGAACATAAGACATGTGATGATGAGGGAAGCAAATTCTCTCATGTCTGCTATTGGAAAGTTCAGCCTTCAGAGATTTTTCTGGACTAGCTGAGTCTCCAGTTTCTTCAAGAAGAAAAAAGCTGTTTCTTGAAGCAGTCAGCTGCACTGTTAAAGGAGTTTTGCAATGAGAAAAGTGGAAGTGTTTTGAATGTAATCAGTGGGAAATCTGAGCTTGTTTATCCCAGAAACAAGGTAATCAACAGGTTGTTCTGACATGGAAAAATATAGCAGACAGCTCTTGGAGTGGAATTGTATTAATGTCTGTGAACAAAAAGTGTTGCCACTAGCAGTGATCTGAATTTACTGAGAAATCGTAGGTACGGTAATTATTGTGCTTCTTACTTGATAATCAAACCACTAAAATTAAATTTCATGACAGCCCTCATTTATGCGTAAATCACTTCATAATTTATGGTAATAGATGTTATCTCATTATGTGCCCCAGGATATCTCATTTTGTACAACACACCCTGCCTTGCCTTTCCATTCCCATTCTGTGCACGGTGTGTCTGGCACTCGGGAACGGGGGAACGTTGATGGTGGGGATGGTCTGAGTAGATCAATCCTCTCGTCTGTCCTTGTGGGACAGCACAGCTGAGCTGGTGAAGCCTTCCACGTGTGTGACACTCCACAGTTGGGGTCTCTGCACTTACACATTGGACTTTTCAGGCTGTTCTGGCCTTGGCGTGAGCACCACGGGGATTAAAGCTTGGATTGCCCAGAACAGGACTGGTGTGAGAAGTTAAGAAATGAGGAGCAAACAGGACATGGTAAATAAGGAAATGGTTTTGTTGGTAATTCCAGTGGGAGAGACTTTGGTGCAAAATTTACACGTTCTGACAAGTGCTGGTGACCCAGGGGATGCTGATGTGAAAGAATGTGGTGGAATTTTGGCCTTTTCATTTCTTTAATTGGGAGTTGCCTAATTAAAAATATGCTGAGGAAATACTGCAGTAGCAAAGTCAACATTCAAGTTCAGGCTTCCTTTCTGGGTCAGCAGTTTTACCCTGCCTTTTAGCAGGGTTGCAGGGTTAAATGAGCAAGTTTGCTTACACATATCCTCTACAGTAAGTTTTGCTGCTTTTTTTTATAGTCAGCACAATTACAGGTATTTTGCTCAGTTTTGCTAAGTGAACTTTTGTGTGTATTGACTTCACCTGGTTTGATTTTTTTCTGTTACATTCTACTGAGACAAGAATAATTAAATAAATTATTATTTTCACTTTTATACCTCTCATCCTGTAGTATGGTACTTCTTTCATCCATAGAAACTAAAGAATTTTTAAAAGTCCTTTGTATGCATACTAATTATGAGGGCCATTTCTGCTGCTTAATTATTTGATGTAAAAGCGTTGATTAATTGAGCTGTGAAGCCTGTCCAGTGGTACACTGAAATTTCTGCAGTATTAGTTAACAATGCACATTTTGAAAACACTTTGAAATAGGTCCTGGTTCAAAGGGAACGAGAATTAAAAATTCTGTCCCATTTTGACCCAGAAGTTCCCCCAATAAATTTATTGACCATGTGTAAATAAATGATGATTGTTATTTCTCATAGCTGCCAAGTCAGTGTTTAATTTGTGTGTCTGTTTATGACAGGGCATGTTGTCTGTATGGGAGATTAATGATTTTTTCCATACATTGCTGTTACAGTTTATGTTTTAAAGACGAAGCTGCTATGATTAAGGCTTTGCCTGCTGTCAAGAGAAAATAAAATTTCACAGCAGTTGCCCTTGGTCTTCATTTTAAATCTGTGGCCAGCTGGATATTTCTGAGATTCCTTCAAGTCAAATTGTATTAACTAAAACATGAAAATCACCCTTTGTTGTCAGGGCAATTGTTTTTATTTTGTCTCTTATTTGATAGTTTTTAAATGCACTTTTAGTTTTTTAAGGCTTGCCTTTTTCTACTAATCAATCTTTAGCCAAATCAATCTTTAAACATAGTACATAACTTTGAGTGAATAATTAGTTCTTTTAAACAAAAAAAAAATTGTAAAGGAATTGTTAGTTTGGGTAGCAAAGGGTGATACATCTAGCACTGGTCAGATCCATAGTATGAACCGGTTGTGATGTTCATATTTATTTCAAAGCACTTTGCAAAAATTACAGGAGGATTCTGCAAAAACTATAGAATGGCAAGATAACAAGCAATAATAAAAAAGAGGAAGAGCAATGGAAGAAGTAATAAAGAGAAATTTCAGTTTTAGACTGCTTTGTAGTTAAAGTACTCAAGGAGTTCACTTGCATCCCATGAAAAGCAGATGCTCTTTTGAGGTCCCTTACAAGCTTGTCTCTTCCGTGGTCCTGGTTCTTCTGTAAGGTGCAAAGGCCCAGTGGGTGATCACAGCGGGTGGGAGTCCTCAGTGTGACTGCACTGCAAAACCCAAATGTGATCTGAGAACAGGAGAGGCAAATAGAGAGAGGGAGTGATAGGAGAGAATGATGATACTCAGTTCTGGTCACACACACAGAGGACAAGGAGGAGATCAAGTGGCAGAAGATGCAGGTGACCAGTGACAATAAAAGACTTTGGTTTGATAAGCGCAATAAAATTTAAAGGCATTATTAGTGAAGTGGATGAGGTGGGGACAGAGAAGGGCTCTCCTGTGAAGGTTAAGGGAAGTGAACTACGAATAAAAAATGAACTTTGAGCTGTCTATGAATGCATCTAGGAATGAAGAGATTTCAGGCCTCAGGGCATCATCAGACCATCTCCCTTATGGAGAAGCAGAGGCAAAGACCTTCACAAAGGCTGGGGCTGAGGTGTCCTCAGTGGAATTGCCAAAGCTCTGCCTGCAGTTGCCACGCTTCCCAACAGGAAGAACTTTTCCCATGTTCTGTCCCTGTAATTGGCGATGAAAACAAATGCCCTTGTAGGTTTTACAGCAAATGTTCCTGTTCCTCTCCCTGTCCTGTCCCCAAAGCAGTATCATCCCTTTCTTCTGGTTAGTTAGGATGTATTTCCACGGGGAACGTGCAGATAATCTGTTTCCTATGATTTGCATTTGAATTTAGCATTTCTGTTTCTGTCAAGAAATGTGTATTTGAGCACAGGTGAACTTTGCCTCTGCAATTGCTGGTATGGAGACCTTCCCTTTGGGTTGGCTTTCTCAGATTTGTCTGAGAAAAGGGGGGTTGTTTCTTCTCTCCCCTTCCCTCCCTTCCCCAAAACTCAGTGTATTGATTATCTCAATCCTGGGATACTGCACTGGGCAGTATCTTTTGGTATTACATGACTTTCCAAAAGATTCTTTTTTTTTTTTCTCCCACTCCTTCAATTGCTTTTTCCTAAATCAGGGGTGACTAACTCACTGCATCTAGCCTGCATGGCAATTTTTCTGACCTCTCTGAACATTGCCTTGGCCTCAGAAGACCCAATTTGCACTATTTATAATATTTTGTGTATGCAGCTGGGGAAACGGGAGCTTTGTGAGCGCAGGCCAAGTTTGTCTCTGACAGGATTTATTAAGTTTAATAGGGTACAACATAAACGTGGCTGGATGGTTTGGCCCTTACACAAAATATCACACAGATGTAGCACGAATTTGCTGTCCCAGTTTTAAATGAGCTATAAATCACTCAAAATCCAAACCAGTCATCTTCATTTTCCCCTTAAATCCTAAGTAGATTACAGGTTGTAGGACTTGCAGGGTTCAAAAGCTATCTCTTGAAAAAAGTCAGAGTGATTGGTTTCAGGATTCAGATTTAAAAATTATTTTTTTAAGAAAAAGGACTTTTCTTATAGAGGAAACCAGACTTTTTCCTTCCTTAATTTCTTCAATACTTGGAAAAAATAATTTATTTATTGGAATTTTTGGGTGCTAGGCACAGCTTTGGAAGCATTTGACAAAGTGCAGGCCTGTTAAAAAATTGACTGAAGTGCTAATACTATTTAATTGGGTTTTCATTTTCGTGCAAGGTATGTGGAAGAAAAAGTAAGAACGTAAGAAAATATGTAATTGTTTCTTTTGTTAGATAACAATGGAGCACCAAGCTAAACAGGAAAAAATACCTCTTCCTGAAGGAAGGCAGAGTTGAAATGGCTTGTGCTTTCCCTTAATTCACACATATTCAAACCAATAAATTCAGACTGTGGTTTTAGAAAATCACATTTCAACATTGATGGGTGATGGAAAAAAGTGGGGGATGAAGGTGAACATTATCGGTCTTTTACCATGTATTAATCTCCCTGCTCGAATGAAACACAAAAATAACAATAGTCCCAGGAAGAAAAGATTCCATGGAACTTTGGGGTCTGTCCCTTTTCCAGTAGTTTTTCTGCACATTGAAGGAGAAAGGAAAGTCGTATTAATCGACATTGTTTTTTCTCCCCACGTTTGTCTGCATTTCTGTGAGACAGATACTTAATCAAAATTTCTGTTTTGTCTCAGACCTGCTCTGTGGTCAGCACACCTGAGACATTCTGTTGGCAGTCTCTCTTCGTGGAATCCACGTTAGAAACCTGGGAGCACTGAGTGAAACGACGGCAGACAACCACGAGGCAGAAAGAGGTGCCATCCACAGGAGCTCACACAAGTGAGGGAGTGCAATTGTGCAGCTCCAGCACAGCTGGCACAGCCCAAAGTTCTGTCAGACTGGCCCTGCAGCGTCAGTTCAAGGCAGGCTGCAGAGATTGTTATTGCAGAGATTGTTTCAGAATCCTTTCTTACCCAGTGGGATGCAGCAGTGCCCAAGGCAGGGCAGGCAGAGGGAGCTGCCCCGAGCTCTGTGCCTGGATGGGAGCAGGAATGCAAAGAATAATTTACTTGTCTGGTGCTGTGCTGTAAATGTGGGGCTTTATGGCCAACTTCCAGGTTTGAGTGGATCCCTCCAGAGGGACTTTCCAACCTACAGTGCTCTTTGATTTGAAAATCTGCCTACTCATTGGTAAACTTTCTCCTTCTTCCCAAAGCCAGCAGTGTTATGGGCATGTGTCCATATGAACTGGTTCCTCTGTCGCTTTCTTTTGTCCTCTAAGACTTTCTGTCTTTCCAAAATTTGTCCTAATCTGTCTTGAGGTTTTTTTTCCCCAGCCTTTTCTTGAGGACAAATTCCTTTCCTTAGCCTTTTTTCCTTGATTTTATTGTTGTTATGATGGCACAATGCCACTTTTTGGTAAGGCTCTTTGCCCTCCAGACTCATGTATTACTTTAAGCAGTGTGTTATTGTGAGCAATGTGAATTTGCACAGTCCTCCTCTACAGGTTCAGTTAGGTGCAGTACTTTTTCTGCTCACTGTCACCTAAACCTGGTGCCTCGTATGTTCATCTAACAGATGAAAAAACTGTGGAATTCATTTTCCTGATGAATTGCTCTATTGTGATATGTGGAGACTTGGAAATAAGGAGTGAAGGGTATCTGGATGCTACCTAAACCTTTTAGAGATTGTAGGACAAAGTGGTGAAGGTAACTGAATAGTTTTAGTCCACTTCCCAATTAACCATCACCTTTATTTTTTGTGGCAAAGCTCCCTAACACATTTCAGGTCATTTTTGTTTATGCTGCCAGTAAGCGACTGAGCATTTGGGTGTAGGTGCAGCTGCAGGTCACACCTGGTTTGATCGATATCTGCAGATAAATAGATTAATTTAGACCACAGCACTCTCTGTATTTAGGAGCACTTGGCTGTGTTTTGTGGCTGTGGTGACACAGTGGCTGCGTTAATGGGATGAAAGAAGATTGTCTTGAGTAGCTGCCAGTTACGTCTGCCTTAATGGCCAAAGGATTTATGAAAGTTACACTCTGATGTTGCCCGGATTTGGCTTTCTGCCTGCTCTCTGAGGCTCTGTAAAAGATCACGACAGTACAGCATAGATTTCCTGAAGTTGGAAATTAAAATATCCAATTTCTATTAATTTATTTTAGATGATCAAAAGTATAATTAAAATAGCTGGGTTGTGAGTCTTTCTTTCAAAGAGAACACTCATTTAAAATTAGTGCTTCATCAGCTTGAATTTATTCCTTACTCTTGACATCCATTTAATTCTGCCTTCATTAACTGGAAACAAAAGCTAAAACAACAGTGATTTGAAAATATCACTGAAGGATGTTAAGTAAATGCTGTAGTATATAAAGGCAACCTTTTATGACATTTTCATTTTGCAGTTACAAAGTGTCTCCAGAAGTTGATTTGAAGTGAAGTCTTGGTTTTCTTCCTTGCCTCCCTGTTCCGTTCCCCGCCGGCCAGGCTGTTCCCAGCCCGGTCCACAGGTAAACGTGGTCCGTAGCCCGGGAGAGCTAGCGACTGAAGGATGGTAACTGAGGTTAGCGTGCCTCAGTTTACCAGTGCAGCCCAACGCCTCCTCAACAGCATGTAGGTGTGCTGTTCAAGCCAGTAGCAGAAGGCAAGGAGAAAGAGTTGGAAACTCTGTTAGCTACAGTCCAAGTTTATTTCCTTCCTGCCCTGGGGGGCAAGAGGTAGTTAGCTCGAAGGGAAGCTAAGCAGAGAGACCCCGTTTGCTCTCTGGCAGTCAGTTTTAAGGGATTACATCATGAGGTAGAGATAACAGAATTGACCAACCATAGAAGGAAGATACACAGTGGTAAACCAATGAAGACCCCCGCAGGGGAGGAACAACACAAAACTAACAAATAACAAAACAGCTGGAGGGTATTTCAAACCACGCTAGCCTGTTAGGGCTTGAAACTTCTGTGATAAGAGGGCCGACGTGGCGTGAGTGACATGCAAGGGCTGGGCTACACTGCAGCCTCTGCCTTAGGTCTGTCTTCGGAGGCAGAGTCCTGCAATGGGAAATTATTCCACGTGTCCCCCTGGGACTGGACAATAGCAACACCTCCCCCACAGTGCCAACATAATAACTGGGATCACAGGCAAAAAGTTGAAGCCTTCTTTGGAACAATGCAAGGATTTATAGGTCCTGAATTAAAAAGCCAAACCAGTGTTCTGCTAAGGTTGAATACAATTTGTGATTTGCCCAAAAAAGTGTCTAATCTTGGCAGGGAATGGGGGGATGTTAAGTCTGTAATCTTTCTCCTTCAACCTTTTTTTCTGTCCACTCCAGCCCACTCTTCCAGTAGCTGAATTCTCCTGAGGGAGGGCTTTGCCATGTTTGAAGTTTTCAAAAATGCACACTCTTTCTAATATGTTTTCATAACAAGGAAGAATTCTGCTCTAGCTGTGGATTGTCAAAAAATAATGGACAATTCTGAAACAAGATCACTGGGAGTTGTTTGATTTCCTGGCCCTCAGTGGGACTGTTACCTGAGGGAGAGGAACTCTAAATCTGGATTGTGTAGTACTTTGATTGCTGCCTAGTGCAGGAGGTGTGTTTGAAACCTCCATATATCACTTACCAAATTACTCCTTATCTTACACAGTGCTTTCAGACTATGAAAGATCCCGACATTATGGAAACATTCTAGATTTGAAATGTTGAATCATAAATAAGCACCCTTAGGCGAGAGGGTGACTTGTGCTAAAGAAGGTTAATTACAGGTTTGTTTCAGTTTTATGTGTACATCTGCATCAAATAAGTGTGCTGAACTAGGAAGGAGTAAACAGGGCTTTATGCAGGGAAGATGTAGCTCATAAATCCATTAAAGGTCTGCTCAGGAATGAATAAGCTTCTGGATCAGGAGGGTCTAATTAATGTAATTCTTGACATGTGAAAGAGTTCCCCACCAGAAGCTGATAGAGAATCCAAGCTGCTCTGGGATAGGAAGGGGAAATTATTAATTAGTTAAGAAAGGGATTTGTAGAGCTCAGGTCCTCATTGGAGCCCCTCTGGAATCTGAGCTGGGCCCTGAACTGCTGGGCTTTGTTTGGAACTGTGTTGGCAGAGGAGTGAGCAGAGGGCTGGGAACGGCCCTGGTACTGGACTGTAAAGGAGGGAGCTGATGTGAGGAATTACAGAGGACAAGGTGATGAATTGTCAGGTGAACTCCAGTCTCAGTAAGAGATGAACAGGGTGAAATAAGAATCTGAGCTTTAAATAGTGAACAATGAGCTCAGAGCTGCCTTTTACCTCTTAGGAACTGGATCCAGGTTTTAATACATCTGTGAAAATCCTACCTCTGGTTCAGCACTGGTTGAATACTAAACAAGCATCTTTTTGAGCAGAATGTTTTATATCAGCACAGGACAGGATGTTTTCACTTCTTTGGAATGATCTCACCAAATGAGAAGATAATACTTGAAAACTATTTAAGTCGAAAGGAAGTGCCATGAAAAAAATATTTTCGAAAGGAAAATATGAGAGAGGAATCCAATGCTACACTTGAGGGGAAAAAAGAGAAAATAAAAGCAAGCACACATTGTAAATAGAAGAATGGATTATAAAACTATTTCAAGTTTAATAGTCCGAGATGATTGGTAGTATATTATTTTTTCCCCCTACCCAATTACAGGATAAAGCTTTGCTGTCTGGTGTAACTATTGTTAAGGTGGTTAAATGGGAACAGGTTATTGATTCTTGTCTTCACAAACTGCATTATTTACTTCTTGGTGAAAGTTTTGCTGTTGTCCACAGATCTTTTCCTGACTCCTAACCTGAAGGTTTCTGGAGTGTTCCCACACATGCAGTTGTTGCAGGATTTGCAGTGCTGAGGAGAGGAGCTGGTTGGAGGCTGTTTATAGTAGATTATTTCAGGATGGAATAGAGATTTTCCTCACCAGTGGCAGGTGATCTTCTAGGTGCTTCAAAAATTCCATTTCTCCTCTCCCCACTTGCTTATTCTCCTCTTCAGAGTCTTCTTTCCAATGAACTGTGCTTATGCCAAGCAGCTGGTTTTAGGTCTGTGCTTTAACTGAGGGGGGAAGGCAGTGGACAAGCAGGAAAACAACCTTTGCATGAATATTTTTAGTCAGCTGGAAGACTTACAAACTACATAACAAAACAATTATGATCTGAGTAAATTCAGGTATGTGTTGAAACTAGATGAACTCAGTGTAGCAGAATAGAGTTGGGCCATTGGTTTAGTGTGCCTTTCATAGAATTAAAATGATTTTTTTCTTCTTGGCTGTATAAGTCTCCAGAAACAAAGCTTGTTTTGGAAAGAATCTACTGAGTCATTGCTCGCATGAGGAAATTTTTCCCTCTAAGTGACTCCTGCTATAACAGTTTACTAGGTCAGCCGTATTTTTCCTGAAGTGTTTATTCATTGTCCTTTTTTTAAAAAAAGTTGAAACTGAAATATAAGTCAGCTCTGCAGAACACATGGCAGAATATTAATTCTGTTAATAGTTGCTATGAAATGTGTGGTAAAATCCCATCTGTGGGATTATCTCAGCTAAAACCTTTTCCTTTGACAAATGAGGGCCTAACATGTAAATTATACTCACCACCAAAGTTTTCTTTCAGGGTTACTTCATCAGGGAAGCTTCTCAGCCCTATCTTTTATATCAAAATTGAGTTAATGAGTTGTGCATCTCCTGATGAGTTGGCAGAGCTTTTGCAGCTTCAAGGAGATCTAACACCTGCTAATATCAATCCAAAAGCTTGGCTGCAAAGTTGCCAAACCCACATTTAACATATTTAAATCACAAGCTACCATTGATCTGCTTTTCATAGTGTGTTCTCCTGAGTGCTTTGGGTTTAGATGTATTACTTAAAGAAGGATTTTAGTATTTAATTTGCAGTGTTTAAAAGGAGAGAAGCTGCCTCTTTGGCACTGAGAAAGGTGAAAAAATGCAGTTTAGTAATTTATTGATAATTAAGAGGAGGCATGTAATAGGATTCTTCTACTGCCTGAAGATTCAGTTTGGTGTGAACAAAACCAGATTTGATCAAGAATAAACTACAAGTGGTATGAGTGAAAAGCTTTAGGGAAGGGTATCTATGTCAACAGTGAGGGTAGGAGCAGGGACTGACACTGTGTATGAACCAGGGGCATTCCTGTGGTTCCAGCACAGCTGAATTACCACTGACAGCTGGCCCAGGCTTTGAGAAGGGTGATGGTGCCCAGGTTTTGAGAATGGCGATGGTGTTGAAAAAACCTTTCCATTCAATGTGTTGTTTGAAATCCTAGAAACACAGAATGGTTTGGGTTGGAAGGGACCTTCAGGATCATCCACTTCCAACCCCTGCCATGGGCAGGGAACCTTCCACTATCCAAGGTTCCTCCAAGCCCCATCCAACCTTGAACACTTCCAGGGATGGGGCATCCACAGCTTCTCTGGGTAACCTGTGCCAGGGCCTCACCACCCTCATCATAAAAACCATCTTCCTTACATCCAATTTAAATCTGCCCTCTTTCCATTTAAAACCACTGTCCTGTCACTACAGGCCTTGGTAAAAAGTGTCTCTCAGGTTTTCTCGGTTTACTTCTTCCTTTTAGGCACTGGAAGGGGCTCTAAGGTCTCCCTGGAGCCTTCTCATCTCCAGGCTGAGCGCCCCCAGCTCTCCCAGCCTGGCTCCAGAGCAGAGGGGCTCCAGCACTCTGAGCATTTCCATGGCCCTCGTTTGGAGCCTCTCGAACAGGTCCACAGGTGTTTCATGTGCTGGGGGGCCCAGAGTTGGATGCAGCACTCTGAGAGGTACCAAGGAGTCGCAGCAGCACACATTTCATTATTTTTTCACAGTCCTGAAATACGTTATTTGGGATCCTGATGGGAACTGTGCCATTCTATGTGTCCTGTAACAAGTTAATCCAAGCTTCTCCTTAATGAGGGTGCTTGTGGTGGCAGTGACAGCCCAGATTGGAAATAGACATTGTTTGTAAACTCTAGAAATGAAGTGGACTTTGTGTAGAAAAACGAGAAATCTTATTTTTTAAAGCTGTTCACTCTTGAGTACTTGTCTGTGTGTATTAGGAGAATACCAATCATACATCTGAGATAGTTTCCATCTAGTACAATATACATATATATTTTTTTTAATGATAATAGCTGTGCATGGTATTGGAAAATAAGAGAATTGATGCAAGATTTTTCACAAACATTTGTCTTGTTTTCTTGCTTTAAACCTGTGTCTGTATCATTTTTCTAGGTAAAAACCTTTAAACCTGTGTCTGTATCATTTTTCTAGGTAAAAACCTTTCATTCTTTGGAGTTTTGGATGACTTGTGAGCTAAATTTATTTTGCAAAGAGTAGGCAAAGCGTGGGTAATGTTTGTAAATCTAACCTGTTCAATTTGGATGAATCTTAACAGTTCAGTGGCTGAAGAAGTGGGGAAAGAATAAAAAATTGAAAAAATACACATATTAAAGCTACTTGGGTAGCAGTTTATTTTCCTGCTGCTCTTTGAAAAAAGGGGGCAGGGAAGAAAAGTGTCTTTAAATAGCCTTTTGGGTTGCTGCTGCTGCATCTACTTGCTTGTGTGACAGATACTGCATTTCTCATTAAAGGTACCTTGCAAGGGCCTGTGGTCGCCATAGTAACTATCTTGGAGCCTTATACCTTAAATTTATCCTGACAAAGGTTATTGTGGCAATTCCTACTAATTGGCTTTTTTTTTTTTCCTGTTGCTGCTATTTTTAACTCATCCCCTCCTCCTCCATTTAAGTTCCAGATCCTAAGAGGAATGAATTGGCAGAATTAGTGAGAAAATGCTTTGCAGGGTAGGACTAATTGGCAGCTAAACTCTGTGTTTTGTTCCTTTGTATGAAAAAAAATCTAAATCATAACTTTCAGTGGTAACTAAAAAGTTATCAGATTTGTCCTCCAAATGTTTTTATATGAAATAATATCAACGCTCTTGAGACACAGTTTTGGTTCATGCAGGCTTCTACTATTGTTTATTATCAAGTATTAGTCATGTTGTTTATTAGCAGATATTACTACCAGCAGAGATAGAGGGAAACAAGCCATATCCTGAAGAGCTGAAAAGCTAATTTAAAGTAAGCCTCTAATAAACAGAAGGGTGCACAAAAAGAAGAGTTAGCCCTGTGCTGTGCTCTATTAGTACCTGGGACAGGTGCTATATTGGTACAGATGCAGCTACCTGGCATCTGCTGGTGCAGCTGGTTGAATTAAAAAGTTATTCATAGGCTGATGATATCATTGTTTAATTTCCTGTAGGTGTATTAGAGGATGACTGCTACATTTCCAGTAGCTAAGAAGTCTCAAATTTAATTGCTTGATTGACTCCAGTTCCATTTTCCAGGCCTAGGGCTGAGATGGCAGAGCAGTGACTTGATGAGCACTCCCAGGGTACTCATTCCACGGGTACAGGGCAGCAGAGAGGAAAAGTCAGAGGTGGAATGGGGACTGTCAAGCACTGGAACTTCTCATAGTGGGGAAGGAACAGTTCAGTTCTGCTGAACAGGGAGAAATGTGATTCCAGTTATGACAAGGTGCAGAATGTGGCCATAAAGAAGGCAACAAACTGGGAGGAAATCAGACCATGGGATGGGATGGGATGGGATGGGANTCTCAGCTTTTCAGTGAGGTGCAGGACACAGATGCACATTCAACCACTGTTCTACACTTAGCCCATTTCTGTGTGGCAGAGTTCACCCAAAGGTGCAGCCAGCAGTCATTTGACCTTTTTTCTTCTCTTTGATATGTAAGAGAAAAACTCTTAAAACCTCACAACCTTTAAACACTGAGCTTTCACATTTTAGTATCAATTCAGTCTTGATGTAGATCAGCACTTAAGCTTAGCACAAGGCAAGCTTAAAAGATGTAAGAGATGTTTATTCAGTATTGACTCTGAAGCACTAAGGATGATGCATTCAATTGCTTTGAAGTCCAAGAATAATGCCCTAGAACTGGTTAGAACAATTTCATTTCCTTCCCGTGCTTCCTCAGGAGGAATTTACAGGGACTGTAATTTCATGCCTGGGAATGGAAATTTGCTAGAAAGCTAGAAATTTAAAAAATAAATTAATTATGGAGTCCTGGGAACTACACATCCTCAAGGGCTGTGCAGGGATATATTTCATTGTTTTTTTTCCTTTGTATAACTTTGAGCAGAAGCCTCTTTTTCAATATAAAACAAAAAAAAATCTGGAAGACTGTCACTGGCTTTCAGCAATTTTTATTCTTCTTTAGCATGAAGGATAAGATGAAGGATTATTCTGTGCTAAGTAGATGGACAGGATTTATATCTTGTTGACAGTAAGTCTGCCTTTCATGTAATGTAAAATGAAGGTAGCAGAGCTTAGTGGGATCCAAAATTGGAATTTTGTCACTGTGGAGCCAGTTCAGTGGGCTTTGTAGAATCCTCATTCTCTTTCCTGAGGTATTTGATGCTACAATTCCTGACACACTGTTGAGCTTTCTAGATTTTCCTGTATTCTTCACTTGGAATGTCTGAACAGGAACAGAATTCAGAACAGGCATTTTGCTCATTTTTTGGAATGTAACAGGGTGACCTGGGATAACAAAGTCCCTCTCACATGTTTTTTCACCCATATGCTGGGAGTATGTTATTAAAGAGGTGTAAGGTGTAATTTGGAGCCTGAGAGACCAAATGGGGAGTGATATTCTGGCCGTGGGCAGGAAAGTGCCAAGAGCAGGGGCACAATCTGCCTCTCTGTGTTTGCTGTGGCTGTTGCTGGTGAGTGCTGAATTCACTGCCCTGGCAGCAGTTGAACCTGCTCTCTCTGCCTGAGTGGAGATGGAAATGCAGTGAGACCAGAGCTGGGTATTGGACAGAGCAGCTTCCAGGTTTCCAGAAGGTTTTATTTTAAATACATCAGCAACAGTGATCTGAAATGTAAATGGTGACTTACAGTCATGTAGAAAATTGCAACATTGTTCAAGACAAATAGTTTCTCCCAGTGGTCAGTCCTGGAAATGCATGAGCCCTCTTGGAAATCTGAAATTAAATGTGGCTTGAATAAAACAGCATTCACATGCTGTGATAATTTTTCAAGCTTTTGAGGCATTCAAACTCTAATTTTATGTAGCAAATTATACTCATTTGCTGCATAGAATTTCTAGCTGAACACCTAGTGAAGATTTTTTCTTATTCTGTTGACTTTTATATTGTGTTGAGTATGACTTTTTGACTATGGCTTTTGTTCTTCTCAGCAGTTTTATATCTTCATTTTGATCATGGATCCATTGGCAGTGGGATATTGTTTTTTATATTCTCGTTTGGGGTGCTGGTGAGCTCGGAGCTTCCCCCGTGGCCGCGCAGTTTCCTACAAGTTTGAGAATACCTTTCTAGCCTGCTGTGCTTGTTCCCAGCTGCTCATACCTGCAGCTCTTAGCGAACAGCCACAGTCCCAGGGCGTCCCTCGGGGCACCCCCTCGACCTCCCGGAGCAGAGAAAAAAAAGGTGAGACGGGAGAGCCAAGCACGTGGGGTCTGGTGGTTGTTTATTGTCTCTGTCCCATCTGCTCTCTCTCCTGTGCTGGCCCTGCCGCCCGGTTTTCCCCACCCGCGGGGGTGGGGCGGAGCCACGGCAGCCAACAACCAATCAGAAAGGGAGTTCCCAGCCCGGGACCGACCCAGTTTGGAGTCGCTCTGCCCTCCCACTCGGTGGTGCCTCCCTGTCTCCCTTCCGGGGACAACTCTGGCCCGCCTGGCTGNTCCCTGTCTCCCTTCCGGGGACAACGCTGGCCCGCCTGGCTGGGGCCGCATCCTGGCTGGGGCTGGGTGAACCCCGCACAGCCAGGACAATACAACAGTGGGGTGCCTGTTTCCTGTGTGTGTTTTCTCCCTGACACAAAGTGATTCTGGTCAGTACTTACATTTGAACACTTGCTGCTGCAGGAATTACAGAAGATTAAGGGATAATACAAAATTATAGAAAAGAGGAAAATACAATTTAAATTGTAGCAGTAAATGTTTTCTCATGTATTTCACTTAAGTGTGCAGAATGTACTTAATAAATCATCATTACTGGTTTTATTATTGTTGGAGGAACTAGAAAAAGTTTCAGTGGAAGTTAGTCATATACCTGATTTTTAGAGAATTTCAGTTGACCTACCAAAAGTGTTCAGTGTGTTTTTTTCAGATTTTGCTTTGCAGTTTCTTTTAAATTCTAAATCTGGGTATTTCAGGAGAACTAAGCAGACTTAGAAACTGAATGAAGTGCTCATGCTATTAACACAGTTCTGTGCTATCTTGCAGTGTGAATCCAATTTATGAATGGCTCACTGTCAGAGGCTTGTGAAAGCTCATGGAGGGTAATGGTCTAGTAAAATCTGCAGCAAAATTGCACTTGTTTAAAATGACATTAAATTTTATCTTCACGTGTTAAAGTATGAAACATATGCTCCTGACAGCTTGAGCCATTCAAAGTTGTTTCTTTGCATATCATTAGTGACAGTAGATGTAGTTTAAACACTCAGGAAGTTTAAGACCATTTTGGTTTGGATGTGAATGCTCCATCAAAAATATCAGTGAAATGTGTTGTCACAGCATCATTCAGAGTCATTTAGGTTGGAATGGACCTTTTGAGGTCAGTAGTCCCATGCCTCTACTCAAGCAGGGTCACCTAGCACAGGTGTAATCTGCTGCAGTGCTGTACCAGAACGTAGTGGTTGCTAAAATATCTGAGAGAAGGATTTTGACCAAATACTTCCCATGCTTTTCTTTACATTTTTTTTTTTAATATAAAAGATTCTGGGGCTTTATCTGCACCTGAGAGAAGTTGTTATATTGACTGTAAGGAATGCAGTGACTTCACAAAGAACAGAATCCCAGTATTAAATGTACTGTTTCTTGGAAGGACTGAGTTTCCTAAGACGTGATTCCTTTTAAGCTGCTGTTTCTCTCTGCTCCCACGTCTTTGAAGAACACTTTTAGAAGTCCAAGCATTTATCTTTGCCTCTGATGGGACTCGGTCCTGGATGATGAAAGGGGTAGGAAGGGTCCCCACAGAGCAGCTGATGAGTGACTTGTGTAGATGCTGGAAGTCCTCCCTGAAATGACAATGATCAAGGAAATGTGGTGTCCGAGAAAAACTGGCCCTTCTGGGGCCAGCCTGATGACTTCTGACCCTTACTTTTTCAGATGTGTTGCTTTTAAAAAGGATTTGGTTTGTTTGATGGTTTTAAATTTTTATTTTTTGTCTTTCAGACTTAAAAAATAGTTCCAGTATTATATTCTTTTTCTTTGAGCTCTTCCTTATCCCTTTTAAAGGTGGTTTTGTTGACACTGTTGATTGGATATGAGATCTACCTTGCCTTTTGCCTAGATCCAGAAAATCTGGAGATTCTTTCCCTTGTAGCATTCTCTCTGTCTCCTTCATAGGTTTTCTCTTTCCTACCAAAGACACCTCACTGGTTTTAAGTATCTTAAGGGGGAATTTTTATCATAATCAGATCTTAAAATCAAAGTTGTAGCTCCATTTATTGGTGAGCTTTCTTCAATTCCCTTTCATCCTGGTTTGACCCATGTCGGAGATTGGTGCCATACTCTTTGCAGACTGTTACAGATATATATTTTTATATGTATGTATACAGAGAGAGAGAGAGATGTATGTATATATATTCACAGTTATGTTTTCACACTGGAGGCTTTTGAGTTTTTTCATCTAGTCTATTTCTTAGCTTTCCTAGCCTTTATTTGAGGAATGTTGAAAGTATATTAGAAAACCAGAAGTTACTTTTCCAGTTCAAAGTTTTCTTTTAGTGGTATATAGTAATTAAAAACTAATTAGAGTTTCATAACTTGAAAGTTAATTTATGACGTGTAAGTAAATTTGTCATTTTAAAATGATCCCAGTGCTTGTGATGAATGTCTGATCTCTTAGATCAAAAATTATTAGGGTTTTAAGGTTTTTTTTTTGGAATTCCAAGTGATATCTCAGTATCTCAATACTGTTAAAAGAAAATTTGGGTTTGGTTTAAGGTTTTTTGTACCTTCTTTTCTGGCAAAATACTTTACTTTGTTTCATTGAAGAAAAATTACAAATAGCTTGTGTCCATCTGTGCATGAAGACTGAATAGATGCTCATCAAAGATGAAATATGTGGATCTAAAAGAAGTTAAGAGGTTTTCAAAATTACTTTATTTACAAGAACATATTTGTGTGGCATCCAAATTACAGCTAAGCCTCACAGGAAGGATGCTTGAGGAAACAAAAGCAGTGCAGATGTCTTTTTCTTTAGTGAAGGTGAGATAATACCTCACAGTGTTGTGTTACAGAGTACCTGAGTGATTATTTGCTTTGCTTTATTTGGAACATTTTGATTATTTTAAGATGATTCAGATGGAGATTGCATGACAAAGAAACATATAAAGGAATTACAGAAATAAAACATTAGAGTAGAATTTTTTTTTAAAAAAATATTTTCTCTGTATGTAGGTGTGGAGCACTGTGGAATTGCTTAAATTGAAATGGTAGAAATTGTAGGAATTACTCCATGGACATGAGGATTCTATTTGTCACTGTAGAAGATTTAAGCCAACAGAGGATTCTGTGCTGTACTTCAGTTCAAATGATTGCAGATAGAATGAAAACTAAAACAGAGGAAGATAGAATGTAATTTTTTGCCATCTCTTAGGTGTGGAAGATCCCCCAGTGCCAGTGGGCACCTTTGGGAATTTAATGTGTGCTGGGGTCTCAGTTCTTGCTTGGAAGAGGAATAGTGTTAAAATCTCTGCCAGCC
>VXAD01012860.1:4288-298607 GCA_013399195.1 Dicrurus megarhynchus
TGGACTGAGAAAGTTCTTATAGAGATGGTAAACTGACTCTGGAAAAACCTTGAGGGTTGTTTTTTCATGTTGTCGCTGGGAGGAGGGAAGAAGGTGGGGGGAGGAGAAGTGTTCTGAAGGTTTAGTCTAACTTTTTTTTTCTGCCTTTTAGTTCTGTTAATAAGCTTCTTTATGCTTTTAAGGTTTAAGTTTTGTGCCTGCTTTGCTTTTCTCCTGGTTCTTATCTCACAGAAGGAAAATAAGTAAGTAATGGGCATTTTGAACCAAACCACTACAGTGAGCCACAGAGTCACCTCTGTTCTGTCCATGAGGTTCTCTCATCCTGGCCTGATGCTCAGGTCGCCTTCACATCTTATTATGTGGTGTGTTTTCCTTTTGAAGCCTGGCTGACTTTTTTGCGGCTAGAATGTCATGGATGCTCATACAGATCAGTTTCTTTGTAGCAGTGGCTGTCTGCTCCAAGTGTGTACTCCGTTGCACTAATGTTCATCTTGCTTGTTTGTGCATTTTATTTTTGGAGATACTCTTTCCTTGTTAGGGAAGGCTAATAATGGTTATGATGATCTTGCTGTTTATTTAGCTTTATTACTTTATTAGCTGATGCAAGGCTAGCAATATATGGATTTAAAAAAATAATAGAGCCATTATCCTTGAGACTATTATAAGGTGCATGACTTCTTCAGTTAATAACTCACATTTTTTAAATTCAATTTGCCGGTTAAATGTCTCATTTTAATTTTTAGCATTTTGTGCTTTTTGGGAAATTTTAGTTTCTCGGCACTGTCACATAATTAAGCTCACTGTGCACACTGTGTTGCTTAAAGAGCTCTAATAAGCAGGACATCACACAAGTTGTTTCAAATCACTGCCCTTTAAAGGAGACATATTGAACTTAGTGTGATTAAAAAACACCAAACCAACAACAAGAGAAACAGCAAGGCCCAGTGAGGAAAATTGCCATACTGAATGTTGTGACTATGGTCCTACCTCATGAACAGTTTATTGAGACTCATGAAAAGTGAGTTTTCTATCAGGCTGAAACTCAGTTATAGTCACATTTGGGGCATGGTGCACACAGACATTTCTGCATCAGGTTTCCTTTCCTGGGTGCTGTCACTTTTCTCATTTGGTGGTGAATGGTGAAAGGGATTTCAGCCTGGCAGCTACCATGGGGCTGAGATCCCACAAGGCTGAGGCTTTGGATTTAAGTGTAAAGCGTCTTCTTCAGGCAATCACAGAGGTGCAGCAGAAGTTGGATTTGAGTAGAGGTGCCAGGGTAAAAGGGGCAATATTGGCAAATGAAACTTGTAGGCATCTAGCCAGTTTCCATAAATTGGTAAAGGTCTCATTTTACCTTGGTGTCAGACTCAACATTTTGTTGCTGCATATCCTGAGATTTTCCCATCCTTGCTTTGCAGAGTGGATCTTGGGTATTTTATGAACAGGTTCATAAGGCTCGCCATGATCCTGCTCTGCTAATGGGTACTCTTTTCCTTTGTCTGCTGGATCTGTGACTTATGCTGCACAGAGCTGGCAGGAGAGCTCAGCCAGTTGTGTGGGAATGGGAAATAATATTCCATGATTGATCTGAAAGGCAAGGGAGGAGTAAATGTAATCGTGTGGGCTCAGCTGTTTACTATTTGCAGTGTGAGACTGCAATCAGAAGATTTTTTTGAAACATAAACTTCTTAAGCAAACCTGGTGAATTGAGCATATGATGTCAGCTCAGGCTGTAATCCCTCATTTTTTTGTGTTTTGGTTAAATAAAGACAGTCCGCTTGTTTGGTTCCCTAAACCCCCACTGAAAATGAACTGAAAGTTGTTCAATTATGCTGCATCTACTACTATGCCTTTTTCTCTCTCTCACAATTAACTTGTGGCTTGATTGATTTTATGATTATTTGATGGGGAGATCAAAGTTTCAAAAATAATGAATTCCCATTAGTTTCATGAGAGTAGGTGGCTGGTCAGAGTAGATGAGGGGCCCTTGCACATCCCATGATGGGAAAAGTTTCGTAAAATCTATAGAGAGCACAGATATGTGGAAAGCATTGGGTCAAAACTTTCATGGAACAAGGCTTCCTAGATTAGCCTGCCAATGGCAATGTTTGATCTTCATTTTAAATGCACCAAGTTTGTGATGGCAGAATGGGGGTTATTCTGATCACTTGTTTTATGTGAGGAAATTTTCCATACAAATGATGCATGAACGGATTTATAGTCTCATTTGAGGTAAGTCTGAGTCTCTTGAAAGCTCTTTTCAGCCAGAAAGGTTGGTGATTCATAGTAGTTTGACAGCACCACCAAACTTTCTGATTTATGAGAACATAAAATGTTAAAACATTCCTGTTCGTTATAATTGGCCAGCCTGGGTCTCCTGTGAGGAAAGTCTACTTCACATCAAAATAAAATAAAATAAAATGTCAAAGTTATTTGAGGGTGGAAAAGATTTTTTCTCTTTTTAATTAACCATAACTTTGTTTTTACACTTAAAGATTACTCATTTTTTGCCTTCTAACAACATTCGGAGGAGGCCTGTATGAACCTGCAGTTTTTATTCCTTAGTTTGTATTCCAGAGACAGGCACCTCACAGAAACTTTCTAAGAAAATACCAGATAAATCAAGTTTTTGAAGGTCTTATAGCCACTTCGCTGAAGCATGTTTAATCTCTTCATTGCTGCACGGACGCAAGCCTGCAAATATTCCCACTGGCCCAAGTTTGTTCTGGGTAATATAAACGGCTGCTTTTGATAGATGGGACCTGTCTTTGCAGAGACCAAGAGGCCAAGTATTTTAGATCTCAATGTGATTATGGTTTTGTCTTTTATTCCTCCTTATATAAGTCTAGTCCAAAGTCCAGTGAATGAGATAAGTCTTCCTTCATGCAGTGCTGGAAGGAACATATAGGTAGAACTACCTGAAAGATTTTAGTACTTTTCTTTTGTCAAAACTCAAACAGCTTTGTGGTTTCTTTGAGGAGCAGAGAGAGGCTCTGTTGTTTCTGGCTGTGAGGAATAAGCCTAGAGAGAGGGCTCAAGTGACAAAAGTATATAGGGTCTCTTCTGTATTCTTTTTTTTTAATGTCGGTGAGTACTTGAAAGATTTTCTTCATTAATATACAGAGACATATTAAACTAAATCACTGTTTTCCAAACAGTCCTACTGATGTGTGTGGGATGCTTACTCTGGCCATTCTCCTTTGGGCTGCTCCTGCAGAATCATTGACTGCAATGTATGATGGTCATTCTGAGTAGTGAAATTGCCCCCTAGGCAGGGAGTCAGCTCCAAGCCCAGAGGAAAAAGTTTTTGCAGAAATTCTCGTCTAAAAGTGAACAGGGAATTTAATTGACATTTAGGGGTGAATATAAGTGGTGGTTTGTATCAAAGATCAGCCTTTGTACTTTTTCCATTTCTGGTGTTATGCATATCTTATTTGCTTTGGTGAAAAATTCGTGCTTGATTATTTTCATGGCTGCATACCTTGCGTTGTTTTCTTCTATGTTTTTGAACCTACTCCTTTCCTCCTTCTATACTCCAAATAATAATTTCTTGACTAATTGTCTCGTGAGCTAATTTTCAGAAAAGTATTCTGTTCAAGCTGTTAGGTAGCAATACAGAATTTGTATTATGAACAAATAACTAGCTTTGGAGGTAAAATATGGAATTAGGTATGCATGTGCAATGTGTAAGTATGTGTCTGTGTACATGTACATAAATTGTGTGTAAATAAATTCATATAGGAATATGTGTAAGTATATGTACACGTGCACACATAAATATGTGCCTATGTATGAGTAGGGAGGGTTTTCTGCTGCAAGTGTGATACATCCGTTGCAATCTATCAGTCTGAAACAATCCACATAATTTTGTATGTTGAAAACATGGGAATTGTGAAACAGTGAATGTGCATAATGAGAACACAACAGAATGACTTGAAAGATCAGGTAGTTTTACAGTTGAATATCTCAAAGTTTTAAGAGAATGGAGCAAAAACCTCATTACAGCTGCCTGCTTTTGCAGTTGCTGGCCTGTGCAAACAGACTGCAGACCATTTTGGAAAAGAGGCATCACTAGCAATGGCATGTTTTCAAGAAATTGCTTTAAAGCCAAAATGCATTAAAATGTAATATGATGCATTGAAATGTAGCATAATGCTGTTCTAACTGTATTAAAAAAGGGCACACTTCAGTTAGGCTCACACTGAACCAAACACTGTCCCTGTTTTTTAAGGCACAGAAACAACAACATAAACCAGCACTAGGATGGCTAAGGTAAGAGCTGGTCATCTGCTCCTGGGAATAGGACATGTGAGCAACGGATGATGTGGAGAAATTACTACTATTCCATCAGCCTTCACTGAATTTGTGTCAGACACACTTAGCATATGGGACAAAGGGTAAGATCTCTGCCTTTAACAGGGAAGAAATGAATGGAGATTTCTTGACTAATCTGATATTTTTTAAATCAAGATGGTTTGAGAAACCTCATCCAAGGCTAAAGCACTGCTGAAACATCACAGCAAATTACCCATAGTCAAAACACCGAGGCTGTCTCAGACCCAGTATTACTGACCATTTTCATCAGTCACCTAGAAGACCGGGTAGAGAGCATACTTGTTATGTGCACAGATGACAGTAATCCACAAGGGACCTCCAGAGTATTTTAAGGGAAGACATGAATTCTAAGCAACAGATTGAAGCTACAGTCTGGAATAAAAGAGGGTACTCAACAGCAACAAGGCAAGATACTACAGATAGATAGGAGAAGTTAACCTTGCGAATCCAGAATGGTGAAGTTCTGTGGAAAATGGGTGAAGTGGAACACGATATAGGCACAAAAAAAAAAGCAAAAGAAAGGGTTGTTCTGGGATGCATAAATGTGAAACAATTTGTTGCTCAGGTACTGCTGAACTACTTGCCTAGAATGGTTTGCCCAGTTTGGGTGCCACAGTTCAAGGAAGAACAGTGAACCAACTGTAGGGAGTTCATGGGAGAGCAAACAGAAAGATCAGATATTCAAAGACACAAATGTATGAACAGGCAGCTTCTTAGCCTAGAGAAAATGTGACAGGATCTGTTAACAGTTTTCAAATATTCAACATAATACACATAATGTTGTGGAAAATGTTTAGAAAAAGGTTTGGAAGGAACTTGTCAAGTAATCAGGGACTTGTCAAGTACTCAGGCAATGCATTTTTGTAGCCAGTATGTAAGCAGTTGAGGCATGTACATTTAAAGTCACAAGTGTGAATGGAGAGCAGTTAGTTTCAGGCTTTAAAATTATTTCTTTAAATTTGGCTTACTTAAATATAAAGCTAGGAAATTGACTTTGTTTCCTGGGTAAACTTCAGTCATCCTGATGAACATGATGTTTGGATAACAAAAGAGAGAACACAACCGCAGTGATGCTTAATTGAGCTAAATTCACATAAAATCATTCCTATTACAGTGAAGTACTGTAGCATTTAGATGAAGTAAGTCACTTACGAGATCCTGCAAGTGTTTCATTGTGTGGCTGTTTCTTCTCTAACTTACACTGATGGGGATGAGGAAATGCTCTATTGAAATCCATGGTGCTAGGCAACTGTTAAACATACTTTGGCATACCAATATTAAGGCAGACTAATGTTTTATGTTATTTTCTTTTTAGTAAATTATTTATTACTATTATAAGTGAATAGGCAGAACTCAAAGAAATGTCCCCCAAAACAGCTAAGAAGGACATATGAACCTAATGTCAAACTGATGATGATCACAGGGTAGGACGTTCTTATACCAATCAGGAAAAGACAAATAGGTGTAGCCTTTGTCCACAATCATCTTTTGCTACTCAAGTTTCTTATCAAAGGAATCTTACTCAGATTCTGGCTACATTTAAAGTGAGTTTTATACAGCCTGATTAATCAGTATCTTTAGGAAAAGCTGTTGCCACTCAGGTGGCAATCTGCCTAACCTGGGTAAGTTTGTGGGTAATATCCTACATTGGTAGCAGTCATTTTATCTGGGAAGAGAGGGCATGCTCATCCATTCTGGCCTTTTATTTTTTCCTAATTGGAATTTTTTAAACAGTTAGAAGGGGAACAAACAGTGAAGTCCACAGTTTTTTTCACATTTGTAGTGAAATTAGAAGTTCATTAGAAGTACTTTTCTGGGCATGACCTGAATTCTTTGGTCTTGTCTAACCCTGTCTGTGGTGGATGGAGATGAAGGGCATAACTCTAGTTTAAAACCACTATCTGTTATTTAATTTTATTTCAATTACTTTATTCTTCGTAGGCTTCTCAGCTGAAGTTAAATGCTCTGGAATTTACTTGAATAGTTCATGATTCTTTTCTACAGGACAAAATGAAATATTCCTTATCTTCCTGAGCAATAGTTTTCTTTAAACCTCTTCTATGTGCTTTTGGTGCACTTGCATTAAACTTTCCCTGTACCCTTTGAAAAAAATATGCAATATCATCCAAGTGTGAATTCAGAAAAGCACAGAACTATGTTTGGCTCTTTTCCTGAAAAGGGCAGATGGGGTTCTTGGCATCTGTTCATTCTTTGTTTCTGAATATTGGCTTGGGCACAGTTTTAAGCAGTCTTTTTTTTTTCTTTTTTTCTCCAAGACTTGGTCAGCCTGAATTCTAGAACAGCTGGATCTTTTGTGAAAAATAAATGTCAAGAAATCTCTTGGGTCCTAGATCAGCAACTTCTTTCTTCCAGTCTTTCTTGTTGGAGAGTGACTGATTGTGCCTGACAGTGCTGTGCTTCATAAACCTTTCTTTCTAGTTGTTTCTGACAAATGTAAGGAAATATCTTCAGATACTGCTTTAGACTAACAACTTGTCCTTGGTTTTCTTGCTGAAAGCTCACTAAGATCTTATTATTCAGAACTCAGCAACTCCTGAGAAGAATAACTTCTTTAAGCTGGACTGGAAATTTAGGTATTATAGCAATATTTTCTTGAGCCCACTATTTACAGTGGAAAACAAGAGGAAAAATGTGGATGAACCAATGAAAAATATGTCAGGTATAAGCTAATGAGAATGAAGCATTCTGTAAATTTTTGCATGTTTTCCATTAAAACAGAACAGCAGACTTGGTTAGAATTTAGTCTGTTAGAGTAGTGTTAAGAATTACCTCAGATAGATCTCACTTTGTACTTTAGGAGAACTAGAAGAAATGAGTTTTCAAAATATGAAATAATATTGGGATTTCTTTTTTGGGATATGAATAACTTCAGCTTTCCAAAGGACTTGTGTGTCACCTGTAGGTGTTAAAGATGGAAAAACCTTATACAATCGTGGACAAGGCCGTTACAGGTTTTATTCGCTGGAGTAGGATTTTCTAGTATTGTGCTCTCCTAGTTTTGTATTCTCTCAACAATAAGGCTACCTTATCTCTTTCTCAGGAGGCTATTCCACTGCCTGATAGGGATTGCTGTCAGGAAAGATGTATGTGTATCAGCAGCAACAGTTAACAGAGCAGCTAACACACTATAATCCTAAAAGAAGGTGAATGAATTGACCACAAAAGAGAATGAGACTTTACCCGAATCTCAGTGGTGGTGAGAAAGCGGAACAGAGTTTGTCGACCAGAGAACCTGTGGATGATGTCCCATCCCTCGCAGGGCTCAAGGCCAGGCTGGACAGGGCTTTTCTGGTCTAGTGGAAGATGTCCCCACCCTGTGTCAGGGAGGTGGGAAGCAGCTGATCTTTAAAGGTTCCTCACAGACCAAACCATTCAATGAGTCTGTGAAATATGTGAGATATTAAGTGTACTGATTCCAAGAGCCTTGATGCAGCAGTGTATGGACAGTCATTCTGTAGTGAGCTGGTGCTGACCCTTCAGCCCAGGGAAGCTCAGTCTGGGCTTTGGGCTGCTTGAGTTAGCAGCAAGGTTCTTGTCAGAGGATAAAACTTTACTACATCACTGCTGGATTTATGTCACCTAAAATTAATTCTGCACAACACTTCTGAAAATTCATCATTACTTGTGAAATATTCTAATTAACCAGAGGGCAGTGACTGATAGCTAATCAATGCTGGTGACACCGGGCTTCTCCTAAAACTTTACACAGAAGTCACAATTTCATACTGTGCATTCCAGTCATTCCCCTGGAGCACATTAAATATATCCTCTCTGTGTTTGTTATTGCCATAGTTTGGGCATTTCCAGGCAATTGATATCTGCCTTTCCTCATGGCTTGAATACATTGTGGACACTTGGCTCTTTTAATTCTTCTTTATAGCTGTACCCCTTCATCTAATTTCTTTTGCTTACTTTTGTACTCTGTGTTACTGATAAGCTGCAAACGGTGCCATCTACCAGCCAGGACTGAAGACAGTTCAGCACATGGAGTCACTCTGGAGCTGCAGAAGCAGGGATTTTTACCTCCCTGATTGCTAAGCAGCAGCTGTAATAAGGCTGAAATATGTGTATTAATTTTTCTGTATGTGTGCTCAGTTATGTGAATCTTACAGCTCATCAATAAAGTCACAGCAGTGCTTGCAAAATACCAGGAAAGCAGGTTACATTGTTAGGGATGTTTTAATACTTCTTCAACCCAATCACTAAACTAGTAATGAAGTTTCTCCTGTGTAGTACCTTCCCAGTATATTTTTGATATGCTTGTAATCTTCGTAGATGTCTGCAGAATTCTTAAAATCTCTTGTGTCTGAGCAGTTGCTGAGGTGCCCTATTACTGACTTAATGAGGAAAGCAGCCAAGAGAAGGAACTTTCTGATAGACAAAGCTAATCAACCTATAAAGCCCATTTAGAAATCTCCTGCATCACTTCTTGGCCTAAGGCACCCCACTTCTGGGAAGAAACACTGGAAATAGTTCTATCTGTCTGCTGGAAATAGGGATGTGTTGTGGCTTATCTTTGCAGCCAAGCCCACTCACTAGCCCAGAGTCAAGGCATTACCAGCATCCCGTTGTTACCACATCACCTCCTTAAGAGTATGAAAAGTGTGACTGGGAAAGCAGGGGGGCTTGTTGTGTGCATATGTGTGTTAGTGTAAGGGGAATATTAACTGAAAGCATCTCCATTTTGCTTTGGTGGGAAATTGCCATTGTTGTCTTTTGGCCTGAGAACCAGATAAATAACTGGACCAAGTTTTTTCCAGTTTGCCTCAACACAAACCTGAATTCAGGACATTGAATCCAACAGAGACTCTGTGAATTTATGCTGGTAAACCTCTGCCTGCACCACCTTTCCCATGGTGCTGACTTGAATTTTTTCTTTGTTCCAAACTGTTCTTTGCCCATATTGCCATACCCATTGAGTCTTTTGGGGGGGTGTTTTATAGAGGAGTTCTCTGGTGAGGAGATGGATCAATGAGTCTGGAAATATGCCAGATGTGCATTGACATCTACTAACTAAAACAAGTGTGTTAAACTAATAGGTAGCTGTGATCACAGTGTCTGGTTAACCTTTGAGTTCCTGTGACTTCCTCTACCAACAGCATTTTGTTGGTGAGGAAACAAGAAACCCATCTGTCCTCCATGTGCCTCATTCAGTCTCAACCTGCTACAGTTGTGTTACCTCAGTTCCTTTCAAGCAAGAGGGCAGATTCATTCCCCGACTCTCCTCTTCCTGTGTGTTTTTGTGAATCTGTGTCCTGTTCCTTCATAAAATATGTTTATCTGCAATTACACTTCCATATAATTGGGGGCAACCTCTTGGGACAGTATTGCTGTGCATAGGCCCTATCTCTCTTCATCGAGGTGCACAACATTATTTTCAGGAAGCAGGGCAGTTCTCAGAGCTTTGGATTGTGTTGTTTTATTTTTTTCTTTCCTAGTTGCTTTATACATGTGGAAATATGTAATGTGTTTGATTTCAGGTTTTGACAATGCAAGTAAGTATTTTGGTTTTCAACCCTCTCTTGAACAGAAAAATGTGTTGGTCAGAGGGTGAAACTTCATCTTTCAACTGTATTGTTCCTTAAATAAATAGTGTTAAACATGAGTAGGAATCCAGGGTCTTTCAAATAAGCAATTTATTTATATATTACTTTCCAACATCTCTTTGAATTAAGGATAATTGAGATTATGGTCTGCTTCTCACCAGGCAGTCTTTAAATTCATGTCCATTAAATGCTAGACAGTGTCAAACAAAACTCTGGGCAGGTAAAATACACAAGAAAAATGGATTTGATAAAAGCATTTGTTTATTTGGTTACATTTTGTGCTAGGGAGACTGTCAATGAAGGGCAAGTAACAGTCTAAGGGAAGCTTGTTTTCTATGTGGGATGAACAAGGGTTGGAAGTGTGCTTTTCTATCCATGTTCTACTGTGTACATTACTTTCTGTGTGAGCTAAGCTTTTCCAATAGTTATGAAAATGTACATCCTTTTGTCATTAGAGACGTTTTTTGTACATGCAGACCGATGCACATGAAATCCAAGTTTTCCCTCACTGCAGGCAAAGGCTATTGAATATACATGTGTGTAGTCACTAAAGCCCTTTACTCCTTTGGTTTCTCATGTGTGTTTTCACCATGGCAGAATTTTTTTGGTCATTTGAATACCTGGTTTGGGCAGAAGACATTCCCGTGCTTTATATCCCTGAGGAATTCCCATGTCCTACCTTCTGCTGGGTTGTATGTAATGCTGACGACTCCAGCAGTGCTGTGTCCCTCAGTACCAGGGAATATCTCGGGCATCCCACAGCAGTTTTCCTTCCCTCTAAACGGAGACAACCTGGACAGCCCCCAAAAGAAAGTAATATGATCAACTCAGTGCTGCCTTGACACGCTTTTTGGTGTCTGTCAGACAGATTATAACTCACAGGGTCCGCCAAGGTGTATGGGATCAAGAGGTCAATCATGCCTTCCAAATTGCATGCTCTGCATGGCATCAGGTCTCTCTGGTAATTAATCTTTAAAGCCTCTGTCCTGGATTTTAACATTTTCTGCCTAACGAAGGGAAAACATGCTAGTGCTCTAAACTAGCTGATACAGTGAAGCATTGACATGTTTTGGTAGCTTAAAGAAGTGCCAAGGTTTACTGTAGTGAAATAGAGGCTGTATTTGCATTTGATTCTGCGAATCTAATCTCATCAAAGTTAAGACAGCCAAGATAAACCTAAGGCAACTCCATACTTAACATAACTTCTTTACGCAGTCATGCTTAGCAGCGCAGCTATATATTCCCAGGACAACTATGGCCTGTTTTTCACCGTGTATCAGAGTAGGGTTTTTTTTAATATATGTGTCTGATTTTGAGGAGGAGAAAAACATGCCTTTTGTAAGTTTATCATGCTGAGAAGCACAATTAAAAGTAATTGCTTCTGTTTCCAAAGTAAAGCATGCCTTTTAAAAAGTATTCTATCCACCAGTACCCAGGGAGGCACTTCTGCCATGAGGAGACAATTTCCATATTTCACTTTGTAGGTGCTCCCATCTGCCCCTCTTAAAGCAGTTCTTCCTGAGAAATGAATGAAGCAGTTTCCTGAAACAAAGCACTGGCTTTGTTTGTTTGTAAAAGGAAACTCAACATACCAGAAGTAGAAAAGTGAAATAAAAGTGATCATTGCACCAGTTTAAAGGCATTTGTACAAATTACCTTTTAAATATAAGCAGTGTAGACTGCTGTGATAAGCAGAGCCATTTTAAGGTTGAGATGTTTCATATACAACTCTGATGCTAATTGTAAATGAAAACAATTATATTGATAAAGTAATTTTGTCTTGCTTCTGTTTTTTTTTTGCTCATATCGTAAAGATAGAAATCTCATGAACTAGTTTTTTACCTATAAACCATTAAAAAGAGAGGAAAAGAAAGTTGCTACTTGAACCTTGAGACGAGACAGAACAATGTCTGGATGGATTTGGAAGTGACTAATTTTTATGAAACAGTCTAAAACAGAGTCCCAGAACAGAATATTCCACATTTGGAATTTGCAATTTCATATCCAGAAATAAAGATACGTGTAACACACATGAAAGCACAGGTGTGGAGCATACTTTTGCTCTTTCCAGGTTATGAACTCTATTTTTTTAGGTAACTGTAGTGGAGAACAACCGGACAGGTATTAGTTTTGCCAACTACCTAATGTTTATGTTCCCTAGAGTATAGGGTAGAAGTTGGATTCTTGCCAAATACTATGGGGAAAAAAGCACAGAACTGGTTCCCTTTGCAGCCTTTCAAATATTTACAAACTCATGAGATTCATACAATGTCATCAGTGTTTTCTGACTTACTGAACTGGCCAAATCAATTTTTTTTTTTCAATTCCCTTTGGACTTCCTCTGTAGTTCAACCTCGTGGGCAGATAATCATCCAATAAGGAAATAAATCAATCAAAACCATCTTAGTCTATGAAGAGATAGTACACTTAATGGAGGCCTGAGCTACTCTGTGAAAAAGCTCAGTTTTCAGAGTCTGTGTTGATGTAGCCATAGGCATAGAAGGCAATTTTAGAAATAAGGATGGAGTAGGAGGTTAGGGCACTGGTAGGATGCTTGGGAGACCTGATGACCTGACATCCTGCACTCTATAGGTTTCTTGCAGGATTTGGGGCCAATCACTTTGCCTCTCTGCATCACAGTTACTCAGTTGTAAAATGGGGACAGCTGTCCTCTTTTTCTCACAGGACTTGTGAAAATAAAGGCATTAAAGATTGTGAAGCCATCTGTTGCTATGGTGATGAGGATTATTTAGGCACAGAAGAACCAAGATTAGAAACTAATATGTTTCCTTGTACAACTTATTTAGAATATGGATGGGTCGTGCTGACGTAGAAGGTCTGGTTCTGCCTCCAGTAATGTGGTTACTGATTCTCAGTGGGGACAGGAGCAGTCCTCAGTAAATTACAACAGACACATTTCGTTAAACTCTCTTATTTTAAATGCCCCAAATTTGGCCAGTTGCATAATGTCTTGTGGTGGCCTGTTATACCAGATAAAAATGATGTGCAGGTTTTTATCACCTGCCATATTTGCTAGATGCTTCTACACTTTTTGTCAGGTGTTTGGGGCTAAGGTGAATGCAGTGAAAATACAGAAATTCAGCAGCAGGGAAGGTTTGTGAAATTCCTGTAGGTATTTGGAGATAGGGTGGGGAAACTTTAAAGGGGAAGGGACTTCCATGTTTCAGATAAGTGGGAAAGCTGTGACAGGGAGCAAGCTACGGATGAGTCAGAGGACATGGAGCAAAGGTCTCAGGGAAAATGGAGTCAGTGGGATACCTGTGATACTGCCATTGTTGGGGAACAGGAAACCACTTCTGTGAAGTGGTTTGGCCTGCAGAAATAGATTTGATATCCAAAGACTGGTACATTTTGCAAATCCCATTTTTTTTCCCCCTATCTTCTCCCAGTACGGTGATAATACCACCAGTCCATCAACACCACTTAATACTATTGAATAATTTAGGTTGGAAGGTACCACTAGGTCCTCTCCTACTGTTCATGCCTGGGCTGATGCACAAGTCTTGCTGCTGGCTGGATCCAAGCTATAGCTCTGGGACTGCCCTGTACCCCCTGCACACTCCCTCTCAGCCCAGGTCTGCTTGGGTATCTCTTGCACTGCACGCTTTCCATTATCTCTGTTTCCACAAGAACATATTTAGAATGGGGAACTTTAATAACCGCTTGGTTCTAATAGATGAAACATTTGGGGTCAGCTGTGAGATGTTTCTTTTTAAACAGCCTATCAAAATATGAAATACTTTCTCTAAATCTGACATTGAGAGAGGTTCCAGAGATCTATGTCTCATTTCCAGATGGACTGGCTTAATATATCAGTGAATTATTTGGCACATTTTAAATATATTCCTCTTTCCCCTGCACCTGAAACGTAAGTATCATAATATTGTGTCAGGATAGTGAATTGTTCTTATTCTTATACTAGAGAAGTAGCTATTCCTTTCCAGGCTTTTTGGTCCATCTTAAACATTCTGTTTCTTTTTAAACTTGACATGATTTTTTTCCCTGTATATTTGTGTCTCTGGGTTGTTCTAACATCCAGTTCTTACCCAGCTGCTTTTGTCCAGTTTTGCCCCTTTTTCATCTGATGTCTCTGATACAACAGGAACACAGGAGCTGATAAAAACTAGAGCAGCTAAATGATTGTATGTTCCTGCTTGATCAGTGTGAGTTTTTTCTGGTATTTAACCAAGTAAATATGACCACTAAATGTAAAATTCTCTGAAGAAACAGAAACAAAAGAAGCCTTCCTTATTTTTTTGTATTTTGCCAAGGCGTTTTACTCAGAACCAATAGGAAAACACAGATGATTTTCTCACATCCAGGTGAGACACTGATTTTAATGCTGAGAACAATTTATTTTGGTGGTTATCTGTACATCACAGGTAGTTTTGCAAGTAATTTTCTTTAAAAGTAATAAAATTGTGTAAAGTGCCCAAGTAAATATTCTTCTTGACTGTTGTCTAGTGTTCAGTAAATCATTTTGGAAGGGAGGATTCTTGTTTCATAGAGTTTATAATTAGATTGTTTAGTCATCCTTTGCCCTTTCAGGTGATTAAGCTAAGGCTCAAATTTTACTTTTCTGTGCCTTTGAATCATTGCAATGCCTTGCACTTTCATTTGCTTCTCTTGCCTGAAGTAAAAGCCAATAATCCTATGTGGATGCACTTTAGAAATTCCACAGGTGCTACATGGAAAACTGACTTATAAATTTAATTAAGACAGAGTTGCTGAAACATAAAAGTAAAGTCTACATAACTGTGATGCTGCTGCTGGGGCTACGACTTGGGAGGCATTTGCCTTATTCAGATGATCTCCTGAGTGGGGCATGAAAACACATGGGAAAGCAGCCTGGGAATTGCTGGCAGGGTTCAGGCTGTTTTTGTACTGGCTGCAACACCTTCACAAGCTCCACTGCCTGGGCTGGCCCCTAGGGAAACAGGAGTGACTGCTCTCAGTGCTAATGGTTGGGATACAAATATCAACCTCATCCTTCTTGCCAGTGCCTCTGTGCTGAAGGGAGCAGAGTTCCTGGCTTTCTCCTAGCAAGCAGTCTGTTGGCCTGAAACTTTGATTCACCAGGGATTTTTTTGCTGAGGGATTGCAAAGCTCTCTTCATCCTGTTTGTAATTAGCAGGCTGTGGCCCAGGGTTGCTGAGACATGGCATGTGGCTTTTGCAAAAGCAGTTACAGCTGTGATTTCTTTGCGGCACTCTCTTGGAGGATGATTGAGTGCTCTGTTATCACCTGAGGCAGGGAGGGGAGGAGCAGATGAAGTGCTATCACCATATGAGAGGGGTACATCATTCTGGTGTGCCCTGCTTGCTCCAAGCACCTGGGTGAATCCATAGGGAGCAAAGCATGCATGTAAATGGCCCAGACTATCTTTTAAATTGTCCTGTTTCAGTATTCTCCAAACAGCTCACAGTGTATTGAAGGGTCAGTGGTACACTCATATGGTGGGTTTCCATTGCTGTGCCCAACATTCAGTGAAAGGGTTTCCATGCCAGAAGCCTTTGGACCTTCACTGCATTTCCACACTGGAAATCAATTTAAACACTGCATGTCCATTGCAAACTTATGCTCTGCTTTAGACACTGGACCAGTGTGGTTCAAAGGCCAGTGGACTACACCTGAAGGAATGTCTCATGAAGAATGACCACTTCAAAGTTAACTTTGCAACTGATAGCTGTATCCCTGGCAGTAGCAGTGTCATCCCATTTCAACCCTTGATAACTCAATGGGTCTGATTATGGTCTCACTCAGATGTGCTTATGCCAGGAGGCTTCTGTGAGGGTGTTATTGTTTATTTTTAACCGTGTCAGAACAAGAACAGAGCATTTGGGGGCAAGTCTAGATATCTAGAATCTTTCTGTGGAATTCAGCTCATTCCTTGCTCTCCCTTACCCCGACTTTTAGGTTATCCCTTGGTATGCCATGGGGCATTAGAGAGGCCTCTAGGAGGAGTGGGGGTCCCTAAAAGTGAACTGTGGAAATCGCCAGCTGCAGTTCTATGTTTAATGTCATCTTCTTTTCCCAAGGAGGGAAATTATTTTAATTGTCTTTATATTTTCTCTAATAGCTGAGATTTCCTTACTGTCTGAATTAAGAAGAGCATTTGCTTTGGTAAAGTAAGTGAAAAAAGATGAAGATGTTTTGTCCCTCAATGTATTTTTAAGTAAATTTCAAAGATGTGGTTCAGAAATTGATGAAAACTAGATGAGATTTAAATATTAAGAAGCAGGAATTTTCCTTCAGGTGAAGGATGACATTTGCATAGAAACAAGAATGACTCATATGTTGTTAGGTGAATGTCTAACTAGAATCTAAAATTCCTGTGCATCAGTCACCTTTTACCCTAGATGGCAATGGGAAATATGCTAAGCAGGCTACCCAATTCTTCATCATGTCCCACCACAGGAACTGACTGGAGAGAATTCATAAATAAATTGTAGCAAAATGAGATGCTGAACTAAATTTTATCACTGCATTGGCAAAACTTGCATTGCTTTTTATAGAAAGACTGAACTTTTCTTTCTTATTCTTTTTTCCATGAAAACCATGAAAGAAGCAGGGACCCCTTCTTTTAGCAACTACTTTAAGCCATTAAATTCCCTGCAATTTCACTTTTGTAGTTTAAATTATATGAAAAAAAGGTACTGATTTATTTTCTTAACCACATCCCTTCTCTGCCTAGAATTTTAATTTTCAAAACAGAATATCCAAAGGTAGAAAGACAGTGAAATGCCTCTATTAAGTTCTGTTGACCTGTGGTACCAAAATAGAAGTGATTGTTTTAGACATAATGTCCTGTCTGTAAGTTTTTGAACCAGCTTTCCTGCAGAGAATTTGTTTCAAGTTCAGTTCTTCATCTCAACTTTTTATTATGAGTTAACAGTTCAGACAGATTAACGTCAACTGATTTAATAATTGTTTCCCATTAGGAGGGCAACTCAGCCAGAATAGGAATCTGACCCTCTCAGCTCCTAATCCTGTTGCTACAAGCAGCAGGTAAGGTCATCTTTTCTGTAACTTACAGTTCTTCAGAACTGTTATATTTCTGTCACTTGTGAATATATGTATCCAAGGCCAACTTGGTTCTTTAATACTTTCCCCATTTTTTTTTTTTACATTTTTTCCTTTGGTCTGTCAATTACCTGCTTATTGGACTTTGAAAATACCCCACACAACTACTAAACCTATCCTGAAAATAAAAATATTACTTTCATAATGAATGCAAGATAAAAGAGATGAAAACTTTAACTTTTATATGCTTCTTCATGCAAAACATCCAAGTGGCTGTAGCACCTATACCACAGAGACTCAGGAGCTATGGTGTCTGCTGGAGTCACACAGAGAGAAAATATGTGACACAGAAACTTCCCCAGTTTATATTGACAGAGCCCAGCATTGCTCATCTGCAGTAATTCTCATTAGTTCTGGGTGAACTTGAAGAGATACTTGTCTAAGTCCACAAAACACGCTTTACTTGAGATTTAAATATATAGTCTGATAATGAGTTGACTTTAGGAAACCTCTGCATCAGCAAAATCATCCACCGGGGAGCAGGGAGGACGAGCTTTTGGTAGTTCCCTGAGGAGCAGCACTCTGCAGTTTCTGATCATGCAGAGTGACCGGGGATCCTGGATTTTTGATTTTTAATTAAAAAATGGGGGATTTTCCCCTCATTTCTGTCAGAGTGAAAAGGGATTGCTCCACACCTTACTGGAAAGCAATGAGTGGAAAAAGTGTTTTAATCAGTTTCGACAGGGAAATCTTTAAGATCCTGTTGCTGGACTGGTACAGCAATACTTTTTTTCTGGGAAATTTGCTGGCTTACATGTATATCTGCAAGTTTTATTACAACATAGAGACTTGAAACACTTCTTTTTTCTCCTAAGAGCTTCTAAATAAGCTAAAGCAAACTTATCTTGTCTCTATGTCTCATAAAGGAGTACTATTATCTGTGGATGTCTTAAATCATGTTTTCAAAAGTGGTAGAATACGTCAAAACCCTGACCAGCTTACAGAAAAGCATTAGGTGCTGATACTGTCCTAACACAGCAGCTCAGCAGACCGGAGTTCCAGAATATTCGTAGTTGGAAGGCACGCACAAGGATCATCAAGTCCAACTCAAGTAAATGGCCCATTCAGGGATCAAACCCAGAACCACGCTCTAATCAGTTGAGCTAATCTCAGGGATGGATTTTCAATATTTATTTTTTTGCCTTGTCATGGTATTCAATGAAGGTTTCTGCCTACATTATTTAAGTCAAATTCAGCATAACCTTAACTCTCTGCTGTAAATTGGGACTGGAGATATCTTTGTGTTATTCCTTCCTCCCACGTGGAAGTTTATCTCTCCACTGCAAAGAAGAAACTCTACCTCATTTGTTGATACACTTAAATCTTTTAATAATCAGCATTTAATTTCGGTTTAATCTAGACTCTCTTATTTCCTCTGCTGTAATATCATAGGCAAGGTCCTTAACCTGTGTCCACCTTCCGTTATCTACTTTAAAATGTTTGTCTAAATAGCAGCCTACTTATATTGTTAAGGATCAATTAATTTATTAAGTAATTAACTGAAAGCACTCTAAAAATATGATGTGCTACAGATTTAATTATTGTCATTAACACTGCTTCAACACTGCTAATGCTAAAACATTCATTGGCAAAGTCTAGTGGGTACTGAAAGAATATTACATCAATTAAAAATGGGAAGGTGTGTTACCTGGATACGTGTGAAGGCTGTTACAATATTGAGAGGGGAAATATCCTGGTTCTAGGCTTCCCCCATACCAGCTCCAGCCAGGGAAAGTATCTTTTGTTAATACTGACTTACTGTAATATAAGTCTGGTGAGAAGTATATGAACAGTTGGGGCTGATTTTCAGCAGATATAGTTCTATATTATGTAATCATGTTAAAGTTTATTCCTACTTTATGGTTTGTTTGTATTTTCCCTCTGATCCTATTTTGGGCTGCCTATTTGACAACATGAAAGATTAGCAGGAAATAGAATTTGTTTCTCAGTATTAATTGCTTCAATACATGGTGCTCCTTTGCATGTCTACCTTCTTCAAAGTTTTCTCCTGCTCTAAGTGTGTGCTTCCTGCTATGTTGTGTTAAAGGGCTTTTAGCAAAGGAACGGCATGCTCGGTGACGGGGAGGATGTCACTCTTTGATCAGCAGCTTTTGTGCCTACTGAACAGCCTTGCTCTGATCTGAATGCTGTCTGCAACCCTCCCGATTCTTGATCTGTGGGGTTTGTTTGCTGTAGTTCTTGTCACAGTATTATGCAAAGCTTGTTAAAACGCTGACGCTGCCTTCCGCCCCCGTATTATTTTTCCTGTTTTATTTTTGTGACCTCTGGCTGGGGCACAGCCCCTGTATACCTCATTTACTAATTTGCTGCTGTTTATATCAGAAATAGGATGCTCTAACTTGTTAACTACATCTATCTAGGTTATGAAAATATGTATTCAGCATATACATCCTCTTAGTTTTGTTACTTTTTTGCCTTCTCTTCAGTGCTTAACTATAACTCAGACAGACCAAATCTAGCAATAGCTGCCTACTCCTGACAGATTTTAACCCTTACAACAAAGCACCAAAGTTCTTAATCTTGATGTCTCTGCAGCCTGTATACACACCCAGAGGGCAATACTCACTACAAAACAAAACTTCATTGCATTCCATCAAAAGCAGGTGATGATGCCTAGATAGCCAACATGTATCACTGGGCAATAGGGAGAAACTGGCATTTTTTCTTACCCCATTGAAGGGGATTTTGTGGGACAGAAGTGCTTACCACATGAGTAATTTTGTGCTGTTTGAGGGCAGGCCCCAGATGTCTTTTCCAAGGTGCTGAATGTTGCTAGCATTAATTTTTCTAACCCCACAGTATATGTCACACTTTCATGATCATGGAGAAAACATGAGATACCTTAGTTTTACCCTAAGATAAATTTAATGAGATAAGGGACAGCATGGACCTCATGTAATTTATCTGCAATAAAATGTAAGTGGGAATCACCTTGAGATCTAGGCTGTAGGAAAGCAGGTGTTTATTACTTTTTATATATATTTGCAAAAAAATAACCATTTGCATGTAAAATGTATTGCCAAGATTGATCTAGATCTATGGTATTGGCAGCAGTGATAAGGCACTTGATCATGTGGTGTTGTTTGCCAGTCAAAGAGAAATTGCTGCTCTATTCACCTCTTAAACTTTGCAGACACAAGATCCAGGTAGTGAATGACACAACAGTAGATCTGAGTCTTTTGCAGCATCACAAACTCCATGTTTGCTGTTATTTGCCAAATACACAAGAAGCAGAATTTATAATTTTCTGAGCATCTCAGTCGAAGAATAAAATGGGAACTTTTATCTGCCCTTTATGTGCCATGTACTGCATTCGTTGTCCTTTGCTGCAGCTGAGCCACCCTGTGGTACAAAGAATAGATGTTCTGCCTTTACCCTTAAATCCTGTTGGTAGAAATAGTGACCCTGATTCTACTCTCACACCAGCGTCATTCTGAGTGCAGGTCATGGGCAAAACACTCTTTCTTTAGAAAGTCTTATCTACTTTATTAATCTTACACTTAATTTTATGTATTATATCGCTAAAAATCCCTCTTTCTGTGAGTTGAAATAAATCCGAACAGTGTAGGAGCATAAACAGCTGGCAAACAGTTGGAATAGTTTTACGTTTGCAGTATAAACTCTAGCCATTTCTTTAAGTTGTGCAAGAGGTTTGGGGTGCAATAACATGGACTAAAGTGATTCGAGAAAGGAAAATTCATTGTTCTTAGGGAAAGCTGTTCTAATCACTTCATCCTAACATACACTACTCGAACCTGGCTGTGGAAATACTGCAGAGTGCTCATTCCTGTGGTCTAAATCAGCAGCGTGGGAGCTGGCTGCTCTGCAACCGCAGCTGAAGAGACATTGTTTGCTTTTCCAGCTCTGTAGCTATGTAGAGGGTGACTCCAGAACTGTAAAATCACATCCCATGTGCAAACAAAATTAAAAAAACCCCCAACCACCAGCACAAATGCTATTTCTTTTAAAATGGAATCAAGAGAACGTAAGTAACCCTCTTCTGTCTGCTTCTGTTACTGCAGTAGGACTCTGGTATTAGTTTCATAAGGCTGTTTAGACATATAAACACTCTTTCCTTTGCAACCTCTCAAATTATTCCACAGTTCTACTGGAAGAGATTTCTTGTGCAAAGAGATATTCCCAAATCCCCCAGTAAAGGAGCCAGGTGGATTAAAAAAAATGAATATAGATAACCCCTCTGCCTTAAGGCAGCTGGATATTTAGCCTATTATGTCTTTTTTTTTTTAAAGCCTTATCTTCCCAAAGCTCTCCTTTCCCTCTCCCTTTCCTTCCTCTTTTTTCATATTAGAAGCTCGGTAAGACTCAGGCAGCTGGCAACCGCCATGTCACTGCTGTCTCAAAATTATCTCCTTGATATGAGCAAGATTATTTTTTTTTCCTCAGAAGAGAATCTGGTCCTTTTCAATCTCATCTGTTAATGCTGACTCTTCCTTCTGTCTTGCAGTCTGTAATAACATTAACTGGGCATGAGCACATGCAGCTAGTTTGGGTACGGCATAGGTGACACTCTCTGGGTGCAGAGAGATATGGAAGGCTGGTGGAGATGTAATGTGCTCAGTATTTAAGGCTCACTAATAATCACAGTAGTTATGTCTTGGTTGCCAGTTTTTAGATTTGTGTGTTGAAACATCTTGAACAAAATGTTAGTGAGAGCAATTCTGCAGTATCCTGCTGACTGAATTCAAGGTGCTGCCTCGTTTTCCATCTGCCTGCAAGCTCACAGTAGTAATTATAGCGAGTCTTGCAAGTGCTGGAACAAGAGGTATGTCAAATGCATTTTCCTTCCATTTGAAGGTAATTTTCATTTTCTCAACTCATTTGAAACTACATATGATTATGAGCTGCAGGTGTGAGAGCCACACAGAAGCAGACAGACATAGGTACACACCCACGGAGCAAGATATCAACTCCTAGAGTGTCCAGAAGAGCTTATATACTTATCTCGGCAGTTTTAAATCAAATGCTGTCCTAGAGAATATTCCCTTGTTATTGCTACTCCTATCCTTGTGCACAGAATCTTAACATCTCTTATTAGTGTGACAATATATATATAAAAAGAGCATGTTTCGTTTTGCAGAGCATCACTGGAATAATATGCACTGGAATAACAACACACATAAAAACTGCTGAGAGTGAAAGTCACTTGCAGTTTGTTGAAACTTCCATGGGTTTCTAGTTTTAGTTGAGTTGCTGCTGTTACTTGCAGGTTGTTTCAGATCCTTGCAGGGTTAAAAGGGATTGTGGCTAAAAGAGGGCACTAACTGCAGTAGATGTTACTAACAGCATTCCACAGGTTGCTGCATGCATTTCATTTAGCTGCTGTTCAGAGCACCCAATTGGATTCAGTATAGTCAGTGGAGGAAAAAGGAAAGCCTGGAAACTCATCCAGAAGACTTAAGCTGGATGTGTGTATTCCGTGCGTGGTTGCTGGGAGTGTGATGTACAGTGAGATGTACTGGATCCTTGACCATCCTTGGACTAGTGCTGAAGCTGTGTTCTTCACTGAGCAGAAGGGAGAGTAGTGGCTTATGGACACAGCCGTAGTGAGGATAAACAGGGTGAAAAGTAAAATTGGCACTATGTGATGAACAAATTCATTTGGTGCTTGAATTCTGCTGAGGGCTGGGGTCCTGGAACTGACTTTTGTTTGGAAAGTGATTGAAGACCCAGTGCATTTGAGCATTGGTCACATGGGAGGAGGAGGAGGAGGTTTGCATCTGGTATTGCACATGGGAACGAGGCGGAACCAGGGACTTGCTCCAGTTCTTCAGGTACCTGCCTGTCCTCATGTCAGGGTGTACAGGGAGCCATCTTTCAGAGCTGAGTCTGGAATTCACTTTGAAGCAGTGGAAGAGTAAGCAGGCAGAAGGAAGACTTGTCCTTACATACCTTCTATACTGATCCACCAAGAAAACTGGGGTAGGAAAGGAGAATGAGCAGAAGTTTGCTTTTCCTGGATTTCCTGGTGGGACCAGCTTTGTGTCACCCACTGGAGGAAACATCATGCATACATCCAAGCTGCACATTCTCCTAAAGGTGACTGTTGTGACTGTCTGAACTGTTTCCTGCTCTGCTTACCCTCATGAGATTGGAAAGATAAAGGCTGTGTAGGGAAAGAGCAACTGAAGCTGATGGGCTCCATGAGGAAGGCTTACATGTCATCCAGGCCATGAATAGGTTTTAAGGAATATAAAGAAGGGTTCTTTAGGAGATTATGAGCACCAGGTCTCTCTCAACCTACTTAAACAAGACATTTATGCATGCCTTGAAGTAATGCCTCTACATTTGTACTTGCAGGTTCAAGAGTCAGGCGTGCTCAGCAGCTTTGTGACTCGGGTTGGTATTTTTAGAATCACAGAACAACTTGAGTTTTATGTCAAAGGCAGGAGCAGATTTAAGCTTTTCTCCATTATACGCTTTAACTAAAAGTACCACATTATGGTCATCTTTCTTGTTTAAGATTTAAACTAATTCTGGGCCAGTGGAATATCCTGTACTTTTCAGACAAGAATTTCTATAAGCATCTGGACCAATGAAGTCTTGTTTCCCACGGATTTGTGTTTCATGGTAATTCATGAGCTCCGAAAGACAACATTTCCGTGATGGGGGTATGTGCCATCTTCTTTCCTCACCTTATTCTATAGCCTCAGTCAGTAGACTCTCAGGTGGCTAACACAGGCTGAGCTGATCCAGTTCCACAAACTGAAGGAGGCCATCATTCTGTCAGAGGCAGCTGAAATTATCCGACAGGGTCAAAAATTATTGAGGAACATATATAAAGTGTGATCGCATAAGTCACGTTTCCATAGGAACTGGCTAAAAATACATCTGTATGAACACTCAGCATCTATCGTGATGAACTATTCAGGATTTTTTTCTCCTCAGTAAGAACATTGCAGATGCTTGTTAATAATTTGTGGCAGAATTTACAGACAAGTTTACAAGTCATCATGTGTGCAATCGGCTGTGTGCTTATTACATCGTCTGCCTTCACTCCTGCTGACTAAAATGGGAAATTAACAGAGCATCCTTTCTCAAGGCTTAAAAACATCCAGAAGATTAAAAATAGCCTGAGGCTTAAAAACTTCTTCACCTGGTAAGACAAACAGGGTTCTGTACTAACAGTCATCTAAATGCGAGTGCTGTAACTATAAGTGCTGTATGCGAAAGGTAGAGAGGAAGGCTCGGAGGCCTGTACCTCATGGAAAATGTGCCATATTGCACCAAGGAAATGTGTGAATATTTGCTGTTTGTAAGTAATGAGTCTCTGCAGAGCAGGAAATTGTCACCAAATAAATTATTCAAATTATAAATACATTTGTACCTTGGGATAAATGTTGTTAGGGTTGTTAGGATCCAGATTTTTGTGGAGTGGTGATTTAGGTTGTATGAGATGAGACAGAGGAGGTATTTTTACCATGAGGTGATGTATATCATAACACCATACATCCTTCATGGCTAAGTTGAATTTCTGTGTTTGTAACTGCTTTTGTCTTAGTTTCCAGAAGCCACTTAGAAATTGTCTATTGTGCCAACTACGAGATGGGACTGGATGATGGATTGTTAGGGAAAAAAACACTGAAAATATCTGGCTTGAAGAATTGCATAGAAGTGTCCACCACTGGACTTCTCAAAATCATTCTGTAGCCTGTTATAATAATTTTTCTCAAGTTCCAGAATTTATTTTCTAAATATCTGGAAGCAATTTTTATCCTGTTCTGATTTTCTATTTCATTTTCCTTCAAAATCACATTAGGGTTAAACAGAAAACTTAGCATCAGTGGTTATTTTTTTTTTTAATCAATTTTTAACAATAAGACAATCTAAGACTGTATATGTAATAATAAAATTTTACAAGTGTACATAATGCTGTACTATGCATATTGTTCCAAAGAGGGAGGAGGAAAGGGTCCCTATGTCCTCTGAGCCTCAGAAAATAGCATACCACTGGACAACTTCTGAATTGTGATTATTAGCAAATGATGAATAACTTACAGACCTGTAGTTAATCATCAAATATATTATTTAAATTAAAAATGAATTCAAGAATTCAACATTCTGTCTGTGGACAATTCATTGATAGAAAAGAAAAAAGGATGAAATTAATCAAATAAATAATTTATTGTAAATCATGTGGTTCTAATTATAACAAGGTGCTAAAAAATAGATCAGCTTCTCAAAGCACAGCTGAGTTCTGCTATGCATACGTATCACCAAAAATGCAGCTGTCAAAGTGTAATGCCTGTTTTAATTGCTTTTGGTTCAGGACAATAGTGAGGTACAGGAGTGGAAACAAAAGCATTGACCTACCCCATTTATTAAAAGCTATTTTGTTTGCTTGCTTGCATGACAGAGCATCCTGAGCTAGTGCTTCTGCAACGAGAGAAAGACCAGCCTGCCCTGCTCAAATCGTCAAAGCAAAAGCCTGCATAAAAGTGATGTTTTATGACCTTCTCTCTCACTGACTGCCCCTCAGAGGTCTGTACCCCTCTCTTCTGAAGGGCTGGTTGATAAAAAGGTGAAGAGCAGGCCTTTCCTGGCCCTCTTTTTGTCCCTTATGAAGTAGCTCTTGCTGATGCTTCTGTGGGACACTGGCTGGCTCTGGGTGGAGCAGCCTGCAGAGAGGATCCCTTCGCTGGCTGATGCAGGAACCTTCTCAGGAGCATTGCTCAGCAATCCACGTGCTGCTGAATTTTAGATGGAGGATGAGGAAGAGGCAGTACAGAAACAAATGAAATCTGTGTGAACACATTCGGTCTCAGACCTCCAGAACAGTCGATCACCAGGCCCTTCAGCTTCCTGGAGTCTTTGACAGCTGAGAGCTGGGTTTAGCAAGCCATACTAGTCCCACTGTTCTTCTGCCAGTGGGTTGGATCAGATGATCCTTGATGTTCTTTCCACCGTGGTATTCCATTCTGTGATTCATTCCCCCATCCAACTGAGCCACCAGCACCATTAAAAAACCTGTACCAGTGAATAGGCAGTATCCAGCACTTTTTACTCTTTTTTTTTAGCTTTCACTTATCTTCCTCCCTATCAGTAGAATGAGGAAGTCTTCTTCCTCGAGATTTTTTTTTTGTGTTTGTAAAGCAAGTCAGGGTTGGATGGTGCTCATTTGCAAGAACTGTGTTATCCAGCCAAGGACAAATCCTGTGCTGTGCCTGCACTCACAGAGGTCCTAGTTCAGTTGCCATTAAAAGAAGGGCTAGCAGCAGTTGCAGTGAGAAGATGAGAGTATTTTTCATGAAATATCTGTATAGATTTTGAAAAAAAGAGCTTTTATTGCCTTAAAGACTTTTAGGGCATAAAAAAAGATTTCTCTCCTGGAACAAAGGAAGGAGAGAAATCCTGAGTGCAAAATAGCCGACATGTGAACTGGAGCATGCACTTAAGTACAAGTGGTACTTTTTCTAGAAAGCTAAAAAGTCCCTGTCCTGTCAAAACTGGAGTGATGGTTGGAAATTTGACATGCTTCATGATAGTGGGTTCAGTATTTTTGAATATTTGTTCATTCTCTTGTGTTTGTTACCTCATAAGGTCAGGCAACAGCTGGTTGTCTGATCCTGGGACCATGCTGCAAAAATGTCCAGTCCTTTAACCATCATAAGTTGCTGAAGATGCTAGTTTTCTCTGCAGCCAAATAATAAAGCAGAACTCACGTTGTGTACAGTACTTGTAAGAGGATTGAAATGCGAGGTGGAAGAGCAAGATGAATATAAAGAGTGTTAAAGTTGCCTTTATGTCACCTGTGCCATGTCATATTAGTTAAAATAAAATCATTAGAATAACACAATCTCACAAATGCTTTTGCATCAGCATTTTGTCCTCTGAAAATATATTAGAAGCAGCTTTGGCACTGTCCTAGTAAAATTTGCAGTGGCAGAAAATTGCTTGCCATTAGTATACAATAATTCTTCCTTTTTTCTCCTTAAATTTCAGATCCCTAAACACTACACAATAGTCCCCAATATGCTGGTGATGCTGGGATTTTCCTAAGGTCAGCAATTATGAATATACTCACAATTTTTTTGCCTTAGTGATATGAAAGCAATCAGCACAGCAGAACAGGAAAAAAAGAATTAAGAGACCAATACCATGTATTAATCAGACTCAAAACATGGCAAAATTCAGATTACCCCATGCTGAATACAAATGTGTTAGAAATGTTCAGAAACTGCAATCAAATAGCTTTGAATGTCAAGCGAAATTACTTTGGGAGTCTTCTAAGCCCTCTTCTTACAGCACACTGGAACATAAATCCCCTACTTTCATTTGATTAGTCCAAAAGGCTATAGGATGTATTATTAAATCTAGAAAACATGACCAGAGTCTTAGTCATTAGTGTCACTGAACCCACAAATTCCTTTAGGTCTTTATTTTTTCTTGCTCTGTATCTTCTGAGTGGAGCATGATCAGTGAACTTTTAAAATCAAAGTATACCTGAAACTCACTGACAGTTATAAATAATTTATTTTTTAAAGAAAATGCTTTGAGAGGTTTTTAATCTGCTCAGTTTGAGTGTCACAGCAAAATAAATACAAATTATATTATCAGTGAATATTAGAGGCTGTGGATAAAGATATTTTGTTCCTCATAGACGATAAGAATCTTTGGTTGACAAACTCCCCTGCAGTACAGGGGGGCTATAATCAGCTTTGGCAACAAAGCTTTGATGTAATTAAGTCACAGAAGTCTGCCCTTACTGAATAGCTGCAACACTATGCACATTTTGCTTTTTTTAAAACCTGAGAAAATGATAACAGAGAGTGAAGACAACTGTGCAAAAACATTGATATAAATAATAATAACAACACCTCCAATCCCAGAAAACACCTCAGTTTAGGAAAGGATTTATGCTTGTGCCTTAGGTCTATTAAATTGAAGAATGAGCTTAGAACTAAGCATGTAGTTAAATGCTCTCCTTGCAGACTCTTGAGTCTGTAAGAAATCTCTGCTTTCGTCTCATGGCTTCTTTTTGAAAGAAGTTTAACTGATCATTAACATGACCATGTGGCACAGTATCTTGCACTGGGCAGGCATACAGGAAATGCAAACCACATAAGTATAGGGCAAGTGTTTAGTCCTCCTTGCTAGCAAACTCTTCCAGCCTCTAGTGGTTTGAGGTCCTCAGCATGGCATGCTGTCATGATGTTTAAGAGCCTTTGATGGATTTATTCATTAATTCATTTTTCCCTCCATTGATTTTTTTCTTAGCAGTTTTTACAGATGTGCACTTTTAGCATTCTACAGGTTTGATAACAACTTCTGCAGCTGAGCTATGCATTCTTTGTTTTGAAGGTACTTTCTGAAAACTTTGTTTGGTGCCTACTAGTTCTTGTGCTATAAAAAAATGAGCAATTGTTTCCTTTATACCTTTTGTGATTTTTCTAATGCCTCTTAATCTCCATTTTCATGATCTCTTTTTTTTCAGATTGAGGAATTGCAATGGGTTAGTTGTTTCTTGTTTGGAATCTGTGCCAAATTTTGCACCTTTATTATGTTTCTTTATGTCTCTTCTAGCTCAACTGATGTTCTTTCTGACATGAGTGGCTCTTAATTGAACATAGGAATTAAGATATGGGCATAATGATGGGTTTCGGTTTTGTTCTCTATTTCTTTTCTTTCCTAATAATTCCTAACATTCTTGTTGCTTTTTTGGACAACTACTGAGCACCAAGCTGGCATGTTCATGATGCTATTGATTACAACTCCAACATCTCTGTCCAGAGTAGTAATAGCTAATTCAGAGCCCATCACTAGATCTTTAATATTAGTAATCTTTTTTTCCCCTCTTGTACATTATTTTTTGTTGTTGCTTTCATACCTAGCACAGAAGGTGGTAGTGACCCCTTTGCTGCTGTTTGTTATTGTACAAGCAGGAGGCCACAGTTTGAACAGAGTCAAATGCATCTTGGCCTTGAGGACTTCAAAGGAGCCACGGCCCTTTGCCTTGACAGAGGAGCTGTCTACTGTTTGGAGTGCCTTTAACTTCTTGGCTAAACCAATAGTTTAAATGACATGTGATAATTGAATACAGAATGGAAAAACTGGTCTGTGTGGTGGACAAAAGGGTAAGATATTTTGGTATATCACACATTGCCTCACAATTCTCACCAGGGAGGATGTCCCTTCTGGTTACGAAGTCCATGGTGCATTGTCACTGACTGCTAATTTTACACCTGTGTGGGGTGCAGATGTATATCAGCTGATGCTGTGGAAGGAAGGGGCTTGAACATTAGCTTTGGGGTCAGACTCTGCAGGTTTTGGTCACATAAGCATAAAGGAATGCACCTTCTTGAACAAGTCTTCTGGGCATGCATTTTCTTGACATGCATTACTAAAGGCCCCTCTTAAAGATCTACCTCTGGGTGGATGTCTTACAGAAATCTGATGTTATAGTTAAGGTGTAATTTCTGTACTATTTTGCACATGGATTCTTTATTGAGGAAGCTTATTTTTGGTTTAACATACTCCATTTACATCTGCATCTTTGTTGAGGCTGTAACTATAACAGCAATAACAAGCCATTGATTCTGTGGAGTGGTTAAATAAATATCAGTGATGGGCCCTTTCCACAAAAACTTTTTTTTTGTGGAAAAATAGTCCATATCTTCAGGAGTGAGAAATTATCCTCAGTAAAGGATACTATTATTATTCCTAGCTGAAATACAAACACAATGTTTTATGCAACACTCTTTTTATATTTGCAAATAAGTATTAGGATGAAGAGGAAAAATAATAACGTCCAGACATGGGCCTGGCTCTGTCTGCAGATGTTACTGGTTCTTTTATTTCTGTTTATTTGTACTCAGAACACAGGTTCTGTTTGTGGAAGAAGAAAAAGATTAAATCAGCACTTTTCCTCCAACCAAGATTTATGTGTATTTTGCAATTACAGCAACAGATTATGTCCCCAATTTTAGAAAATTATAAGTTTAAAGTTGCAAGTGCATGTACACCTCTACAATATTTGATATCTGCTTGAACATAGAGATATTTGTTTTGACACTCTGAGAGTAGGAGAATTTTTTTTTTTTTGAAATGCATCAGTGCAATAAGATGACCTTAATTCTGATTTGCCAGTTAGAGAGATTTTGAAATCAAGGATTTTCTGATTTATTTGCAGGCCATTTTCTCAACTCCACACCAGTTGCTTCTGAAGCCTGTGGTATTTCTGTAAGGTGCAAATTTTATTCACTAACCTGCACAGCCCCTCTTCCCTTACTCCCCTCTTCAGGCCTTTCAAAGTCAGGACTTCATTGTTCCCTGCTATTTATTTACTGATTAATGAAGGATATATGGTCTCAAGAAGTCTTACACTCCAAAATACAAGATGACCTTTGTCTTAGTGTCTGAGTCTCTATAAACATGCTATAAAGCCCTCAAGTGCCTACTCCTTTCCAAGCATGCTTAGATGTGCTTCCTCACCCTACAGCTTAGATCACATTAACTCCATCCACGGGCCATATGATTTTCCAGTGCTTACATCAATTTTTGGCCAGAAGGGCATGCACAATGCCATGCTAAGCCACAAAATAGAAGAGGGTTTTCCACAGCTAACCCAGCTATGTTATGACAATAAGATGCAGCCTTTCCTATGCGTTTTCTATATAAACTTGTCTGTCTTATATGATGCCTCCTGTGCGGTTATGCCTCCTGTGCTGTTGGTGAATTGTAACCTGATGGTGTTCTCTATAAATTACTATGAATAATTTCAATTTTTTTACCTTGTCTTCAAGTTCCTGGCATTGTTTATTTTTCCTGATTTTGCTTGGTGATTTCAGGAATTCCATCCAAAATGTGCTGGTTCCTCATAGTTGTGATGAAAAGATGATTTTTTGCTGTTCGTAGCCTTTAGCATTTTGCACTGCTCCTGTAGTCATGAACATCTCGTGCATAGTTCCCTCCATCTCACAGATTTTTTCTCTTTCTCAAAAAATATTCTCTCTCTTACTAGAATCTGTTTTGAACAGCAAGGAATACCCGAATAACATCACGGCAAAAGGCAAAGGCAGACAGAGACATATCAGAGATAAGTACAGTTCTGGAAAAGTTCTAGAAGCAAAGTTAGGAGTTAAGGTCATTTGTGATCTCAGGGGGAAAATATCTTTTCTTGCATGAATTTGGCATTATAGGATTATTAGAAGATAATTCTGTTCGGACTTGAGTCTTAGATTCTTTTTTACTTGCCTTGCAGTATTCTGCAGCATCTTGGTGCTCTGGAACTCTGGCCAAGTCTTAAAGGAGAGTGTTGCAAGGTGTAGATTTTTTGGATCTGGACACAGAAATAGTTAAGACACTTTGGAAAGTTTGAGTCTTTGTTGAACTGCTTGGATGGAAACAGTTAATCTTTCCAAACTCATAATGCTCTTTTCCTTTGCTCTGTTTGGTTTGGAAGTCCTTTCAGGCCAGTCTGTACGTGTGTTTGTGTAGTGAGTGGCACAGAGGGCTGTAGGGTCAGTTGGGTTCCTACTTCAGCAATTCATGATTAATCTCACTATTTCTTTAGAACAATGATGAATACTCAGTCCCCTGAAAGTGCACTATCAGACTGCTGCCTTACAACAGACATGTGAATCTGTTTACTAAATTCTTCCAGCTGTGTATTGTGGTTATAAGAAAAATAGGGTTTCTAGTTTACATTATTTTGTGACAGACCTGGGACAAAATTGCCCACTTCTGGGGATTTTTTCAAACCACTCTTTTTGCTGACTCTTAAAAAGGAAAGCAGGAGAGGTGTGTTTAAGAAGCTATTTTACATGTAGCTGCAGTTTGTTGCATCTGTTCTTCCTCCTCCTGCAGCCTCCACTCCTGCTGAGCTGTTCCCTCCTATGCTCTGATGGGGCAGCATTTTCATGGGACTTGTGTCCTGTGGATGTAGCAGCTATGGTGCACAGTCATGGTAGATCCATGCACCAAGGTGCCTTTAGATCATGGTGTAGAGAATATGGAAGGATAATGTGCTTGCTTAAATATGCTTGCTGAGGATTTGATAAATGTAAACTTTTCTGTCTCTGTTCCGCACTGGTGAGCCCCCACCTGGAGTGTGGTCCACTCCTGGGCTCCATGGTGCAAGAGAGACATGGGCACACTAGAACAAGGTCAATGAAAGACCAAGGAGATGTTTGAGGAGTTGGGGTATCTCTTTTACATGAAGAAACTGGGAGAGTTGGGGTTATTCAGTCTTGGAAGACAATACTTAGGGGGATCTCTTCAGTGTGTGTATTAGTACTTGAGGGAGGAAGTAAGGAAGGGAGAGCCAGACTATCCCAATTGTACCCCATGACAGAACAAGAAAAAATGGGCACAGGTTGAGTTACAAGAGATTTCATCTAAGCATAACTTTTTCTCTGTGAGCACAGGTTGCTCAGAGAGGTTGTAGAGTCTCCATCCCTGGAGGTATTCAAAACCAGACTAGACATTGTCCTGGGCATCCTGCTGTAGTTGACCTTGATTGAAAAGAAGGATTGCACTAGATGATCTTCAGAGGTTCCTTCACCCCTCAGCTGTGACGAGATTCTGTTCTTCATATTGACTTTAAGTTATCACAGAATCAGAGAACATGCTGAGTTGAAAGGCACCCTCAAGGTTCACTGAGTCTAACTCCTGGTCCTGCCCACGAGTGACACCATGCGCCTGAGAGCATTGTCCAAATGCTTCTTGAACTCTGGCAGGCTTGGTGCTGTGACCACTTCCCTGGGGAGCCTGTTCAAACCACCCTCTGGGGGAAGAACTTTTTCCTAATATCAAACCTAAACCTCCCCTGACCCAGCTTCATCCCATTCCCTCGGGTCCTGTTACTGGTCCTGAGAGGAAAGGGATTGGTACCTGCACCTTCACTTCCCCTCACAAGGCAACTGTAGTCTGCTATAAGATCTCCCCCCAGTCTCCTCTTCTCCAGGCTGAAAGACCAAGTGGCCTCAGTCACTCCTCATGCAGCTTCCCCTCAAGGCCCTTCACCATCCTCATTGCCCTCCTTTGGATGCCCTCTAATAGCTTAATATCTATTTTTATAACATGGTGCCCAAAACTGCACACAGTTGTCCTTAAATGGCTCATTAAATGAAACTTGGCTTTTATAAAGGGGAAATAGCAGTCTGTGTTGCTTCCAATGGTTATAATGTACTACCAAGTGAAAGGCTCAGTTCTAGTGAATGTGATTTTTTTGCTGCTGTAACTTTCATCCTTTTCCCGAGGACTTTCTTTTCCCTCTTTAATTCTTTTGACAAATTAGGGAAGGCTTTCAGTAGAAGACAAAAATTCTTTTCTCTGCTCTAGGGGAAGAATCCTGGGCCCAAGTGCTCATAAATTTTGTCTGATGATACCCAGATATACATTTAGGGCTATTAAAAAGAATAATTCAAATAACAGAATTGTTCAGTAACAGAGTAATAGAATGCATTTTACTCTTGTGCTCCGAGTAAACTTCTTCCATATATGGAGAGAGGAAAGGGTTAAAGTCCCACCACAGGTTCATTATATTCCTTCAGCTCAAAATTTACCATCCCTATTTCAGTTACATAAGTGTTTACTAAAATGGTCACCTCGGCAAAGCCAAGTAGTCAGCTTTTCAACATTTTATAGTTCTTCAGGTATATTCAGTGATTAAGCCTCTCAACATCCCTATGATGGGGATGAGTTGGTATATACTGCAAATTAATAGCTAAGGAAGTTAAAAATTCAGTCACACAGCTTTTTTATTTAAGCTTTAGTCCTTTGACTTCTAATTACTTGCTGTAGCAGCCACACTATGCTTCCCTGGTAGGGAAAGTCCTTTAATGAAGAGCTTTATTCCAGGAAATATCTTGTTCCCCTCCTGCTGATCAGGAGAGCTCTGCTGGATGGATTTCTGTATCAGTGTGGTAAAAATGATGGATTTTACTCTGAGACAAACTTTGGAAGGCACACTTGAAGTTTGATTGGCAGAAGCAAAGGATTTGGGTACATGCGGCATTAAATGAGGGCAGAAGTTGGTTAAAGTGCATGAAGCACTGTCAGTCATTTACTAAAGACCTACTCATGAAACAAGAAAATATGCCAGTAGCAGCACCTGGATAATCTTTCCTCTTGCTCCCCGTCAATTGGACATATTCAGCAGCCTTTTGGCTCTGTCTTCTGGGGAAGATAATCTGCACCCATGGCTTTCTTTCTATGTGAGGAAGGATTTGAGTTGTGGAAAAGGAAATCCTGACAGTAGGTCTGAGAGGGGCAAGTGTGCAATATTAAGCCATCTGGTTTAGCTCTTGGAATGATTCAAAGAAGCCTTAAGATTATTCTAATATTTTCCAGGTCAACACTGTCTCCAAGCAGCTGTTCCAGCAGCTGGAGAGCTCTAGTTGTGAGCTGTGGCTGACATTGGCCTACATCACCTCCACAGGGAGGAAGAACGATACCGAGTCAGTGTTTCTGACTTGGCTGTGCATGAATTCCCCATGCAAGGAGAATCTCTTGCTTGCCAGCCAGTGTGACTTTACAGCTCCTTTGGGCTGCTGCAGAGGTGTTCATCAGAGCCAAGATCTGTGCTGAAATAAAACAGGAGATGGTTGCTACTACCTGTAAGGGCACAGCTAGTTCTTTTCACCCATTTCCATCCTTGCTTGAACTCAAACAAGTGACTTACCATGTCAGTTCCACATTTTTCACCCTCTATAAAGATACATGGCTGAGAAACATTTCCAGGTTTTCTTCCAAGAATCTTGGAGCATCTGCGAAGTTGTGTATAAGAGTGCTCAGATATGATTTTCATCACTGTTCCTTGTAAAGGTGGTCAGATGTGAGATCTGTGTTGATACAGATGTTTATACTGGGTGGTGATGATGGGGCAGGACCTGGGTCAGAGAGGCAAAGAGCTGTACAGTTTCCTTGATGCCCAGACCCAAAATTTTTCTCCAGTGCTAGATGCATCAGACACTAAATCAAAATTTGAGTACTTCCGTGCCTGCTTTTCTCTCAGAATGCCAACAGGACACTTTCTGATGTCAGTGTTGCTGCAGTTTATGTGATGCAAATTCTCACTCTCTGCTATCAGGCAATGTCTCTCAGGGGACTTATTTCATATTAAAAGACTGGCCTCTGCTCTCAGTAACCTCGGTATTAATCTAGAATAGATTTTATTTTGTCAACAACAATTATACATGCCATTCAGGACACAAGTTAAGGATGCAGGTCCTGCCCGAAAGTTGATTTAAAGCTGTGATGATTAGAATGTTTCTCTCACTGCCTGGTACAGATATTTCCCATCTGCTTTATTTTTGGCATGGGCTCATTCTTTCCTTTGGATCCATGTTTTCATTCTGTGGTGCAAAACCAAACTTCTGCATGAGTGCTAAGTATGACCTGGCCATGCTCATTTCCATCCATTTTCTTGGATTTGAGCAGATTGTCCATCAAGAACTGTGACATTCAGCACTTTATTTCTTCACCTGACTACATTCACTTTGGGTGGCATATGCTGGGCTCATGAATACTGCTTTGGATGGCTCTTATTCTACCCATAGATTGGGAATAAAGTTGTCTAGCCTCTCTTTCAAACTCTACTTTTTGTCCAATTAATTTGAAAACAAACAGTCCTGTCCTAAAAGAAAAATGACCACCAAAAGTGTGCAACAAAGAAACTTAGAGCCATACAAGACTGCAAAATAAGATTAATGAAAAATGTAACGAGCACAAACTAATCAGAAACTCTGTTTCAGGTTTGCAGATGCTGTGATATCCTGCCTGGTTTTTATGTCAGCCAAGGTTACTACCAAGCTGTAGGAGTTCACTGAATAAACCACTTAACGCTGTGAATTCTCCCACTATATCACAATTACATAAGTAGAGGTACAAGGTAAGTTTATGCCGGTCCTCTGGGAACATTTTTAAAAAGCTTAATAGCCCTTAAAATTTCTCATTTCTAACCTGTCATAGGTTTACCTCATGACTGCTCATTTTGCTGTGTTGTAAAAGCAGATAGAAAATTAGATTTCAGGCTCAAGATCTCACTAAACCCATCATTCCTGTTTAAGTCAGCAATAACCACATAACATTTAAGCCTGGATAGTAATTTCTTTCTACATCCACTGCAGCAACAGAGCAACACATTGCATGACTTGAAATGCTTCTGGTCTAATTAGAAGAGCTTACAAAATTCTGTGTAAAGATTATCTGAAAAGATCACTGGAAATAATAAATAAGAGGAGTCTAATTTCCCATTCTGGGTATCTCACAAATGAGAAAGGAATCTTTAAAATATGGATTCTGTTGATAAGATCATTAAATAGCTGCAATGATTACACGGGCTTTGAACCCCAATGAGGAACTTCTGCTGTAATTCACAGAGAAAGGGGGTTTTTAACTGTCTGATACACTTCCCATCTAGTAGCTCCAAGTCTCTGGATCCTGTCCAAGTGCACCTGAGCACAGCACCTGTTGTGGCAAGGAGCTTAACAATGCACATAACTTTAAGTACATTAATTATCCCCCCTTTATAGAGAGCATTACTCAATTGAGGGAAGTGTCCTTGAAATGAAGGACATTCATCTAGCCTTGCTGGATCAGAACAGAAGCACCCAACATATTATGGGATTGCATTGGTGGATTAAGGACTCATTTATAGTTTCTTTACATACATGACTGAAAGCACAAACTCTTATTAATGTATTTAGTAGTCAGTGGAGAAATTTGGAAACTAGTCTATAAAATCTTTCCTGTTGGGATATTAAACAGCTATTAAAATTTGAATTGATTAAGGGTTCAATATAGTTCTAGAGAAAGGTGGTTAAAGACTTACATATCTGCCTTCTCAATAGGTTGACAAATCAAAAGAAAGGCAAGCTGCTGGGAAGCTGCATTCAGAGAGTGCATTTTTGCTTTTAAAAATTGAATGTATTGTCAAATATATCAGCAAATTGAGCTGACAAATGGGGTTTGTTTCTCTGTGATTATTTTCCCTTCTTTGTTCTGTACCTCTTGGGTGTCTCCTGTCCAACTGAAGCAAAATGCACGTGCAGAAGAACAGGGGGCCTGGGAAAAGGTAGAGATCCTTCTAGGATGAGCAGAGTACTACTCCATACGAGCCCCAGTTTGGGGCTTAAACTGAATGTGCTGTAAGGGAAGGGTAGGTTTCATATTTTTGGTGGGGTAGAAGAAGAGTTTCAGGTCAATTGTCTCTCAGCAAAGCCTCTGTCACTACTCCAGGAATCCAGCAGTAGATGGCCTTTATTATTTTTCAAATATCCAACAGGGCTTTGCACTGTTCCTCCTAGAGTGGACTAGCCACCCTTTAAACCATGTCAGAAGCTGAGTCCTCATGACTGTAGCTGTGGTAGGTGGTATGGTAGTCTGATTGGCAGGTCTGTGTTTAAAACCTGGTCATTAAGTGTCACTTCTACAAGGAGACATGATCTGGTACAAATCTCTGCTTACCTGGAATGCTAGGGCCTGCCTGAAGTTCTGGATGTACCCAGGAATATGCCCTTCATTTAAGTGGGAGATTCTATCTGATGAAAACAACAAGCTAAAACACCATTTGCATTGTTGGCTGAGTATTTTACACCTGCAGGGGATAAAATCTGAAGGAAAAATTTCATGAGGTCCCTTAAAATACCATCCTCTCACATGATTTCATAAATTTTGACTACATTTCTCTGAGAGTGCAAGTTAAGGACATATCTTTGGCCTTGAGGTTCCTTATATCCTGTTCCCGATGATGCTCTGGTTGACTAGGTGACCTATAAAGGTCCTTCCAACCAAAACTGTTCTATGATGTTCTGGAGTGACTTCTGCATGGAAAATAGCCTGTAACCTTAACTGAACAGAATCATAGTTAACCAAGGGTTAAAATTCAGCCACATTTAGACCAAAGAGGAATCAAAACTAAACAAGATGGAGGAAGCAGTGATGAAGAGATGTTAGAGTTCTTAGAACATGTTTCTTGGCTATTTTAAGTCCCCACTTTTCCAGGATGGGGAGCCAGGAGTGGTCTTTTTGAGCTACTGGTTGTAGGAAGCTTTTTGAGCTATGGTTTGTAGGAAGGGACAGTTTTGGATGGGAAGCTCCTCCCACTCAAATTCTGGTGTGTCTTTGCCAGCTTTAGCATGGTTTCTTCTGGTGAAAAACCTCTGCCTTGTCTCACATTTTCTCTTCCTCTGCTATCTTTTGAAGTCTGAGATCTGTGTGTTTTAAGATTTTTCTTAACCTGTGATTTTTTTCTATTCTGTTAGTTATTGTACCCAAACCATAGCCAGCAATGGGGAATGCTTTCACTTACATGTATTTCATTACTTGTGGAAACTGACAGCTGGTCAGAAAGCTTCACAGACATTGATTTAAGAACAATTACTCTTTACCTTTGAGAATTCAGCTTGCACCCGTGAGAACTTTATCATCAACAGAAGCAAGAACCCCAAAACAAGAGAAGAAAACATGCAGCTGTCTGTGGGATGTTTTTTTTAGCTTAGATTTGTTTTCTTATGGGTGGTGGTTGCAACCTACCAATAAGTTTTAAGAGGTGTTAATGTAGAAGCCCATGAGGACGCAGCACGAGTACCGAGAGACTATATAAATGGAAACTTTGTAGAATAAAATGTCTTTTCTGTCCTTTCACCTTCTGACTGAGTCGGTGTGCACTCTTCGCGAGTGTCGCGTCCGTCTCAACAGTGACAATTACTCATCTGAGAATGAGTGGGCTCATGACCAATGCAAGTATCCTACTTGAGAAAAAAGGTCCCTGTTTCGTTCAGTGCTGATGTTAAGAGTGTCCATCCAGGATATAACTAGCTCTCACTGGCACTCCTGTAAGTCAGAATATTCTTGGTGCCAAAAAAATTGAGAAATTATTTCTGGCTTCTGAAATGTAAAAAAAAAAAGAAAGCAATTTACTCCCAGGGTGATCCATAATACCAAAGGCCTTTCTGGCTGCAAGTCAGACTAAGAAACCACCCTTATTGCAGTAGCGTTGGGTAAAGAAAGCTACATGATCATTGCAAGCAATAATAATACGAGACTGAACCCTGCCTTCATAGAAAGGTTTTAAAATATATCAAACTCTTCTCACAAGGTCTTCCAAGCCATTAATAAACAACTTCTCAGCTGTTATCTGCTTAGATTAATACTTATACATTAGAAGACTCTGTACTTGTAACATCACAGATTATGTAAGATTAATATTTGTAGAATTGCTAAAATCTGGTGACGTATCGACCTTCGTGGATTGAATAATTTGTAACAAGCTTTTTTTGTCTGTTTGTTTGTTTCTTTGTTTTTTAGAGTCAAAGTACATCCATTCCTGCTATGGTGTTTTATTTTCTGGTAACAAGCATATTTTTTAGCAGGATTAAAGTCTCAATTTCACCTGTTTGATTTATACCAGGACTCTATCAGGTTACTTCAGGTACTCATAGCAGTATTTATAATTCAGCTGGTTCAGAAAGAAGGGCTGAACAAGTTACATACAAAGGAAAAGAATATCCTTTTTGAGCTCTTAAACATCCACAGATTTCAGAACACCAGCTAAGTCCAAGTACTGATATTTGAGTTGGGAATGCAAACAGGGGAATGGGGGGAGATATTATTTTTTTAAGAGCAATGCACAGAGATATGGAACTCGAAGGGTACACCTGGGCTGAAGCAAATCTGTTTTGCAAGTACTCAGATCATATAATCATGCTAGAAAGAGGATCACATTGCACCTTAAAAGTAGAAGGAGATTTTGTTCCTTTTTGAGTTTGTTTTACTACTTTCCCGTAGGAAGAGGGCTCTTCTGCCCATCTTCTGACCCTGTCTAAATCTGTGATCATGACAAATTGATGATTTTCAGTGCATGTATTATCCTTTAGCTCTTCCTCTTTCCTTGAAGGTGTTTATTCTCTGTTATGCTTGTGGACAGCATTTATAGCTCCTGAAGCCTTTGTTTCACTTCTGTTTGCATCCTTTTGGAAGATGAAGCTGTTCATTTCCTTAATTATCCTGATTACCTGCTTGTGATTCAATTTATTTTTCTGTTTAAATAAGACTGCCTGGAAGCATGCTGCAGTTGGTACCTCTGTGACGCCTACCAGCTCTGTAATGGCACTAGCACTTCCTTGTTTCTACCAGAAACGTTTTTTACCTGATAACAACAAGGACTGTATTTACACTTTCCATCATGGCTCAGTCATCCTGTCTTCCATGAATAGCCCTCAGGCCTTTTTCCCTCTCTGTCATCACCGACTAATGAGTTCTCAGCTCAGAGAAAAGCTTCTTGTTTCTAGTCTGTAAGTGCAAGCTGATGCCACTTTTGTACTAGGCAATTTGATTCCATTTCCACTACTCCTGTTCTTGAATGTCTCAGGTACTTCCCACGCAATATGCTAATGCGCATCTTTACCAATGACATCTTTCAGCAAATGTCGTAGCTCAGTTCTGTTTCTAACTTAAGTTGTCGTATGAAAATATGAGATGTGAATGGTTCATGCTGATTTTTCAGCTACAGTCACGGTCAGCCCCATTTTCCCCCAAGAACTTCCATTTAAAATCCATACCACTGTATTTCTTCCACTAATCTCTGTCTTCTCCTGCTTAATAAATATTTTCCCACAAGACATTTCATCAAATGCTTTTCTCATGTCAAATTTGATGAAGGCCCTGCATTTATTTCATCTGGAAAGTCACCTATAAAAGAAAACTGGTAATTTTATTTTGTGTTGTCATCTAAACCATGCATCCAATCATTAACCCTTCCATGGGCTCTTTTTTCTTTTATCTGCTGCTGCTACTGGCAATATACATAGACCTAAATGTCTCCTGGCAAGACAACTCAATCCCTCATTCAAGAAAATCCCTTGCTAATTTTTAAAACACTTACAGTGATGTCTTTTTATTCCCTTTAAAAATCCAATTTCTTTCCCTTTATAATCTGATGAAGGTTTGCCGTCAAATCGAGGTTGCATGAAGACTAGAAGTCATCATCCTTTACAACAGAAATATTTTAGGAAATAAAAGTCAAGTTATCTCATCTTCAAAGTTTTAGGCTTATTTAGGCTGCCAGATGAAGTATTCTTTATTGTTTTCTACTACTGCCACATGGATATTTTTGTGCACCCGTGTGCCTCAGACAGCTAGAAGGACATTAGCTAATTATCTATCACCAGGTAGATTAGCTAAAGGACTCCCAGTTGCGAAATAGATGAGTTTTTTTCCTTGTTTTTGTCTTCTGATAAGTTTTAAAGTGAAACGTAGAGGCAGAAGAGAAAGTTTGAAGTAGCATCTGCCCAGGCTATGTTTGGTTTTATCTAGGGCTCTACACACCAGCCTTCCTGAGCTCCTAATTTCATTCTTTATTGCGAAAGAATGAATGTTAACACTACCTTTCATTTCAGTCTTGACATTTCAGCAAATTTACCTCTCTGAATCACTAACTGAACTCAACAAAAGGTTTTTATCTGCTGATAACTTTCCATCGGAGAAATATAAAGTGCCAGATGACATTAGCTCTAGCTCAATGATGTTATTAAATTCTCACCTTAAATCTCACATACAGAAAGCTCTTGTCAGGTCACATGAATGAGATGATTGCATTAGTCATACTACAAGAGTGATACTCATTCCACTAAGTTCACTGTACTCAGACTGAAGTTTGATCTCTGAGAGGGCCCTTCATATCTAATATGGTGTGGTTTCTTTACGTTGTGGTGTTTTTACTGGTTACATTCTTGTCAGTGCAATTTATACCCTCTTTGCTCTGTAGTATGCAATCCTCAGTGTATTTGCTGCTTTTGTTGAACTGTAATCTACTGCAGTAAAAAGAAAGACCCTATGATTAGTTTACTCAAGACATTTCTTCTGCTCATAATTCAGCTCGAAACTAGCTCTACACTTTCGAAGTACAGTGTCCCTGAACTGGCCTCTGAATTGCAAAAACTAAATTAGCATGAATGACATTTTGCATGTGGGAATTTATGCAAGGATCTACTTGTGAAAAGTTTAAACACGCCAGCTGAAACATCGATGAATTATGAATGATTATAATTAAATGATTTTATTTCTCCATTGTTTTTATTTCTTTTCCTCTTTTTTTCCCGGCTTCTCTTAACCCAGTAATATCCAGACGGCTTGGGATAGCAATTTTCTGTGTGTGTACACTGATCTTAAAGGAAACCAGTGTCATTGACTAGATTTGGGGATTAAAACAAATTTATCTACGGATTAAGAACTCCATATGCCAGTTTCAGTGGGTGTTATGAAATAGGAATCAGCTAGCTACAGAATTCCTAATACACTTATGTACTTTTATAGCCTAAATCATCTTAGTATCAGAGCTCTTCAGCAACTTGAATGCACCTACAACACCCATGTGAGTTAAAAGGGTTATCTCCTGATTCTCCTAATGGGATAACTGAAGTGCAGGAAGATTAAACAGCTAAGTCAAAGCCAGTAAGAAATCTGCAGCAGTCTCAGAGCTAAAAGACAGTTCTCTGGGTTCCAGGTCATTGCCTTGAACAGAAAGCTGTTTCTCCCTCCTTGCAAAACATCCTTACTGAAACCAGCAGTGCACCTCCCAAAGTGTTCTGTGCAGGAGAGCTCCTTAGGCAGGGCAGAGCAGGGAGGCAAATGCCTGTCCTCCCTGTTTTCAGACCTGTAAGTCTGTCGGTGGCTTCTTTTGTGGAAAAACACAGGATGCTTTACAGAATTGAATTGTGCCTTCCAGCACTTCTGGTAATTACAGGAGGTTTGAAAGTATCAATGTTTTATAGCTGGTGGGAGGGGAAGATGTAGTACTTGGCCATTTCATTGCTGTAAAATGAAGCTGTGTGAAGCCAGGCATAGATTTTTGCCTTCCTGAGGTTGTCCTGTGCCTCATCTGCTGGACCCAGCATCATCACTGGAGGAGACCCCACCCCACTGGTCATGCCAAGGAAACAGCAACAATGCTCAGCAACGCAGCAGGAATCTTGCAGTTAATTAAGATTTGTAGATGGTTTAAGAGTAAATTTTTAAGTAACGTTGGGGTATCTGTGTTGCATATAAGCCTCATAGAATTGTGATGGCACTGCTTTCTCTATGTTCCTTAAATCAGTTGCTCCAGGCTCCTGTTAGCATGTGTGCCACACCGGCTTGTAGTACAACCTTATCTCCTGCGACTCAAGAGCATGAAAACTGCATACCTACATATGCCTGTGCCACATTTTTGCAGTGAAAATGTCGTTGGAATTCTGTGCTGAACAAAACCAGATATGCTTATTTTGGTGTCTTTATTTTATGTTACAAGTTCCAAACAAACACCACAAGGAAATTTCTGGGAGTCCCAGGGCACACCTTTCTGGTGTTGAGGCTAAATGCCTTCTTCAGCAAGGACTATTTTGTATTCAGCCATTCTTACCATTTTACCTTTCCTTTTGCTGTTTAAATATTTTCCCCTTGCTCTTCTCTTTTTCCAATTTCTTTCCAAGATCTAATAATAATACTATAAAATCATTTTGATGCACACCACTGGTTTATTCAGTATATTTTCCATCAGCCCTGGGACTGTTGCTTCTGAGTTTCAGTCCTCAGCTGGAGTACTTCTCCATGTTCCACAATTGCGGGTTTCACTCTCTCCTGACAGCCCAAGCTCTATTCTCTGCTTTAATCTGCTGCAGGACAGGGCAGTGAAAGACCTAATTTTTGATACAGTATTCCATCGGTGTTACCACACAAAGCTGGAATTAGCTTGGCTTTTCTTGGTTTCTCACCAGTTGTGGCTGAATGGGGGCTGTCCTATTCTTTTCTATGGACCCACGTTGCTTATGAGGAGCTTCCCTCTCTTGAAGTGTGGTGCTGAGACCAAGGGGTGACTGGAGCCATACTATGGGCTGGTTCCTGCAACACCCTCCACATTCCATGAGCCCAGGACCGTGCCTTTGCACTGAGCTCCAATGAGAGCAGCCAATGCCGAGTGCTCCAAAATATCCATGCAAGCAGGATTAAATGGCTGCTGCTGCCTTCAGAGCAGTAGTGCGATGGTGCTGGGCCCCACAGGATGCCATTTCTCCTTCAGCCTGGTTTGGCTATGTGGACTGTGAGCCAAATGGATGAGGTTTAACCTTTGTAGATGAACAACCTTATCCTTGGGATAGACCCAAACCTCTGCCCTGTGGTGGTGCGTGAAGTGACACAGGCTGTGGTGTGATGTGTCACCAGTCTCCTGGATGTAAACTTTGTGCTTTCAAGCTTTTTTGCCTTCCTGGTTGCCAACAGTGACACTCTCTATAGCCTTTTTAGCTTAGTGTACTGGCATTTATTTACAGCTCTGCCTTGCCTGAGTTTTATGTTATTCTTTCACGGGGAAACACCTTGTTCACAAAAGCAAGGAAGTAATAGCAGACTAGAGCTAAACCTAGTAAAAGCAGGTGTTATGCAATTTGTCACTGCATGACTCTGCTAATGCATCTTTAGTCCAGGATTGCGGTACCCCTGCCATGTTTTAAAGTGCAGAAAGATAAGCGTACGCTGTACCCTGGAGTGCCTTAGTCTATAAATGTAATTCAGAAATATGGGAAACAGTGCTCTGAATCTGATGGCCTTTTCCGACACAATTACAGGAGCAGTGTGAGGTACTGAACATTTGCAGCAAGGGTGCACACAGCAAACGGGAAGTTGGATGTACAGGCTGTTAATTCAAGCCTAGATAAGCTTCTGACTAAGAGGGTTTTAATTTGTTTTTTACCCTAACACGGTGCTTGTATGATAGCAGTTTTACTGAGAAGAACCTATTACAACCTGTGCTCATCTGTAGAGCCATGTTTATTGAGGAGGATACCTCACAGCTTTTAATGGCCCTCTACAGACTTCAAGGATATGAATCTAAAAAAGCCTTGAAAATCAAAAGGTTTTTATTTGGCTGCAGATGAAGATACTTTAAACTGGAAAAAATTGTGTGAGGTTTGAAATGAAATGAAAAGGGAAACAGATGAAAAAGAGCATTTTCTCTCAAAATAGAGAGAGACGGAGACAGACAAGGCATTTAATCCCCTAGTGCCTTGTTTGTGTCTGTCTTTGTGCTTTCAGGATCACTTTCAGGGAATGCACCAGGAATATCCCTCCAATACTCAGTGTTCCTGCTGAACGAATGGGGGTTGAAGACTTTCAGTACTGTAGAAGAGAAGCTTAATTCCAGGGGTCACAGGTAGGAAAGCATATGCCTGGGCTGCAACCTCCCGATGCACAACTTCAGTCCTAAATCATTTTGGCAAAACTAGCCAGGCAAGGTTGTGCTGGCCACTAACAATTTTTCAAATGGCTGAACAGTGACAAATCATTCCTCTAGTTACCCACTGAGACCTCAATGAATAATCAGAGCCTGCAATAAAGCCTGGAAATCAATAATCCCTGGCTCATGAATTGTTAATAACTAGACAGAGGATGGGCAAAGCAAGCATCAGCAGGTGCACCCTTACTGGGAAGGCACAGTCTCCATGATTTCATGTGTATAGAATCAGAGGAAGCTTTTTTCTCATTTCACTCAGCAACAGGTGGTTAGCTGGTGCATGTAACAAGTTGAGCTTACTGGTGTATTTGGCTTTCTGTTTCTTAAGGGTATAGAAGCAGATTGTGTGAACAGGTAGATGGAGAAATCTGTTTCTCATACATGGTTCTCTTTGATCTTACATGTTGGAAGTATATGATGTCTAAGCAATTTTCCTGGCAATGAGTTATGACACCATCTCAGGAGAAGCTTTTGGGGTAGGCTAGAGTCCTTTGATCTACATGTGTGTGCAAATGAGTGTTCATACAGCAGGGTGGCAGCTCTTAAAAGTAGTGTCATTGGAGAAACACAATGCTCGTGCTCATTGTATATATATGAGTCATTCTTTTAGTAATAATATTTCGAAATTTTTTTCTCCTCTCCCATTTTGTATTCAGCAGAGAATGTGAGAAATAAGATATTTTCTTTGTATTCTGATGCGGAAAAATTCTCAGGACTGGTTACCTTTCAAGTGTTTATCAGTAGCAGATGCTGATATTATTTGGCTTTGCTGCCTTTTTTCTGATTGTACAGGTTGTGTATCTCCCAGCACTGTGAGTGCTTGACCAGGCACTTTTTTCTACAAAGAGCAGAGATTGTGTTCCCTGGTGGAAATCTCGTCATCAACCCCAAGTGTTGCTCTGTAATTTTCTCAGCTGTAGGGAATGGTCCTTCCAGGCACTGCTACCAAGCATGGCAGGTTGTCTCCCTTTTCCCCTCATGCACTTGTGTTGCTAAGCCTTCATCAGGAATACTTATTCCTGAAGTCTCTTGCATAAAGAAGTAACAGACATGCACTAAGGCAAGCAGAAACACCACATGGCCCTCAGCGAGACCAAGCCCAAGGTCTAGCTCCTCTTCAGAAACACTGAACTCAGATGGGCTGTGTCTGTCTTGAATTTTGCTAATATTTTGGCCCAGGTTTGGACAATGCTTTAAAGATATTTCTGCAAGAAAAGCTGAACCTGCTAACTTTTGCCCTTCCTCAGCCTTGTGGGCCATTCTTCAGGGCCATGCAGACATAGCGGTTCACGCAGTCATTTGTCCTGGCTGTGGTTCTTTCTACACAGCATAAGGTTTGAGCCTGTGCTAGTGACACAGATGCAAAGGAGAAAGGACATGCTTATTGCTGGAAAAGTAAACTCCTGCCTCTGATGATATCCTCTGTACATTTCTGCTTCAATCAATCCTTCAGATATTGCCCTAAAGATTATTTGCTGCCTTTTGCTATGCCAGGTAATCCCAGTGTTTAACAATGAAGTATGCTGTTCCTGGCTGTTACTAATTAATATATTTTAGCCTGTCAATAATTAATGTGGAAATTGGGAAGAGTAATACCGTGGAGGCTACAGCCTGAGATCTGGTGCCTGGCAACTGTGGTTGTGCATATCCGTTATATCAGGAAATTAGAAACTGGAGCAAGGACTGATCTGTCTGACATTTTGTAAGATGATATAAATGGGCCCACTCAACAAACACGAGATTTATGTGAGGGTATGAGTGATATGTGTCTGGGGAAAAGATATTATCACTCTTATGAAGGTGAAGTTAATACCAGACATCAATTAAGTATAGTTCATTAAAGCCTCTGGGTAATCTTATTTTTGGATGAGATCAGGGGAGCAACTTACAAGGACTGACAGAGGGGTTATCTCGGTAATAATCTCCACTTTTGTATCTAGCATCTCTCATAGGATGAGCTAAGTGAAGTAACATCTAGACTGTAACAACAATAACCTTTTCAGATGGAGAGACTGTGCAGTGAAATATAATAGTGCCTTACTCTGTTTGAAGTAGTTGCATTAGATAGGTTTATTGAGATATGCCTGTAGTAGTGATATGATAATGGTTGGTTTATGCGCTCACTCCCCATCCTCAGAGCGGTAGATTTGCCTCTGCCATGTTCATGGGATGTGGCTTTATCTAAAACATTTCATTTGTACAGATGGAGTGACTGGAGGCAGTGAAAATTATGGTACTCTTAAAGATAAGAGGGTGATGTTTCATTGCTTCCTCGTATTCTGGTTAAAATATTCCTTTATATATTGAGAGATACAGTGTTTTAATGGAATCAGTTTGAGCATTGTTTTCTTGAATTTGACCCGTTGTCTCCACATTTTGAACCCCAAGTGTAACACACTGGTTGCAGGAAGTAAAAGTAAGTGTTCAATATGTGACGTGCCAATGGCAATTGAGATCCCACATCTTATTTGCAGTTAGTGATGCAGCTGTCAGGCAAAGAAAGAGAAGAAATAAATTTCTTCAACACACCTGGAAGAAACAGGGTAAAGTTTGGCATGGAGCCTAAATTTGCAGGGTAAACTTCTGAGAATGTCTCGCTTTCCTAGGTTCTGCTGCCAAAACAGGCTCCACACTTGCATTTTGACATTAAAACGAACCACTTCTGGAAATGATTCCTCTTTTCTGTTTTTCTGGTCTTGTGAAATCTTCTTGCTTCTTGCTTCTGTTCAATTTGTGTCACAGCTGCTCCTGTGGAACGAAGCGTGAGGGTTGGTTGCAGAGCGGGCTTGGGGCTGCAGGAGGCAGCGAGGAGACTGAGCATCGCTGGAGGCACAGGGGAACAAAGGCCCCCAGGGGCCTGCGGGAAGGTGTCAGGAGGGAGAGAGAAATGAAGATGGCCTGCGTGCCCGTGGCAGAGCTGGGCTCTCTGGGGTCATCCTTTCACCAGGGAGAGACAGCTAAGAAGGAGAGAATAGAGAAACACTACTCAGGAGAGGGTTGTGACTTTAGGTCTCTAGATGCTAAGACAAACAGTGTGCTGCCTTTCAGAAAGTAGCTTGCTGAAACTGCAGCTCTTTAAGTGGGATGATTTTTCCATGACACTTTTTGCTTCTTTGTTTAAAGTTAAAGCTTTATCAGTGCTTAGCGTTGCCAGCACTGGCACTGTAACGTGCAGACCCTATTTGCAGGGGAGAAAAAACATCTTCATTCTCCTCAGATCCCCTACCCCCTTGAGGTGAGATTTGGAGGGATTCTTATCAAAAGCTGCCATCCTGCAAAGGAACAGTGCTGCCAGGCACTTCTCGTTAAATGCTGTGCCATTGCCATCCACCTCTTCCTGACTCACCACCTCCTTGCTATTCCCTTCTCTCTGCAGCACGGAGCCTCAGCCTTGCTTGCTCTGGGTATAATAAGGTCTACAGCTCTCCAGAGCTTGACGCAACCTAAAGTAGGCTAGGTTTATGGCAGTGTATTTCAGCTAATCCTTGTTCATATCTGGGGTTTTCTGTTTCAGAGACAAGTCATGTCAAATACTGTATAATGAGAGAAAACTGGAAACCCTGACTTACTGAAAGGATTATTTCCCATGGGCTGTTCATATCATCATGCATGGTGTTCAAGTTTTCTGCTTCCCACAACTCTCTCCAAAGCTTTTGGGATCCTCAGAAATCTTTTCCTAGTAATTATTCTGCTTCGTGGATTTGGGTCTTTTCCACTACATGTGTTAATTGGACAAACAATCGTACATCACATCCAGAGGAAAGAGATAATCCATGGAAGTTCTCAGACTTGAGGGGGATATTCAGAATAGCATAAAAACAAATCTGGTGATACAAAATGAGGCAAAGCAGAGTCATTTCCCAAAAAACCCAGCTTGAAACATCCTTATTAACAAAGTTTCTGCACTCTACTTAAAAGAGCTGGCAGTAATATAGCCTGCTTCAAAAGCACTCAATTTTACTGTATTACCTGCCTTGATGCACTATAACCAGCAGAGTTCTTTGTCAGGCCATGCTGTGCCTCAGTCTGTAGCACCCATCATCTCCTATGGAAGAGAAGATAAGAGAGAAACATATTTCATGGTGCCAGACTCTAGCCAATGCCCAGCTTGCCCTCATTTTCAGGGCAGCCCTGACACCGATTTCTGCTGTGGGGCTTTGAAGTAACAGTGTTGGGAAAAAAATGTGTCTGTGGGGCTGCTTCACCCTTTCAGAGCACAAAGATACTCACAGCTTCCTGAAATGGAAGGATTTTAATTAACTAATCTCTCCCCCTCTCCACCCTTTCCTTCCTGGCAGCTTTTCTGTTGTGGTCCTACCCGATGCTGTTTTTCAGGTTTATTTGCTTCTGTCTACATATGTGAACCTGATGTTTTCCTTGCCAGACTGCTGTCCCTCACACTAGAGCAGACTATGCAGGCTTTGCTGAGCTGGGAGAGGCAGAAGGACTCTGTGTCTCCTCTTGACACCTCTACTTTAAGCTTAGCCTTGGCCGCTGCTGCTACTTGTTACCACCTGCAGTCCCACTGAAACCTGAGTTGCTCTTCCCTGAAATGTACAGTTAAATTAAGTCAACATTGTTCCCCAGAGTGTGCATGGTGCAGAAGGAGGAAGAACAGGAAAGGGTAGATGGTGAGCTAGTTATCCTTTCTATTTATGCTCTTAATGAGATGAATTAAGAAAGGCACATTTAATAGCGAATTTCACTACAGCTTTTTCTGAAACATCTTTTCTGCGAGGCTGAGACAGACTTCTGAGGTTGATATTCTCATTAGACAGTGTGCTACTGAAGGGCAGCTAATTAGCAAAGCCCCAGTATTTTGGCTATTATGGTACATTCAATCACATATTGCAAAAATATGGGAGAAATGAGTGTTTCCCAGTCTGTTTTCAAAATGTTTCTTTTTCTTCAGGCTGCCAAAATACATAATTTCAGGGTTTACTTCAGTTCATATCAATATCCCAAATTCTCACAAAATATATATGTAATAATTTGCTGTTCCAGCACAATTTCTGTAAACATTTAATCTCCCACGGTTTTTGTGTATATGTGTCGCCTTTTCCCCCACTGCTTGCAGTCACTGGACATCTATTAATGCTCTGTAACCAAAGGAAAGAAATAATCTTTTGAAGTCTTGGCACTGGAGGCAGAAGCTTAGAATGACATAAAATTATCGTGGTGATTTTTTTAAATGATTAAAATTTTTTCAGATTAGTTTTTCAGTTTATGTGTTTGAAGCAATTATAAAAACCAAACAACAACAGAGAAACAACCGAACAAACACACCAAATAAACAATCCCTCTCAAGATCCCTGCAACTAAATCCCCATAAAATAAACGAGTGTGAAAATACAATACATTCATTAAAAGACCCACAGACCTTTATATCTCCATCATTTGTGCAGTTATGTTGAGCACAGTGAGTTCATCTCCTTACACTGCCCTTCCAGATTTCTTCTTAATAGATTATTACTTTCAACCACAGTTCATCAAGATTGTCTCCTCTGTAATGTCAGAATCCAGATGATGACTGTCCAGAGCGTGGTCTGTAAGACCCTTTATGATCTTCTTACATTTCTCATCTAGTCCTGTTGCATGTCTTAGGGGTCTCAACAAGCCTTGGAATAAAAAGTAGGAGCATATGACAGCAAACCCCATTGCTATGGAAGGCATAAACCGGATAAGACTTCACAAGAAGTGTCAGGTTCCGTGCCTGAATTATTATTCCCCTGATGAGGGAATTTTAGTACCTTTTGCCAGGCACCGCGAAGAATAGGACTTTCAGTCTTCTTAGCTTGCAGATCATTGTTTATTAAATCTTATCAGAGAACTATAATGCTAGCGTAGGACTGTACAGAGCAAAGAATACCAGGAATGGCCGCCCGATCTTGATTACAAGCTCTTTTAAAGGTAAATTATCCAATTAAAACTTAAAAGGAAAGATATTTTTTTTCTATCAATGCTCAATAATTCATCCCGTCACATCAACAGGAATTGCAGATTTTTTATCCAATCGTTCCAAATTATTTTTACTGCATGATATGGAAGACTAGAAGAAGAAGAAAAAAGTCTAAAAGACAACTATTATCCCCCATTTTGAAGTTTTTTGCTTTTATCTATTTACTGTATTAACTAACCTAAAAAGTCTAGATTTTTTACCGTGCAACAACCTTACACAATATCTCATCACCCAGTTTACACCCACGCAGATTCTTACTCCTCTTTGAGGGCATACAATTTTCTCCACCGTCAAAGGTCAGAAATGCTGATGTACAGGGGGGTTTTATTCTTTAAAACAGGCAGAGCGATATTCTCTGCATTCTGGACTCCAAGAAAGAAGTATCTGCATCCCTTTTACTGGGTGGGTCATTGAGACACAGCAAAATGCTTCAACCTTGGTCACCCAGAAGGCAAACAGCAGAGCCAGGATGAAGACCCATGTATTCTCAACTCTGATTTAACCTACATCCCACTGGAAAACCCTGACTTTGAGGCCCTGTCATCTGGAGAGTGTTGGTTTTTCTCTTAGTAAGCAGCAGACCCCCCCAGAAATCTGTGAGAGCAATCCTACTGAAGGCAATGAGGGTGACTTGGGTCTTATTTTTTTCCCCCAGAGGTAAAGACAAAAACACCCCATGAATCCCCCCATTCAAAACAGAGTTAATAGATGGAAGTGTAAAAAGATACTGTCTTATGCAAAGAGTGAAAGATACACGAGCCAAGAAACAGCAATGAATTACATGTTGGTGTTAAGTATCCTGCTCATAGTAGAATAACTTTGTGGATCAAGCAATTCCTGTCCTGGATATGTGTGCTGATTCACCAAGAAAATGTGCTGTGTTAAATCACTGTGTCATATTTCTTACCCACGCTGGGGTTAGACCAGAGGTGGCAAACTGGGTTGTCAAAACAGCACACATGGGATTTCACCACTGTGAAATCTAGTTCTTTTAAACACCCATTCAAAATCTATCTTCACTTAAAGAAGCTAGAAGGTGGGAAGATATGCCAGGGGAAGGATCACCCTGCTGCATGTGTGTTTTACAGCTCTATTTCCCCCATCATCTTCTTCTGGCAGCCATCTGAAAGCAGGCTACGGATGAGGTGAACCTCTGGAGTGAACCTAAGGAGCCATCCATATGTTTTTATGTGATGTTTCAAGGACTCAAAGAAATAAGCAGTGAACATCCACAGCACTAGAGCTTGTAAAAGCAGCACTGTTGTATTTAACATTTCCTCTGCAGAGTACTTCAGCATTACTGTAAAAGTAATAGTGGATTATGCCCACAATGTGCAGTAGACAATTTCCTTTGATACCTTTTGGGATAGAGTCAAGGAAAGGGATTTTCACATCATAACCCACACAGCTCTCATGATTCTCAGTGTCATTTCATTCTCAAGAGGAAATAGTATGATTGAAGAAAATGACACTGTTGTGATGTCTTCAACTTTTTTCCTTTTTTAAGACTGCTGTGTATCGAAATATAAATGAAGACCATTAGCAGAACCTAGAGTTAGGAACTTGCCTGATGATTTGTTGAACTTGGACCTCAGATTTCTGTAGTTTTTTTTATTTTTTGATTTTTTTTTCCTCAGAAACATTTACCATGAATTACATTAGGTCACACACACATATTAGGTATATAGATGCAATTTTTTCTTGAGGGATAACCTACATGTAATGAAAAATGATTAAAGGCTACTTATTTTGGAAGAATTGGGTTAAGTATAATTGGTCTGCTACAAGGCATTTGCCCTCTGACATATTGATTAGAATATTGACAACCTGAGCAGAAATAGCTGTTTAAAAAGCACTGAAGGATTTATCAGTAATCTCATTGAATTTTCAAAATCTTAATTTTCCCAAAGTCAACATTGGGAAAGATGCTTCCACTCTTCTGTCTTACTGTTCATGAGAAAATTGTTAAGGATTTGATAAGAACCAAGATTGTACTCTTTCAACTCAAGACTGCTGCATGTCACCGAAATGATGTGATATGATTTGCAATATCTTCTCTTCCCAAGCTTGGTTTGGCAGCTTGCATTGGTGCTGGGTGGCTGGAGCATATCACATCAAAAGTGCTATATTTGACATTTCTGTGACCTCTTGCTGTCTCTTTTGTAAGTACTTCATTGGAGTTTTGTTGCTGGTCTTGCAGACTCAAGTAGTAGTTGTCTAGGTATTTTTAAAAAAATTATATTCCAATTTATACTTCAGGTCTTGTTCCTCATTGCAGGCAAATGCATATTAATAGCAGGAATATTATATGTTTGGCAAATTATATCAGAGCTGAAATCTTCACACGCAGTACAAAACAACTATTTATGCTGAGATGGATGGATGATTATTACCTCTTTGTTTTCTTTTTCATTATCCTTTTGAATTAAAATCTCCTTGTAAAGCCATTATCCTTACTTTAACAGCTCTCTATATTGAATGTCTCTGTGTCTTCTACACTTTTTCCCCCCTTCGCTTAGATTGAGTTTTAATTTTCTGTGATTTCTGAGCTCTAATTTCCTTGTTGTTTCATATTTGTACAAGGTCCTGTTCAAAAATTCAGTATGCGCATACTCAGTTTTGTTTCTAAAATGCATGTAGGCCAAAAAGTAGCAGGAACCTTCTCTAAAAATTATATTTACAGCTCTAGTGGCAAGCACTCTCCTCCTACACTGGAAAGCTGTGAAAAACTGTCAAGATGTGAGTGTGCATAACAATGCTCCTGACGACTGGAGCTGATTTATTTTTTAACCATGGCTTCATTTTATCAGTTACATCAAATAGAACAGGAAAGAAGCTCTTCCAATAAAACCCAGCAAAACACAGACTACACAACTACTTAAAATTACAGCATCTCAAGCTGCTCCACCCTGTTCTGTAATGCTGCATAGACTGAGCACAGGTACAATCATACCAAGAAAGACCAGTTGTGACTAGGTCTAATTCACTTTTCCAGTTCCAAAATAATCAGAAGTGGTCTCCCTATGCGTGACAGTACTTGACGACCTCCAAAATTCTTCCTACTAGCTACAAGACCCACTTGAGGACAAGAGCAGGAGAGGACCTCAAGATTGCCACCTGCCACAGGAAGGAAAGAAGAATGACTGTGGTTGTCATTGGTGTCATAGATCCCTGCAATGGCATTAGGTGCACTCCTTAAAAGAGGACAGTGTCTCATAACACAGAGGAACGCAAATAACTTCTCTACCCCCTGTTGATTTCTCTCCAACATGAACAGGAAAGAAACATCCCTTCCTGTCCTTAATTTAATGGTTGATTTCACCCTAATCATCTGATGCATAGGTTTCATCCTGTACGTCAGCCAGGCACCTTTGACAATGTGAGGATCGTAAGGAGGCTAACTTTCCATAACTCCCTCATTATGAGTTCTGATACTTCTCCTTGTGCTTGACACTATTTTACCAAGGGCTGATTCAAAATGTGAAGTCAATGCAACCCTTGGCTGTGATTACGCCATATTTGGAGTTAGGTTGTAAATGAATAGTCCTGTTAGAGTCAATGGACGTTCTTGTGAAATAGTGTCATTAATTGGACTAAAAGCGTTGTAATGTGGCTTTGCGTCACCTGCATGAATAACAAAATTATTTCAGTTCTGTAACATTTTCCTGCAATGTAGCATTTTCTTTTTCTGCAGGGTTTTCTGTGCTCAGGATACATAAAACTGTGTCCATGTTCTAAAGGGAAATATCGAGATACAAGAAATGGCTGGTTTATTCTTCAGTTTGTATAAGAACTTTAACTGACTATCCAATGGAAATTAAGAAATCTAATAGTAGAGAGAAAAAAACTTAAAGCCTTTGGCTACAACTCCAGTTTATTTTCTTCATTTCATAGTCTTAATCTACTGGTAGTATTAAGGCTGAATCCTCTAAAAACCCATCTGACCTCAAAAGCATCTAGTATGAAATGGAGATAGGAATAGTCTAATACTGAGCTTCTGTCAAAAAGATGCAGGTGTGATGCCTGTTTCCTGCAGATTTCTGTGATAACTATTTCTCCCTTGTGACATGTTCTCTCCTAGCCTTCAGGTGGATTGGAGTTTTTTTTGCTCCATGAAACTTGTTTTTGGAGGTTTGGGGGTGTTTCAATGGAAGTGCTGGTTTGATTTTTCAAAGGTGTCCTGGTGTAAAACAAAGCTTCTTGAGCTTATTAGATGAGATATCTTTCCCTGGCTAAATGAGCTGCCAGGATGGGACCTGCTTGGTACAACTGGGAAGAAAACCTACCAGACTTTTCAGCTGAGGATTAAGCACTCTTAAGCCTTTTGTCTGGTTCGTGAAATATCCCCATCACTGGTCTTTCAGCAACTGATTTCTTAGGTGCTTACTGTGTGCATTGAAGACAGACCTGCATTCAGCCTCTTCTCATGGGGTGTTACCCACCATTCTTCTCCTCTTGGGTTTCTCCAACTCTGTAAATGGAAACAAAGTGGGTGTGCAGCACAGGAACCGGGGAAAAAGGAAAAAAAGGTGTAGAAAATCTCCAACAAGGAAACACAGCATCAAGAAATGGTAGCTGCTACCTCCTTTTCTTGGCAAATGATGGACGGGAAAGAAGGTTCATGGAAGGGTGAAGAAGTGTTCGATTCAGGTGTTTGGAAATTTGGGAGATGGAAAATAATGTGTGAGCACTTGGGTGGGCATAAGAGCACGTGGGTGCTCTTTCTTATCCCACCTCTGTGGGATAAGACCGGTAAGGGCTGAAAGGGGGGAGAAAGGGACAGAAATTTAAAGTGAAGAACAGACATAAGCAAAAGAGATGGAGGTTATTGAGAGGAATATTTTCATTTTTTCTTATGGAGTGTAGGAGAATACTGGCTCTGAGGAAGCTCGCGCTGGAGAAAGGATAAAGAAAGGGGAAAGATGGGAGTAGGAGGAGGGAACAGGTTTTCCACTGTCAGCTTCTGTAGTCCTGACAAATAAAACACCCTTTGCTTATCTGGAGAGCACATACAATTTGTATAGACAAGTGCCATTGCTTATTTTCAGTGGATAAATAAGTTTGCTATGGTAGGTGGGCATAGCTGCTTGAAAGTCTGTTATGGGGACATTACTCAACACCCCTTATCACCCCTGTCCTTCACGTTGTGAGTGGGTTATGTCTTCAGCAAGGGCATCTTGTTTCTCTAGACCTTAATTGAAAAACTTGGCAGAGCATTTTAGAACTGACTTAGGAACTGCAAATGAGTGTCACACCAGACTGGCATATTCATGTGCCGGCACAGCCCTCCAAACACTTTTAGGTGGTCTGTTGTGGGATTTGTTGTTATGAGAAAAGATTCAGCTGTCAGAAAAAGAAGTGTAGGGCGCAGACAGTTGGGTACTGACCCATCAGATCGATGGATTAGCAAGAGAACACACAAAGATGCTTCTGAAATTTTCAGGCTATGGTCTCACTGAATCACTCAGAATAAGAAAAATAATAATTTATGGGTAGCTTACTTTTGCTATAGTTAGACTGTGGGGTCCTCTCAGGGTGCACAGAGACAGATGCCTATGTGAAAGATGCAAGAAATATTTTCACAGTCAATTAAGGATGAGCTTCTCAGTAGAAGTTTTCTTCTAAATTTCAGCAGCAGCTAGTTCATGTCCTGGGGCATAACGTCTTATTCTTTGTGTAAGCATTGATTCGCTTACATAGTGTAATAAGAGATTGATATCTTGGTGTCCCTTTACCTTGAAAAAGTCTGGATAAGAATTGCTTATTTCCTCCTATTTCTGGTCATTACTCTTTCATAAGTGTGAAAGTCAGTCTTGCTTTGTACACAGCAGTCAGTAGTGTGTGGCCCTGTTATTCATGTTCTGCTAGTCCACTAGTCCATTAATGGAGAACAGCACTGAATGTGGGATGCCTGTGTGATCAACAAATTGCTCTGGCTAATCCTCCGTGCACTGCCTTTTAACAACAAATAACAGTCAGTCAAGAAATGAGCAAGACAGCCACAGGAATTCTGGCTTTTTTCCTCATTTTACAGATTTTAGGAGGTGGGGGGTTTTTTTGTTGTTTTTGCATGCAACCTTCATTTTACTGCACAGCTTGAAATGCTGATGTTTCAATATGGGAAATACTGACTTTTGAACCAAATATAGAATTTTCTGAAACTTGTTTTGGGGCATGGACATCACATCATCCATCAGGGAAATCAAGCTTAACTCAGTCCTCAAATTTGTCTTAGCTCAAAAATGAGAAAGATCAGTGGACCTAAGCAGAATTATTTGCCTTATTGAGTAGCTAAGCAGTTGATAGACCTGAGAAATTGGTATGCCACAGGGAGGAAAGGACCAATACATTTTCTGGTTGGAAGTTTTGTTGTAAGTATGGGCAATTTTTATAAAATGTCACACATTTTAGGGTAATATACACCCCCTACAGCAGTGGTTTTATGAATGAAGGATAATAATTCTAAAGCCTTTCTATCTTGTCATGGATTAGTTAGCAGAATCTGGAGATTGAAAGGACTTACTGGAGGGTCCTCTTTCCTTTATTCCCCAACTTTTACAGTTACTCTAACTTCAGTGATAGTTTCCAAAGTGTTAGCTAAGTGCCTTAGCTTCAACATGGAAAGTTTATATTATTTGTGTCTGAAACCCATCTTCCATAAAAACTGCATCACAACATTGATATACATTGAATTGACATGATATTCTTTGATTTTTCAGCTTGTTGCCTGTTGGTTATCAGCAGAAAGAGAGAATTATAAAGCAGCTATGCAAAACATTTGAGCCTTTAGTGTTTAATACTAGATGAACAGGTTTCATGCTTGCTGATCTTGTGTATGAAAATAAAAATGTTTGGTGACCTCCAGCTAAGTAGAAGACATCTTTTCCTCTTGAACAATGACCTGATCACTCCTGCTTCTAACTGCCAGGTCTGGCTGATTATTTTCTTCAGTGCTGAAAGGAACATTCCCCAAATTTGCCAGTGGGACCTTGGCTGTCCCTTTGTGTTTATTTTTTTTTTAAAAACAGGTGGGCCGTGTTTCCAGCCAACTGGGAATTTGGTTTTAAGGGAAGAGAGGTGCTCAAGCAGAGCTGCACAGTGCTGATGTTGCATTCAACAAGGAGAGGTATTCGAACCAGCCTTGAAGAATAGTTTTGAAAAATCTTTTTGGGAGATGTATGCTCTAGTATCAGAAGAGCTGTGTGCCTGTCCCCTGCCTTCCATAGGTATAAGACCACCAGGACCCCAACAAAAACGGCATGTTCTCAGACCACGCAATTCAAGATCTTGGAGACCTCAGTTTGTAAAGTCAGAGGCCTCAGTTTGTAAAGTTTCTCTTAGTCAGTCATTGCTGTGCAGCTACATAAATACATTTGTTTTCTAGCCTCACTACTTCACACTTGCCTGATCAGTTTCTGATGGATTGGTAGCAGAACATTTCATGTCTGGGAAGTCACACCCAGTCAAAAAAGAATTGTGGTCCCTGCAGTACTTCTCAAAAAATTTTGGAATATGTTTCTCACAGGAAGATCATGGATGTGTTTCTCTTGTGAGATGGCAATAATTACCCCTTCTTTGGTCTGTCTTCAAGACATATTATGTACTAAAGAGCTGAGCTAATGTTCTCTCCCCCCGACCCCCTTTCTGAATGCTTTACTCTCTACTGGTGTTTCTCCTGGTTTTCAGTTCTTAATGTGCCAAAGAGAACAGCTCACTTTTGACAGTGAAATCACATTTGCAGGGATTGAAAAAAGAAAACATTTGTCCTTATCTTGTTCCTGAAGACACCAACTGCCCCAAAACATGCATCCTCTATATTAGTTTTCTCAATTGTCCTGTCTCATTTTGTGGATGGATTCTCTCTACACCCTCACATCCCTTTCCTCCTGTCCCTGGCATGGGACGAAGAGGAACAGTTCAGAAAGATATACCATTTGCACTGTTTATTTATAGCCGAGAGGAAGACAAATGGAGAACTAAGCAAATCATGAAAGCAGATTTTCTGCCACACACAAAACAGACTGGAACTGTAACACAGCCAACATGCTTAAATCCAAAAGACATAGCATTTCAGTGAAGGAGTGGGATCGGATTAGGGAAGAAAAGCATTCAGGTCTAAAGCTTAGCTGAAATGTCTGGTAGAAAAGGGAGCTGACATGGGTTCCTCCTCTGCAGACACCAAAAACCAGAAAGCATAGTGTGGTGTGAGCAGGTGATTCAGGTGTCAGAGAGGGCACTGATTCTTCTCCTGCACACAACTAAACCAGCACTAGTGCTGCTTTGGAGGGACAGGCAAGGTGAGGAGATATTTAGACCTGGAAGTGAAAGATAATCTCAACTTAGAGATGGAGATATTTATGTAGACTGGCCAAAAGGGTGTTAAAATTGAACTGAAGCTATGTTATTTTCTGAAATACTGCCTTCAGCTGTCTCAAAAATCTCAAGGCAGTGATAGAAATGAGCAATTTATTTTGCCCTCTTTCAACAAAATCTGAGGATGAAGATTTGCATTGCATTTTGGAAACTATATGGGAAAAGGAGCGTAGGTGCAGGATGACAGAAAAGAATGCAAGAAAAGCAGCTGTGTAAAAGTAAAGCAGATACTGGAGAGCATAAATGACAGCTTAACAGACTAGAAAGACAGTGAAGCACACAGGAGATACCAAAGACAGATACATGCTACATAAAAAAATTAAACCAGATTAGAAAATACATTTTAAAACAGAAGAGAAACAATTGCCATTGCCTAAATTCTTATCTCCACACTCTGTTTGGCTTTTGATTGTAATTTAAGTAACAAATTTGTATCATGGGCAGGTAGCTGCAAACACAAACCCTAGTTTCTAAATATTTTTGTGATTTGTGATGATTAATATTGTTTCCTTTAGTGTACATAGTCTTTCTTTTGTTCCCTCCTCCAAGTTCCTTCTTTCCTTTCTTTCTTGAAAGAAGCTTTCTGCATTATCTGATTTCTGGTCAGTATCAGTGAGACACATTTTGTTTATCTATCATGAAGAATTGGCAGAATAGCCAAGTCCTGTTACAAGATCCCATGACTTAACTCATGATTACACATATGCATAATCTATGTGTAGACTCCCAGTGCCTGCAGAAGAAATGTACAAACCATTAGTCCACACTGCTCCTAGAATTGTCACTGAAATGAACTTTCTTGTAAAAGTTTATTATGTTAAAAGCAGAAATAGAGAGAAATTTCACCCTGTTCTCCTGAAAATAAATTCTCCTAGCAAAATGAGAGGTATTTAAACATGGATTTCTCTTAAGCAAGCAAGTATTTGCAAACTTACTGCTGGATTTTCCACAGGGGAACAGTCCAGCATTTAGTTCCCTTGGGCAGCTAATCCTCACCCTTTGAAAGACATGAATAAATCAATTTAATTTCACAATCTTACATGTGGCTAAGCTGAAGCAAAACCTTCACTCCTTGGACAACATAGATGTAGTCAGTGCTGTAGATATGCAGTCTTCGATTATGATAAAACACCTATTTCAGTCCTGAAGGAGGCTGGAGCATTTGTGGTGTAAATGCAGAGAGCAATGCAAGGAAGTGTGTACAGAGCAGTTCATCTTTCTTAGAGCTGATTAAAAATTAGACAAAGAATTTATTTTTTGGAGCATGAGTCATTTTGATTAAATATTAAACTGTAAAATCAATCTTCTGGTTGTTTAGTCATTATTCTAGAGGAATGGAGATTTATTTACAATCTCTTTCATTAAATGCCTTTACTGTCCTTTCCACAAGTTACGACATTTTTCAGAAGGTTACAATAACTTTATGCATGAACCAATATTTCTTCTCAAACACAGGCAAAATATATTTACTTACATGATCTATGAACTGGACCATGAGACTGTGAATCAGGAGGTCCCATTTCTTATTCTTGATGTTGTCTTAGGCTATGGAGTCTTGGGCAAATCACATTAAAAATTGTTATATCTCTGGCTTTTGTGAGGAGGTAGATCTGTGGAAGAGACAGACTTTTGTTAGAGTAAGCTTCAAAAAAGAAATTGTTCTTTTATTTACATAAGTGCTCATTATGCTGGTGAAGGGCTTGTTATTTGATCCTAATAGCGTAAATTTCAGGATTGTTGTGGAGATTCCTTAATCATTATGTGGCTACAGTAGTGGTAATACCCATGACATTTTCTTCTTCTGGAAGGTTTAAAGGAAGTCATGTTTCAGGAAAGATTGTTGTTAAGCTGTGAGAAAGAGGACTCTAGTCCCTACTCATGATCAGGCTCTAGAAAACATGTTGCTAGCATCCACAAATCTCCATTCAGGGTTTTTATCCCAGGTTCAACATACGGTGAAATTCTAAACTGGGATATGTACATTATGTTTACTGAGCAGATCAAAATGGAGTTCCTTTTTCTGCCAAACTGGAGATCTTTGTTTCTGCAGCTCTTGTGAGAGAAATATGCATTAGCCTCTATAGGCACATTCATTGTCTGTTGGTTCGTACATGTGCAACTGACTGCAAAACTGAGATGTGTGTCCCAGTAACAGAACACGTTTTTTATGGATAAGGTGGGAGACTGGGTGTTGACTGCCCACTCTGTCGATTGTACATATGCAAATCTGAGTTGGAGAATAATGTTTGGTCTGGGGAATTTTGCTTGAATTTAACACCCAAACACGGCATCAGGGAAGCATACTGAGAGGAAGTTGTTTATTAGACATATGCTGTGTGTGTGTGTTTGTGCATATGTATTCTATGGTGGTGTTGCATGTACATTTTATATATTAGCTAGATGTGGATGAAAGGAATGCTTTTTTGAAAGGTTTAATTTCTGGCGCATTGAAAGAGAAAGAATGGATCAATTTACAAAAAGAGTGTACAGTAACAGCAAATCACACTGACAGTTAAAAACCCTATAAAATTTCTAGCACATTAGGAAAGCATTATGTATCTCATTACATTCAGACTGTGGGAACAGAGCAAAGAAAAGATGGCTAATTACACATGCTCAAACAGAGCACTTCATGCAGATTGGATAGGATCATGAAATTAATCAAGTATACAAGCTGAATTAGCCTTCAAAGGTCAGAGAAAAATAAGCAGGACATGTGTAAAACTGATCTTCCCCCAAAAGCAAGTACACTGTACAAATTCCTGTCTGCATCAAGACACTTTGTTAGCAGTTGACAAGACTTAGACACATGCTCCCGTCTCCTTAGGTGTATTAAATCTCCCTTTTTCAGAAAGAAATTATGGAGTGGGGAAAGAAGTAAGTGATCCCTTATAAAGGACATTTGGAAGTCAACCAAAGAGACCTTGTTATGAGTCTTTTTGATAAAATGTTCAATCCTCTCCCCCATGCCCTGTCTATTAAGAAAATGACATGATAGGAAATTTGGCAGAATATTGAATCTGAATGTGTGTGAGACTGCAACACCCCCAACAGCTAAACTACCTCTGCTGCTGAGAAGCCAGCAAAAGTCTCTCCTCCATTTGTATCTGTGGGAGTTTAAAAAAGTTTTTGGACTAATGTGCTTTTTTGCTTTTGTCACTGACTCAGAAAGTATCTGCTGCCTTAATTTGATTACAAAGACAAAGGGAAGATTTTTTGTAACTTCTCAAATTATATATCTTGCACACATAATTTTACGTTTTTTCTCAAAAGTTCCTCTGCTAATGCCAAAAGACCTCTATTTTGTCACAAAGTGAGCTTTGCAAAAGTCACATTACTATAGCAACCAAGTACACCTTTTCAATCCAGAAACCATGTTCTTATGCTGGTCTTCCTCTTTCTTTTAGAATCATAGCATCATTTAGGTTGGAAAGGACCTTTAGGGTCGTAGAGTAAAATCATTATCCTAACATTGCAAAGTCCACAGTGTTTGTATAAATGCTACATCTACATGTCTTTTAAATACTTCCACTCCACCATTTCCCTGGGCAGCCTGTTCCAAAATGCTGGATAACATAGACAGATACCCTTACAGATGAACACCAGGTTTACATAGACTTAAAAAGTTTCACAGTTTGCACATATATTTGAGAGACATGCAACGTTATGCAGACATATTCCTTTCCTCATTCTTCAACTAATCTAGAAATGAAGGCAAGAATAGAGGAAGAAATTTGTTTTAGAATGCCTACATTCTTTTTAATATGATCCTTCTGAAAAGCCAGTGGAGAATATTAAGTAGGATCATCACTGGATGAGCTGCATTATTTACCTGTGTGGCTGGGATCCCACTATGCCTCTCCTTTCCCTTTTTGTGCTGTGGCTTCTTGAAGCTGCTGGCAGCTGATGGAAGAAGAGCAGTCTTCAGACAACTTTATATATGTTAGGGGACTAACTGAGGCAATTTTCAAACCAGAGGCATGGGTGAAATTGTGTAAATTGTCTTCTCCCCATTTTCCTCACAAATTGCTCTCTAGAGTCCTTAGAAGTACTAAGAATTTGGCCCCCTAACCCAAATAAGAAGGCACAGTGTAGTACAATTTAGTTTATGACCTATCTGTTTGCTAAGCAATGTTGCCTTTTTACCTTTATAATTCCTTGTCTGAAAAAATACCAATGGTGTTAGAATTGCATTGTCAAAAATGGAAAAGTAGCACAGATGAATGCACACAAAAAGCCACAGCATGCAACTCAGCCTTAACCCTCTCCACTTCCATCTGTTCTCCCCAAGTAAATTATTACAGTGTGGACTCTCTACTTAAAGTGCTGCTGCTTGTGAAAGAAAACAAGCTGGGGTAAGCTATTAAGAAAATAACACTATTTTGGTTTTAAGGCTAAAGTGGGGGAAAATAACTTCATTTAGGCTACTCAGAGACTTTTAAACCTGGAGTTCGTCTTCCCTGGTATATGTTAAATGAATAAACCCTTCTCCAGAAATCTGTCAGAACTCCAGATGAAAAGCTTTTGATGTATGCCATAATGATTGGTTTGGAAGTTGTTGAAGGCAGCAGGAGTTAAAATACTGAGGAAAAAGTCTGTCCTCCAGAGCTGGAGTGTGCTGTAGAGAATCTGCTGCAACCATTGTGGTAAAGGAACTTTCCCATCTCTCCTAAAGTGCAGAATGAGACTTGAAAAGCAGAAGTGCCTTCATATGTGCATCACAACATTTTGGGTGAGCTGCTCCATGTTGCTCTGTGTACCTTTGTCAAGCTGGGTTGTGGCCTTCCTTTGTAGATGTGAGCAAGGCATTTGGAGGAGGAGATGACAGGTGAAAGAAGGAAGAGTTGGAAAAAGATAGCTAAGAGGTGATCTTTCTGCTTTGGGGCACTGCTAGAGGTCTGAAAGAGAAACCTATTGCCAGTGGTCAGTCAAGCGAGAGCACGTTTAGTAGCGTGTTTTGCAAAACGGAAGCAAAACATCTGGCAGCATTTAAGGTTTTTGGTCTGTCAAGATACTGCGTTTCCCGACTACTGCACAGAAGAGGAAGAAGTAAGGACAAGTACTCATACTGAGTTGACAAAGGAGGTGGGATTGAAAAAAAGGAAATCAGTAGTATTTTTTTCATTTTTTACTGAAGGTAAAAAATGAAAACCCAGCTGAGAGTCTTGCCTGGAATAGTGCAGAAACAGAGAAAGAGAAGAGCTGATAGACATATTCAACATTTGTGATCCCAACAAGACTGTAACAAGCTTTGTAATGGAAATGAAGAAGTAGTAGAAGTCCTTGATCAAGATGCAGGATCCACATATGCTCTTCCCTACAGAATTGCAGTGAGACACCGGGGTCCTACTTTGAGAAAGGTGTTGTGATTCTGGGTTTCGTTGGGGGAGAAATTTCCAATACAGAAGGGAAAGGGCTAATGCTTCTCTGCAATGGATATGGAAGCCTGTGTACTCTTCCTATCACCCCTACTCAAGAAAGAGAATTAAAATTGTAAAAGATAGGAAGGAAGGCTACTGGAGTAACTAGAAGAATGGAGATCCTTACCTTGCAAACAGAGGTTAAAGGGATATGCTTTCTTTAGATTTGCACTATTGAGGATGAGCAGGGATGGGTGCCATCCACACATACATCAGAAGAGTAAACACTACAGAGGGATAAAAAACACATTAAGACAAAGAATGATGATGAAAAATGAATAAAAGATCTGTCCTATCTGTTAATGACAAAAATTTAGAAATTAGAATAAAGTTTTCAACTGTCAGGGCAATATGAAAAACCCTTTCCTGAAGGTTTTAAAAAAGGAGTTCGATAGGTTTATGAAAGGAATTATTTGGTGCCTCGTTTAAGACTTAGAGTGCTGTCCCTGATGGACCAGACTTGCCTGCCTCCTCACATATTCCTGGAGTGAACAGATGTGTATGTTACCAAGCTGAGATCTCTGCTCTCCTTACGTTACTTTGGGGACATAATCAACTAACTAGTTAGAGCCAAGGAAAATTATTTGTATGACCACTGACATCCATTTACAGGAGAGATTCCAGAAAATCTTGTTTAGCCTTAGAGAAAAGCAGGCAAATAACAGGAAGAGATCAAATGTACAGAAAAAAAAAAAAAAAGGATCCAATGAACAAGTAGTGGAAAACAAGGACAAGGTCTTAAGATAAAAGTTTAATGGTAGGAGACAGAGAATCTGAGAATGCAGAAGTCTTGCTCTTGGGTGTGAGTGCTAGGGAAAATGATGGAGTGAGTAAGGCCACTCCTTAAGAGTCCATAAAATGGGAAGCAGGACAACTTTATGAACTGTGGCTACTACTACTCCAGAAAGAAAAAAGCAGGAGAGCATAGAAAGGATTGATGGTGATGTGAGTGTGGCCCTGAAGCTGTTCTCAAGCTGAAACTTCCCTTGTATAAGAGCTGTTAGATGACAATTTTTGCTCAGGTGAAAACTGAATGAGTTTCATAGCATAGATGGAGAAAAAGCTCCAGATTGGGCTATTTTCTTCATACAGGCTGAGATGTTGCATGGAGTTTTCTTGACTGGAGTTGACTTCAGAAGAAGATAATCTGCCTTTGCAGTGGCAGCGGGTGGCTAATGTTGAGTTGGTAAGCTGGTCACAGAAGTCCCCCTAGAAGGTATTATGTTGTATTTGGCACGAGAAGACTTCACTGGTGAGTAGTCATGGAATAACACCAACATTCCATCTGAGCTACAGGTGTCCTGACTCCCTGACCTGCACTCCTTAGATATCACAGAGACATCCATGCAAGATATCTTCAAGATGTTTAGAGACCTTGCATCTCTGGCAGGCCCAAAGGGTCTCAGTGGAGCTGCTGGATGAAGGAGGAGCCAACAGAAACTACAGAGAGCTTTACATCAGTGACCAGATGGACTTCATCTGCCCTGTGTCCCAGCCTCAGTATGATCCTGGCAGTGCTGATAAGCAGCAGACCTACGTCAGAGAAAAGTGAGTAGATCCCACTGCTGTGGAAGGAAACCATTTAGAGGCTAGTAGCATATGCAAGATGCTGGCAAGAAAAGCAGTGGAGTATCTTGCCAAGATAACCCAGTACATTAAAAGATCCCCAGCTGAACAGGATCAAACATCTACTATGTGTGTTGCCAAGACCTCAGTATGTTGAAATGAAGATAAAATGACACCAGGAAAAGACACTACCGATGGAAGGTAGCAGCAGCTGGAAATAACTATCTGACTACTAGAGGTAGCTATGTGGAGGAAGAAAGACAGCATACTGGCATTAACTTCTTGCATTTTTGTCAGGAATATGCCAGTGGTCCACAAAAGTACTGAGCAGGATGTGCTACAATGGGCAGTTGAAAGATTCATCTTACAATCATGAGTACCCCTCAAAAAGTAAGCAGCACAGGAGATTATATTGTACCATTAGCTGTGGGTACAAAGTGGGATTATTTTAAAGGGGTGAATGTGAATTTCAGTGGGGTTAGGAGTTAAGTTCATTAGTGGATTAGAGTTTAGTACACTACAAACTTCTAAAAATTTGACCTGACTCAAAGTATTCATTTCTTTCTTTCTTTGCCCAGGAGTTTGGTTTGATGGCTGCATTAAAAAAAAAAAATCCACTTCATGCCCAAATTTGAACTTGGAGAATACTTTGGTAGGGACTGAGATCAGGCAGCTGAAAAAGTTAGATGCAGCAGAAATGAGACAAGCTTGAGAACCTTTATCTGGGAGATTTCTGAACTCTCATTTTAAACAGAGTGAGATAGTGTTTAAACAGCTCAGATGAAACTTGGTTAGATATTGTATGCTTTACAGCTAGTCTCAGATGAATTCTTTATACTGGAGGGTCATATTTGTAAAAAAATTCTTTCCTACTTATAGGAATGAAATGGACAAGACAGGGATTTTTAGAATTGATTGACATCTTCATGGTACAATTCTGTAAATCTGGCTGAATATTTTGGTCTTTACATGACAGTAGATATCTTCTGAAAATCTGTCTTTAAATATGTTTCAAAGACAAAGAGGCTATAGCTCTTGTAAACAAACTTATCCAGTGCCTAATCTCTTGTTACTGAAGCCTTACAGACTCAGGAGTTTGTAAACTCTGGAGTCTCATAGACTCCAGAATAAGGTAGCTATGTGCAACCTCCCCAGCTATATGCAACCTCCCCCAACATGTGTCACAAATTGGGCTTGGGGACTCTTTGAGAGCTTGTGTGTGGGCAAAAGGCAATTGCTGACCAGTTCCTGTGAACCTTCATAGACTCTCTTTAATGCACTCACAGGGACGTAGCCCCAGAGGCTAAACTTGGAGCTGCTGATATAGTTTTGGATCAGTTCTTGCACTTTAAAGCTCAAAATTATGGTCTAACCCAAAACAAAACAAAAAAGTCAGAATTACAGCCCTGTATACAGCTGCAGGAGAAGAAAACCCAGAAAGCTTTGATAAATATATCAGATGCTTAATTGTTCAATTTAGTGCTTGGTTGGTAACAAAATCAGACATATATGGTAATAAGGCTGGTTTTTTACTATTATAAGACACTTTGGGACATTCTGAATATGCAGGGTGCAATAGTATATTAAACCAAATTGTAGTTCTGTATTTGACAATTTGGCTTTGTTAGCATAATACAATTTGTTTTTATTGCAGAAGTGAAGAGGGAAACATTTTGATAATAATTTGCTTTCATTATCCATTTATATTGCTTCTTCCTACTCAATATTTTATTTTTATGTTTTAAGCAGAACAGAAAAACTTTACAACCAAAGGAGCTGATTGAAGGAAAAAAAAAGAACTCCCAGTCTGATTAGTTCTGTTTTCAATAATATTTAGTAAGGAGATTGTTGACATAAAAACACAACTATAATATCCATCAACTCTTCGCATATTCCAAATATGTTTACAGGAAAGACTAAACATTATATTTTAAATTCAGCATGATAGTAAAAAGTTATTTTACTTGTGATTCTTTCAGGATGTAAGAGGGAAATGGTTTGGAAGAAATTATATCTTTTATTAGGTCAACTGCTATAATTGAAAAAAAAGAGGAGAAACATATATTAAATCTGCTTGGTTTTTCCCCACCTGTATCAGCCTTGTCTAATAAAAGGTACTGTTTCTTTCTCCAATCTTGCCTCTTTTAAAGATCTCCGTGCAAAATCTTGCTAAGATACCATTTGAATCTTGCTAAGATATCATTTGCATCTCATGTTCCCCAGTCTTTTCCAGTATATTCAGCTAACCCTAGATCTGTTAATTTTCTTTCAGAGCCCAGACCTTCCTCATGCAGATGGACTTTGGCCATCTGCGTGGGTGGCCATGGATAGCTCTGCCACTTCCTTTCTGTTGCTGATGCCTTGTCTTACTTTTTTCACAATCAGCTTGCTCTTATTTTTTCCCAGCATCAGCCTCAGCAAAAAAAATCCTTTTTCTTTCCAGGTGGTCTGCTGACCCACTATCTTCTCTGTGTTTTGTATCTAATCTGAAGGTGGGAGACACACCAGGAGCAGGGTGAAATGTCCTTTTGGTTATCTAGACTTACACCCCAAGTGTGCATTACACTCCTACCGTGGGCTCGCTCTTTCCCATAGGGGCAATTGTAAGGGCATGGGATCCTGCTAAATCTGTGTCTGGGAGATACCTGTGTAGTGCTCTTGTCCATACTTGATGTGTCTGATGGGGGGTCCTACCTGCCCACAAGGAAGGAGCAATTGCAAGTGTGACTTAAAATCTGTGGCTCTGCATCCTTTGCTTTCTTCAAAAGGAGAGAATATCTGGATTTTGGTATCCAAAATCTTTTTTTGCAATGTAGGCATAGTCTGCTCCAGCTCTTAGCTGTGGTCAGTCACTAAATAAGATGGTGTTATTCAGCTATTAAAAAAAAGTCTAGCAGGAGAATGGAATGTAGACTTCTGCAGGTTGTACAATTAACCTTAAGTGAGTGAGGAAGGGAAACATCAAATTAACAGTCCAGCTGCCATTATTCTGTCACCACGCTTGGCTTTCCTCTTTGTGTTAATCAGACAGATTGTTACATCCTTTGAGAAGTTTAGTGGACTTGTCGTATCAGCAGAAAGCAGAATCTCACCGAGGAGACCACATAGCGTTTCCAAAAGCATCTGAAGGAATTTATAGCTTGTGAATTACAAAAGCAGCCCTAATTAGTCCCAAGAGGCAGTTGCATAAGAAAAACTGAGAAGACTGCCTCGTCATATTTGCTGCCTTCTTGTGATTTTCATAGAAGATTCTGATAATGAATGTTTACTAACAACTGGAGCTCAGAGACTCTAGAGCTAATAACACTCCTGAGTAAACAGCATCCTGTATTTGCAGTCCCATGAAGATAGGTCAGATACTGGTACTTCTGCTATGTGTCAATATTGCCACAGCAGCACAGAAGTTTCAGCTGGAAGATTCTGTAGCCACCTGGGAAATGCCTGAAGGAAAATGAATGTCCTGGCAGTCTAGCAGTAGCCAAACCACTTGGCAATGTGTCATTCCTCGGGATGTTTTTATTTTCTATTTTTTTTTTTTTATGGTAGAGGTTTTGTTCTAAGCTCTGGAGGTATGAATTCTTCTCGGTGCTTTTCTAATGAGGTATGTTCCTACATTATGGAAATCAAAGAAATTTTGCTATGGTATGGGTGATTTCAGAGAGTCAGGAGCAGGGATATGGGTGAAGGCAAATCATCACTCTTGAATACTTTTTAGGTCTTATCATTTCTTATCATTCCCTGGCCCATTCTCAGATTTTGAAATGATGCAAACCTGCTGCCTGCAAAAATCTAGGGGGCCTGAATTTAGAAATTCCCCTTTTGTGGCATCAGATATGTAGGGATGATAAGGTGAGGCCCATTGAGAAATGGCAGTCTGAGAACTCTCTAATCTGTGACAAAGTTATGTGTTTCAGTCTAGTAACAATTTTCTTGCTATATGCTTCAAAAGCAGATATGAAATCATGCAGTGGCTACCTTAGGCTTTGCAGACCTGTATGCCTTGATTTACAAGTCACTAGGAACACTTTTACAATTTTATTTGCCATTTACCTGAAATCCCTCAGGTCAATATGCATTAATCAGTGGCACCATGAATCAATAGGTTTGACATTATATGAGATATAAGAAGTTATCTTCTTAATCCCGTAATTTACAGTTGTCAACACAGTTTTGATATTTTTCGTTTCTTATATGGAGGCAGAAGTTTCTCAGAATAGGTTTTCCCAAGTAAATATTTTCAAATGTGAATACTCACAGTTAGGCATTGTGTATAAGTACTCAATTTTTCACTAGCAATGAAGAAAACAAAGTGACTGGGGAAATCAATGGGGATTGCTGGAAGTTCTGTATTTTTTTTAATTTGGGTTGTTTATTGGGTTACTTATATATGGATTTATGTGCTTGTCATTAAGCACCCAAGTACAAAACTCTTGGCCTCGGGTAGTTTGTGATTTCTCTTCTATTTATCTTGATTAGTGGATGATTGCAAATCCCTTACAGGAAAGTGAAGAACATGTTAATTCTCTTCACTAGTAAAAAAGAAATATTTGAATTAACAGCCTAATGATTAAAGAGTTTTATTAGTTTTAAAGGTGAAAATGTACCTCAGAGGTTCAGGGGAGAAAAGTAGGGAAAGAAAAAGAAAAGATATGCACTGTAGGAAGACAAATCTGAAAATCATAAAATGAGATTTATGAGACTATTTCTCATTTAAGGTTTATGTTTGATCATGAATTAAAGGCTTTGGAATCAAAAGATTCTGCCTTTTTTTGATTGTTAGTTTTATTTTTAATTCTAAATTCAATGGCAGGATTCCTGATCAGCATTCAGGTGTAGTATTCAACAAGACAAATCGGGTTTTCTGAAAAGATGTGTGCAGAGCTATAATACGTCCTGTTTCTCAGTCTTGGTCTTTATTGTGAATAAAGTGGTCTCCGACTGACTGAAACACAGAACAAGGACACCTGGGAGATCACATTTCTGAGGTGTGCTGAACGCCACTGAAGCTCATTGACTCCTTAAATCAGCACCTCACACAAACACACCTCAAAAGATCAAAAAGCTGCAGGTAAGTAACAATTCATTGAAAAACTCGCACTCTACTGCACCAATAGATTTATTTGATAGGACAATTATCTGTGCTGTGCATTTCTTTAAATACAAATAACAAGAGTATTAGCACAGTATCTTTGCTCTTACTCTAATAAAGGATAAGTGGTGCTTTTGCAATGGTATTTGTTCATTAAGTGCTCAGGAAAGGTGATCTATTTTGCCACTGCATGAATTTGTAACAATAATGTAATCCTCAGACATTAATTCTGCAGTCTTATATGCTAAAAAGCATATTTTCTAGGCCATTAAATAAAATACGTAAAATGTTGAATGGCTTTGAATATCTAATTAAAAGCCATTCAGCCCCATTGACAGTGAAATGCCATCCTAACATCCCTCTATCAGATTAAAACATGACTACACAGAGTCTGCACCTGCTGTGTTGAGAGAATTGCAGCGGGACCTGTTTGATCACTGAAGCAGGACAGAAAGGACCATGATAAAGTCTTGATCTTTGTCTGATCCCTAAAACCATATTGGCTAATTGATCAGTTCAGCAGTATGTACAGGTACTTATAAGAGAGAAGCATATCAGGAGTTATGGAGAGGGTGACACTTCAGATAGATCCCGTGATTTTGGCTTACTTGCTTCTGCCAACAGGCTGCCCAATTGGCACTTCTCAAGTGATGATCTTGCAGAAGATGCAACAAAAAAAGCAATGCTGGTAGCAAAAGAAAAATTTGTTGAGAGAGATGATATTTTGAAGTGCCGCAGAAAGACTTAAAGGACCCTCTGGTCTTTTCAGCCTGTTAGCAAATAAGTTTAATGGTTGAGAGTCGGTCAAATGATGTATTGAGACAATGGTTATCTACAAACGACTTATTTACTGTACCTTTTATCTTTGAGGCAGTGATCTTTCTGAGAGGATCTGCAAATGGCAGCCATTTATCTAGACAGATGAACTCATTTACAAGAAAAGGAGAGGCAGAGACACACAGACTGACATTTCTACCGTGTGGTTTGAAGCTGCAGTGTAAAGCCCAGGGTCTCTACTGTCCTTGGGATGCTCATCTGCGAAGGTGAGTAAAATGCTAAATGGATCTAGAGGAAAAACGACTGCAAAGGATACATAAGGACTATGTTCCTGTGAATCCATTTCTATGCAGAGATGAAAAGAGGGTGAATGCCAAAGGACTGCTGACATGCCATGCCAGTCACCTTTGAAAGTGAGATTAATTGGCAGCAGACCTACTTTGAAGGGATCTTGATGGCTGGGTATGAATCAGGACCGTGTGGGTGGAAGTCTGTGGGCGTCTGTAGGTAGCTCCTGGCTGCATGTGTATTCTGTGGGGCACGGCTGGGTCTGCAAAACAGGCCCTTCTCGGGTAAAGATCGGGAAGAACATTCGGAGAGAATGATGAGGGGAGGTGGAGAACCTAAGGAAAGGGTAGGAAAAGGATGGAGGGAGAGGTGTTGAAGAAAGGTTGAGAAGCGAGGTGGGAGCAGTGCTAACTCAACATTCAGGCAGTCTGCAGCCTTGAAAATGAGAGCTAGCAAAGAGATTTATAATCACTTAATTAAAGGAATGACAGTGATCATCCAGGAGAGCTGGCATGTACCAATTAGATTGAACAGAGTGAGGGAGGGAGTGTTTATGTTAAGGAACAGTACCCAAATGCTCCCAAAATTGGAGGGAGATACACAAGAAGAAAAATGTTTGCAATGACTTCTCTGAATCATTGACAATGTTCCTCCAGGTCATTTCTACACTGCTCAGAACTCTGAGTTCTTTATTTGTTTCTCCATTCAGTCTTTTCCTTTTCATTTATTAGCAATTTTTGGCCTGATCATGCAGGTTTTATTCAAGTAGATTTCCCTTTCAGACTCAAATTAGTGAGGGTTTCACCTAAGTAATGGCCAAAGTACTTGGTCCTTCAAGCTATTATTTCAGTATTGTAAAACCATTATTCATCAGTAGTCAATTTGTGTGTGTACCTGATGTGCCCTACCTGAATTAAGAAAAGGACACTGCAAGAAGCTGTAAGACAAAGACTTGAGCACTGTCAATGCACAGTGCTTTCTAAGAAATAATTTCTACTGAAGAACAAAATATAATTAATTTAAACTGAATTTCCAGTGTTTATAGAAGTGGTAACCTAAGTTGAGGGAATCGTGCTTAATTGAGCAAAAATATATTTGTTTTGGTTTTTTAAGTAGTTTCACAGTTGATAGAAAATTCAAAAAGAAGTACTTCAAATTGTGAACAGGTATATTCAAACTTTTTCTGTGACAAAAGATATAAATGCTGAAGACATCTGAAGTGACTTTTGGTGGGTTTCTACAAAAATCAGAACATTTTTTGAACTCTTTGTCATTGTGATGCGAAGGAAGTTTTGCTTTGCTTTGCCTTGCTTTGCTTTGCTTTGCTCTGCTCTTGGATGTCTACATTTCTGCTGCCCTTAGCATGTGAAGTTCCCCTCATGACTGTGTCCTTTGCTGAACTTTTCAATTGTGCCACTGGCATCAAAATACGTTTTAGATTTTCCTCTGACTTTCTGCCAGCAAATATCCTTCTATGCTCACCTGATAACAAGGGGGTGAATATCTCTCCGTGGGTTGCATAGTTCATCGCAAAGTCTCTGTAATTTAGAATGCATTTTCACTTTTAACTTTATTATTTTATGATGACTTTGGCTTTTTTTTTCACATTTTCCCAACTTTTTTCATAGCTGTGTTCATTTACCTTAAACCTGAGTTAACTTTCCTCTACTTTATCTGTACTTGTTTTAGAAAACAAAAAAAGCCCTGTGATGTTACATGTGCTGTGTGATTGGCAAGAATATTCTTGCAACCTGTATTTTTTTTGAAAAATGACTGGAGACTATTTTTTTACTTTAGATTCTTGTTCTTCAAGAGAAGTGAATCTGCATTCTGGCTCAGAAGCTCATTACTAGGAGCAGAGACTATGTTTACTCGCTTATCTGTTTTCATTGTTTGGTACCATCTGGAGGTGACTTATTTTGTGGGAAAAGAAAAACGAATCAATCTTTGCAAAGACAGAGGACCCCAGGAACTTCAATTTTTATCCAAAATATTTTGAGAGCTAATAAAAGCGGAGAACGTGCCATACCTTTATGATATCTCTCCTCTTCACCTATTCTTTCAGAGCTAATCCAGTGCTCTGAGAATCTTGTGTGTGATAAAAGGAGTCCTTCATTGTCACAAGCCTTAGCATACTGCTCTGGTACACGTGCCCGTGAAACACATTTCATGCCTCATCTGTTACCTAAATGAGATGTGAAAGCAGTTCACACCTCGTTTACATTTGCTTATATGGAACAGCATAGATGCAGTTCCACTGAAAGTAGCGAAATGAGGTCGCCAACCCCCTTCTCTCTCCTTGTATTGCATCCACAGGGCCCGATCCTTTCAGTTCACTAAACTGGAAATGAATCTATTTCTCTGAAGAAAGTTACTACAAAAAGCCAGCATCCTCCAGCGTGCGCCAGTCATTGGCATTTTACAGAGATGTAAGCTGTCCATGCCAAAAATAAAAATGTAAGCTATGCATTTACATGAGATATCTGAACCCAGAGTGATTTCTCCCGCACTGAGCAGAATATAACCAAGGTGAATAAACAGGAAAATTGACTAAACTGATATGGAAATAACACCACAAAAAAGGCAATAAGAAATCCGTGCACCTGCACTACCCCCTCCTTCGCTGAGTTTGCAGTAGAACACTGCCAAGAGTGTGTCCAAGGGGTTGAGGGCAGCTGAAAGTCAGGGCAGTTCCATGGCTCCGGAAATCCTAGGTGCTAGTTCAGATCAGTTTGTGGAGAACTGCAGGGATTTTAACTCCAGTGCCTGGGTCCTTGCTCCCTTTTATTTTACACCAGAAGAGAAAAGTACAAATTCCTTCCTTTTTTAAAAACATGTGTAATTTTTGAACCTTTTTATAAATAGCTGTGTAACAGAGGACAGTAAAGGTCCAAGAATGTAGTAATAGAAATTCAGCCACGTCTGTTCCTTCGTCAGCTAAGCTGCCACTGTTGAAAATAGTGGAAATATAAAGCTTATAAGGTGGCATCTCCATTTGTCATCTGGCTGTTTCAGAAGACACAAACTGAAAATACTAACTTTCTTTGCAAGGGAACCCCTGTTTTTCTTCTAGTGCTCTATGTTTTTTATGTGATCAGGATGCATTGGCAGGACTCCACCTCATGTAACTCTGAGAGTATGAAATAACCATTTACATCTGAGCAGTCAGCCTTGACTGCTGCTGTGAATGGAAAGAGACCACATTTCAATAACATGGCTATTCTCATAGGAGAAGGTGGAGCATGGTATAAAGCACAAAAAAAGGCAAGAGCCTTGTACTTTCTGTGGCTACAAAGGAAATCTAAGTTACATGTGTGTGTACTCTTGTTAGGTGAGATGAATCCCTCTCCTTTGTCTACTAATGTAAGGAATAGATTAGGATAAAGGAGAAAATTCTCATATTTTCCTGAGATAAGGCCATGTACACCTTTTCAGTGTCCTGTTCCAGAAATGCTAATGGTTCTCATTTCATTTAATATCTACAGGAAAGGCAGATCAGGGATGCCAGTGCATAAACAAGCAAACAAGCCAAAGTAGTCTTGGCTTCCACCTTGTGACAGCAGAAATATCATTGGCCAAGTGAAAAAAGACAAAATCTTTCAAGGAAGAGGTGCTATTTCCAAGCTTTATAAGAGGAATCACAAACATTAAGAATGAATGAGCTGAAAAATATAAAATACTGATTGTGTTTGCAAAAATAGCAAGAGGGAATGTAGTGGACCTGGTGGAGACATGTGAAAATAATTTGCTGAAATGCTTGTCTTACAAGGCTCTGGGTTTAGATCACTATATGACCATGAAAATTTAATGAGTAGGTTTCTTTTAATGGCTGTCTCTTTGGCTCAGTTCTGTATGGTCTTGTGGCCCCTCAGGCACCTCTGGAGGAGGTGCTTGGAGTGATTCACAGAATCCCTCTCTTTGTGTTCAGGTGTAATGAAACAGGGAAAATTGTTTGGTTTGTTCCCTCGTTCAAGGGTGTACGTAGAAATAGTGTTAATGCTTTTCTCTCTGCTCAATGACACTTCTATGTTTTTCTCTTTATATGTGCCTGTTTTTTCTGCAGCTCTTAGGCAGAGTCAGTTTTTGAGGTGTCTGGCCTGTGCTACAAGGCACTTGCATACATGGATTAACACAGTTCACAGCAGCTTTGAAGTACCTTCCTGTCATGTGGGCAAGGGTCTGGGCTGCTTCACTGGGGAGCAGCACCATGCTGACTACATTCCTGACAAAATACCTTCCTCTTATTTTGCAGCTTGCCACACCATTGTGGGGTTCAGAAAAATCCCAGCCCAGCTCTTTTTCTAGCCACTGTAATGCTAGAAGTATCAGGTGTATATTTTTTTTTCCCAATTTTTGTTGTATTTTGCTTTGCTTTCACTCTGTTCTGGCTGCAACATGTTGGAGGATTTAAGCCATGATTCCACCCTCGCTTTTCTTCTGCAAGGAAACCTTCCTGGGAAACACCCTGCCAACAGGATGCTCCTTCAGTTCATGTCTGGAAACACTGAAAAGAAGAAGCAGTATACTCATTGATGAGGGAAAATGTCTCCAAGGCTAAATTACTGTGTGTGGATGGACTGGAAATATTTACAGTGAGCCCTGCCAGACCTGAGGAATTAGGGGCAGTGCCTAGTCTTACAATGAGAAATTTGACCAACTTTAAAAGTACTAAGGAGGTTTATTCACAAACTCCTGGAAATCCTGTATTTGAAGTTGTTTCAGGTCAATGTAAATGGGCCAAGCAGTTAAATGGGGAAAGTGACATTTTCCCTGACTTGGCACCAAAATCCTACTAGTGATCTAAATTGTAAAGCTTGATGTTATGAAAGAACTTCACTGGGCATATGCTTCAGGTTAGTGTAAAGGTCAAAAGTAACTATCCTTGCAGGGTTCATACTGATCTGTGCTAAAAAGTTTCCTGGCTTTAGCTCTGCAGTTTCCAGTGCTGATCTCAAATCTGCCAGACCTCTGCACCAGTTGCTTGTAGTGAAGGAGGGTTTGCACAGGAACTCTCCATACTCTGAGCTTCTGAGAAAAAATAATCAGACTTGCGATCTATTCATATCTGCTGAAAACAACACATGAAGGCCTCTTAGAGCAGCCTTGGACCACCATGGCTCTACCACAGGCTAAGCTGATACCACCACAATTGCTAAACTAGCAGCTTCTGTGGAGCAGAAGAGGGAGGAGAGAAGAATGGTAAGGGGAAAAATGTGGAAGAGAACTTCTCCTAAGTGTATAACAGGATAAATGAAGAAGTGGAGATGTAAAAAACTTTGAAAAGGATAAAAGGAAGCCCTGTGTTGCTTAACTAAGGCCAAATAATTCTGATTTTGCCTAGCAAAGCACCACTTCTCTGGAATAATGAAATTTTTTGCACAAACATTTGCACTGGAAAGATGCATTGTTTCTTGAATGGCTAAAACTGCAGTTTTAGCAAAACTCTCTTATGTGATGTACAGGCTTCTGTGAAGAACATTACATCTGATGTGAAGCAGAAGACTCCTGACCCCTGACTCACCTAGGTGAAACATTCAGTTTCTCCTGCTTAGATTAGCTTTTTCAAAGAAACTGCTGGGTACTTGATTTGGGAATCTTCTCCTGCTGTTCTGCAAAATATTAAAGGCATATGGCAGTGCTGCTAGAAAATGCCACCTAGGCTCCCTTTATATTCTAGCCTAACACAGGGGCAGAAGTTGTGCTACCCAGGAGGGACAGGGGAGAAGGGGGAAAACTTGTAAATACATGGATATTTACAAAATTTGGATTCCTTTTCAACCTATCTGGAACTTCATGATCTCACTCTAAGGGTTATGGACTGAAAAGCTAGTGAAAGTCAGGGGCCTGAAAAAATATTTTGTTTTTTTCCATCTGTCCATTTCTCAGCAGCTATGTCTCATGTAGGCAGATCCCCAACTAAATTGTGAAATGTTGCATCCATTATCGCGGCATTTACTTTTTAGACGAACATCTTAAGCTGCCAGAATATTCAACAGTGGAGCCCTCAGTGAAAATATAATGTGCTCCATCAAGAACTTGGCTGTTCTTACATGTCAAGTGTTTTTCAGAAAGATAGTGCTTTATTTTTGGCTTTGTTTAGAAGAACATGGAAGTGTCAACAATTTATTCACAGTGTGAGACAAACAGATATTAATAGAATTTTAATGAAGGCCTTTCAACAGGATTTGAAGTTTTTTTTATTGAGTGTTTTGTGTGTTCCTGTTAAGACTGGGAGAGTGAAAAATGCAGGCATCATAGGACAAGTATGGAAGCACCTTGCCAGAGACAGCAAGAAAGAAGAAAGCAAGGAGTCAATTTCAGCTGGACAGTACCAGAGGTTTTGTCATCACCAAAGCCAAGGCAATTATTTCCAGATTTCCTTAAAAATTATCATGTAATGGAGTGAACAGGCTTGGGGACACCTGAAATGCATTTTCACCTATTCCAAGGCAGAAAGGGGTTTCTTGTTTAGGGTTCATCTTATGTCTCTCTTGAAAAAGTTGCTTCTCAGTTCTGCCTTTTTTATATATGTATTTTATAACAGCTGCTACCTGCTAGTACTCCCTTTAAAGCCTATGTTTTTAAATACACAGAGGCACAGTTTCAGGCCTCCGGCTTCCCATCCTTACACCTCAGTGACCTTAATAATGCCTCTGCCTACTGAAGTGATAAAGAGGGGATGTACTTCTGTTGGGCCCTGCTCTCTGAAGTGAAATATTGAAACTTTCATTTTTTAGTGAGAAAATCCTTGCATGAACTCTCTCATCTCTCTGACCCCGTATTTTGTTACTGTACTGTAATCTTTTTGGGCTAACGCTAGCGCTAACGCAAACTTTTGGTGGGGAGGGCATGATGTATCTATAGAAGGCAGCTTCCCAAATACTGAATGCCCTTCCCTGACAAAAGGCCCTTTCATTAGTGGACAAGAACATAAAGGTTGGCTATCACCAAGTGCATGGTGCCAACCATCTGAATGCAATAAGGGTGCTTGGGATTTCTACTGTGTTAATCCATAGATCAGCTTTATAATTATCAATTTCGGTTTCAACACAGCACATTGCTGAAGGGAATGGCTTCAGATGCAATTCACTACCAAATGAACACTCCATCCCTTCTAAATCTTTCTGCCTTTATATTGTCAGAAGCATTACCTGCTCTTAATGTAGAGTATGGCTCAGTCATATTTCCTTTGCTCGCTGCAGTTAATTTAGACAGTTTGGTGGCTTTCACCCAGTCCTTTGCTTGGGAGGTGAGCACTTTAAAAGGCGTAAGATGCTGGGGGCGATGTGCTTATTCAGGGTCCCAGAAAAAGAAACCAGATTGGCAGCAGTGATTTGGTGGGATGTCTAGGTCTAGGACTAACTAACTTAAATCTTAGTGTATATCAAAACAAAGACCTGTAACTGCAGACAATTTTTTCGTCAATCCCTGGACAGATCTCTCACGTGGCGCTGCCACCTACACTTGCCCTGTTAGGCTTGGGCTTTCAGTATGGAGGCTACAGAGAATCAAAGCCTGAAAACCTTGCTCTTATATAAGGTTTTTAAAGGAGCTTAGTTTCAGCTAAATAGTAATCATACTGCAAATAGTTTACTAACCTCTTCAGGAAGCCAACTAAACTCCTAGGTTTAATTCAGAGAAGGGCTTTGCTGAAGTCAAAAGAAAAAAATTAGGATCCCTCCCTCCAGTGTTCAAGGGCCTCAGGGTATGAAGCCATGACTGCAAAATACTGTGGTGATATCCTAAAGGGAAAACCAATGCAACAGCTCCAGTTTGGTTTGCTCTAACAGCTTGTGCTCTTAGGACCAGCTTCCATTTCAGTTTTTTCAACTTTTATCTTGGAGGGCAACGCAAGTTCACTGCTCACATCTAGCAGGAGCTGCTGCCAAAAGTACAGTTCAGTTTGATTCCTGACACTGCACAGAAGCAACAGAAAAGAGGAAAAAGTACTCACTGGTTATGAGGGAGCCTGTGTTTGCAGAAACCCTTCTTCCCTCTCTCTCTCCTATTCTTATTACTTTCACTCTATACAATGGCAGCTTGTTTTGCCAAGATTTCAGCCTGTGAAATAACTGATTATTTTTACAATCTTTTATACATGTTCACCTGCATCAGGACAACAAAAACTACAAAATATTTCAGCTGCATCTTGGGGGAAATGCATTACAGTCAAAAGAGACACCAGAGAGATCCCTTTCCCCATCAGACTCTAAGAATCACTCCTGCACCTGCTCATGCTATCAAACACCCGTGGTCCCCCTGGCAGTGTGTGAGATGCAGCTTCTTCCCCCCAGTCTTCAGTGCCCCCATCTCCTACCCGCTAGTTCCATTTATTATGCAAGCCTCGTGGGTAATTGCCCAGTCTTTCCAGCCTCCTGTGTGCATGACCTTACCTTAAGATTTGATTCTGAAGGCACTTAAAAAAATAATCTATTTTCTCTTCCTGCTTTCCTCCCTTTTATTTATTTTTCTATGCGTGTGTCTCATGTGCTGAATATTAAGCAGGAAAACAAAGATGTATATCATCTGGAGCACAGGTGCACCTACCAGGCAGTGAGTGAAAACAAAACAATTCATTTAAAGGGTTTTGAGTCACTATTGTCCGCTCACACTTTATTTGACAGCCTGATATGACACCTTGAGTCCGCCCACGCCTGCATGTAGCTTGGAATGGAGATGTTTTCTTGGCTCCTGCACATTGTAAATTTTTGCCATGGCTCTGCTTGAAGTTGCTTGGCATGGGTGCTTTGCTAAGTACACTGAGGTGGGGGAGGATAGGGAGGGGATGAGAGAAGAGTGAGGGGTGAAAGAGGAAAAAAACATAAAAGAAAAAAGCATGAAATGAAAATAGTATCTCAAAGAGTATCTTATTTCTTTCGTGAATTTTCTAGTCTCACTCCTACTGCCCATAGGCAAAGTTTCCATTCATTTTCCAGTTCTGTGGTTTTGGCGTGTGTTGCACAATCCTTTGTCTGGCAGGACACGCAACAGGCATGACAGGCAGAGATCAACTCTGGGTGACTTTGGCTGGAGGCTTGAGTGGCAAGAACATAAAAGCAACCTCTCTGTAGAAGTCTTTTCTTTTTACTTACCAGCTTAAGTTTTTTGATTTTAGAGGAGCAAGTGGTTAGTCAAGTTCCCCTAATATTTTGTTCTGGTTAGAGTAGGCTTTAAAAATGACTCTTACATGGCTTAGGGATGGAGCTGCCTCTCCTGGTTTTGCTGTGGCTTGCTGCATATCCTTGTGAGGTCACTTCACTCCATGTGTTTTTCCTTTCCTTTCTTTGTCTCCCAAGACTTTAAGCTCTTCTTGAGTCAAAGTGTTGTCTTTGATGTGTTTGTTTTATATCTTCCATACAGGAATTAGTGAACTCTGTGGCAGTGGTGGCACATGGGTGGAATTTGCTCAGTCTTGTCTCACCTGATAGAGAAGGAGATGGGATGTGAATTGTCCTGATACCCATGTCTGTGGCCTCACCCCATTTTACTGTAAATTCACAGTTGGATCCAGTCCATTTGTTTCACTCTGCAGCTTGAGCTAGAGAGCAGCAAGCCCCACTTCTGGCCCTTTTTAGGATGCTGTAAGTGCACACTGGAGAAATGGAGAGTTAGAAGTGCAGTGACTCCCGTGTTATTTCTGCTGTAGCTCTGACACTGCAGGCTGCGGAAAGATGTGTATATAGGGGAAAAAACCCCAGCATCTGGTTATATGTTTATGGACTCTGAGCTAACTGTTGCCCCCAGGAGCAACAGTTTTGACAAATCCTTCAAATCATAAGCAGGTTTTTTTTTAGTGGAAAACCAATTAAAATGTTAGGAATTGCCAAGAAAGGATTAAAGAACAAAGCAGAAAATAACCTTGGTTCATTTCTATCATTAATACCATATGCATTTTTTAGCTCATTGTCTCTGGAAGAACGTAGTGGAACTAGAAAGGATTCAAAGGCAATGGGGGTGGGCAAAGATGACTAAATAAACTAGGATTCTTCAGTCTGGAAAAGATATGGCGAAATCTTGAAAGGCACTGAGTAAAGCCTATAAGAATAGATTGTATGTTGTTTGTGCCAGTGTGAGAGCTAAGGTGCATGGAGTGAGGCTCAAGAGAGCAAGGCTCAAACCAAACAAAAAGCCATGGGGGATTGCTCATGCAGTGGTCACATCTGTGCAGCTCTGTGGTGGATGAGGGAAACTGCATGAATTTATCCAGTCTGTCAATTGCTGTAGCTTCAAGATGGTTAAAGTGTTTCACAACAATGAAAAAGATAATGGCCAAGGGAGGAGCCTAAGATCTGTGAATGCTGGATGGATTCTGAGCTATCACTTTCCCTGAGGACTACTGGAATGAGCACTAGTTGGAGTGAGTGGTGATACCTAACCCTTTTACCAAAATCTTCAAACGAAAGGTCAAGGATATTAAATAGTTATAGGAACTGTCAGAATAAGATATTTCCCTAGGGCAGGAAGAGGAGGCATTGAGGAATAGAGGACAGAGTGGCATATTAGGATAGGAAAGGAAAACCTAGAAGAGGCTTCTATGTGTATTAACAAGATGTGTTAATAAAGGTTTTGCCATGCTGCCTGGCAGGACAGTGACTCACATGTTTCATGTGGACATGGCACATGGCCATCTCTGAGCCAGGAGAGATACACTGGTTTGGAGAGGCACTTAATGGATGGGCTACTAGGGAAAAATCACAACCCATTTGCAAAGAAAGATAAAAAGCACGATAAAACTTTGGATCTGACTGTACTCAAGTTACCAAGAGAAAAGCAGGAAGCTGTTTCCTCTAACAAGAATTAATTCTCTTCAGTGGGGATGTCCATCCCTGGCAGTGTTCAAGGCCAGGTTGGATGGGGCTCTGGATCTAGTGGAAGGTGTCCCTGCCCACGGCAGGCGGGCTGGAACCAGGTGATCTTTAAGGTCCCTTAAAAGCCAAGCCATTCTATGATTCTTTGATGGCACATGGAGGCCATTAAGAAATTTGCCTAAAATGGTGGGTCAAAAATGGAGGAGTGCAGAGTGCAGACTAGCTAGTTGTAGGTGTCTTTGGTGGGTTAAATGAGAGAATGACTAAAGAAAAAATCCTTATTGAAAACCATCCTGTGCATGGAAAGAGCATGCCTAGTTGACAATGGTGGTCCAATATAACCCTAAATGAAACAGCAGAAGCCACAGCTCAAGAGTAGGAGCTAATCAGGTATTCCTCTGAAGGATAAAGTTCTGGAAAAATTACGCTGGGTTAAAATATGCTTGAGCTGTAGAAAGCACCTGGTAGGAACTGGAAGAAAATATACAGTCACCATATGTATAGTTTAATTCATAAAGAACTCATGGTGAGTCACATGACTAGGTACCTCTGACCCTGGTCCTGTGTTTGCAGAGGTGCAGCCACTGAAGGCTGAGGTAATGGTGAATGGGTTGCCATGCTGATTTATGCCTGCAGTTATCAGGTTATTGTGATCAAGTTTCAGTGTGCCTTGGATGTTTTGCAAAGTTTTCCAACAATTCCAGACAAGCAAGGTCTGGCTATGCCAGTGCAAAGCTCATCCATGCACACGAGGGCCCTCAGGAAAGGCAAATGTGATTGTACTTTAAACTGGGTCTGTTCCATTGCATTAAGCATTGAAGAGGGTGTTTGTACTCCAATGTAAAGAAGTTTTGTTTCAAGTTTCTTTAATACTAAAAGAGAGCCTGGAAAAGGAGGAGTTGCATTTCTATCCAGGAAGTCAATAAAAAGCAGTCAGGAAAAAATTCTAAAGGATGCCCTTTTTTGAGAAGGCCTTTACACCCTTTAAAGAAATCAAAAAATGTGTTCTTGCTGATTCAATAAGTGAGAGCTTGCCCCTCTGTACTACTTTCAAAGTACCTGCACAGGAGGAATAGAACAGAGTAAGCACATAATTCTGGGTGAAAAGAAGTACCTATACCTTTTCGTTTCTGTTCTCTGTCTTGATTCCACCGTGCATGGAGGGAAAATTGATGCCTCCAGGCACTTGACCAACTGTGTTTACCGAGCAGGGCTTAACCAGCTTGATAACGATTGCTAATTCTGAGTCAAACAGATTTATCTATGTAACTCAGTCTTTTTGTGCGCAATAACCTTTCTGCATGAGTTGCTTTTCCAAGAGGGTTGGCAAAATAAAGTTGGATGCCATTTCATTTTTACATCTGCTACTACTGTTTTTATTTACTTGAGCTGCTGAATTGTTGTGCAGCTTACAATACAAACAGTGTTTTATTGGGGGTTTGAAGAAGAAATGTCGCATCTATGGAGATAAGCAGAGAAGAAGAGGTAGCCAGTGGACATTTTTCCAACTTCACAAGGAGGAAATGGAATGATTTGCACAACTTCAGAAGATCCATGTGCCAATGTACTGCCACTGCAGAGCATGAATTTGCAGACTGGCCTTCTGAAACCTGCCCAGAGCCATTGTCACTTTCCAGTTTTGGAAGCTGCCCACTTGGAATAGAAGCACTTAAATCTCTAATGCTTGTGGTGATACATGCCAAGTGCATTTCAATGGAGTTTGCTGTAATGACTGATTTTCACAAATCAGCTATGGCCTTGGAGTGTAACTCTGCCACCTAAAAACATGATTACCTGGAAAGCGCTAGTGGTGGAACTTGCAAGAATTTTGTATTTCTCACATTGGTATTGTCCAATTATGATGGGATTATTTTGGACATTTAAGCAAGAGAATGGGACAGAATTCTCTTTTATGAGACTATTTTGCAAGTGATAAATTGAACTTCTGTACCATAAGAAAACCATATCTATACTAGAAAGCTTTCAAAATGCCCACATGTATCACAAAAATGGTAGACATTCTGTTCGAACAGGTGTTCTTGGTAAAAAAAGATTAGCAACTGGTAAAAGACCAGACATAGGCTTATTTTAAGTGTTACAAAGGGATTTATTCTTGAACTGGAATTGTCAGAAAGTACTATGCTGCTGAGCAGTGAAGCATTGTATGACAAAATAGACACGACAAAATGAATGATTTCTTATTCCAGCAGATTTCTAGCTCTCTAGAAATACCAACCAGGTTTTGAACTATCACTGGAACTGCTTGAGAACATTTGGTTGGACCTGGAAAGAGCTGAATGGATTTAACCCACTTATTTGTCTGCTGGAAAGCAAGTCCAGGGAGGAGATATTGACGACCTTCTGACAGCAACAAAGGTAAGGCAGTGAGTGTATGGTGATTTCATGAAGAACAGAGTGATGCTTTTGAAACTGACTCTTCCCCAGTGAAATATGACCAGATGACCATTATGGGAGCAGAAATCACTGATGAATATCTTAGAAAATGAACTTGTGCAGAACATGTTCTGATTTTTTTTGGTAAATGTTGTTGTTCAAAGATGGAGCAAAGTGTTCAATAGGATCTGTTCTCTGGGCACTGGTGTGGTTCAATGAGTCCATACAGAAACCACACAAAGAAAGAGAGACATGGTACGGACTGCAAGTGCATGCTCTTGCCATGTGGTTGGGATGAGACAGCTGCAGAGACTAAATGATAGTAACAGAGCATTTTCACAGCTTATGGACCGTGCCTGGTTGTCAGCACTGTGTGAAGATGAAGAAAATCCTGCAGAACTGGTGTAACTTTTAAAGTTTAGCAGGAGATATCAATCAAAACTGCTGAGAGATGCAAAGTAGATCCAAGGCAAGCATTTCTTCAAGAACCTAGCAGCAAGATCCACACCTAGTAACACTTCTTTGTCAGCAGGTCAATAAAGTCAGGCCTAAATAGACTCTTGAACAAAGAATATGAGAAAAATAAGCCCATTAAAGAGAAAAGTTTTCAGTGCTGTACAAGAGTTCCTATGTAGTGTGCTCACCAAAGAGCACGGTGTGGAAGTTGAACTCAAACTATCTCAGAAGCAAGAATAAGCAACATGTATTTAGTGACTCAGATGATAATTGCACATCAGTTATAACCCACAAAATAATCAAAATATTGATTCTAAGGAGGAGAATGATGTGCCCTATCATATCAACAGAGATTCTGAAAAGTAGAATTATGATATTATAAATTTGAGAAACAGTAGTTTCTTCAAAGAGGTTTACAACCAATCTACATGCTTTCATTGACAAAAAGCATGTACTTATTTTCTAACATTTGAAAAATTATTTTTGCTTCTAGTTCCTTTTCTAGGTTTGATAGTACATATGGTAAGTGTCGTTATATAAAATAGATTTGTCAGCATTTAGGAAGAATATAATCACATGCACTAAGTTACTAATGAGCAAAGATTATTATAATTATTGTGACCCTAGAGACAGAGACATCTGAAAAATAAAATCAAGGAAAAAATCTCAAGTGACAATAATAATGTATTCATTTCTGTGTTTCCCTGAATTTTAGGAGAACTTGAGGTAATCCAGAAAGTTCTCATGGCTTATTGTGAGACATTGATGGTAAGACTGTTGCAGACTAGAGCTGGATAAAATTTTTAGTAAAGAGGTAAGATAATACTGGCTAGAGTTGAAGTAAAATAGAAATCAGATGAGGCTTTGATCAAAGAAAAAATATTGTGCTGTGCAACCACAATTATTTTGTGTGACTTGGGATAAAATATTTTTTTTTATATTGCTATTATTTTGTAAATTTTTTTACTCCTGCTGTTAAATATTATTAGCTTCTTTAAAAAGAGCATGCAGCTTTACAATAAAGATCCAAACTTTTAATGAGAGAATGATATGGGAAGGGTTTCTTCAGGTTTTTCTCTCTCTTGTTTCCCTCTCTCCCTGCTGAAGTGATGAAATGCAGAACAGGAGACAGCAGCTGAGGCAGCCAGTCGATAGGAAACCCTTCACACGCCTCTTCTGCTGAAGGCAATTCTTTGTCGCCTTTGATCACAGGGAGGAAGTGGCCAGAAAAAAAGTTGAGTCCTGCCTGCATGTGGCTGAGGTGGTGGTTTGCAGTGTTCCTACAAGTTCTTTGATTTCTGGGTGAGGGGTCTTCCCATAGTGCCTCCTCTGCCTGGCTGCTCTGGCCTCCCTGGTGGACACCACCATCGTTGCTGCGTGTTAGAGATGTTTCACCTTCTTTTTAGAGGGAAACACTAACAGGAATGAGCTCGAGATCTCCAGAGGGCTTGTTCAAATGAAGGGTGCTGACAGCTGGCCTGTGGGGCAGTGAGGGGAGCGCAGCTGGGCCCTGCTGGAGGAGTTGGAGCAGGCAGTGCAATGGGAGTGCAGGAGTGGGCTGGGGTCTCTGCTGGACTCCCACTGTGGCCAGGCTCAGCAAAGGGTTGAGCAGTCAGGCTGACTGATGGGGTGAGCTCTCTGCTGTTTTACAGTTGGGGTTATATGCCTAGTTGTGTTCTGGGGTCTTTTCTGCAGTGATGCAATGATGTCCTTGACAGGTGGCTATCGCTAAAGTGGGGGGAGCTGGGGTACTCGGCAAAATAGGTCCCCGAAGTGACAGCATAAGGATGTATATCTTTCCCTGGATGTATGTTTCTGTTTTATAGAGCTGCAAGAAATCACTTTTCTTCCTTTCACAGAATCACGGGATTATTTAGGCTGGAAAAGACCTTCAGGACCATTGAGTCCACACTTTGACCAATCACCACCTCATCAACTAGTCCACAGCACTAAATGCCACGTCCAGTCCTTTCTTGAGCACCTCTAGGGATGGTGACTAGCTGGTAAAATAGTTCACACAAACCCAGGAGACAGGCCAGAAACAGATGATTCAGATGTGGATCTAGGTTTCAAAACCTCCAAAAATCAAAATTTTCAGCAGATTTGGGCTTAAGTTTCAGCTTATTAGGAAAATAAAGTTCAGCTGGAAAAACTCCACATGGAGATCCATTTCACAGCTTCAAATGTGGGCAGTGGGAAACAGTTTTGGTGTCAGATTTTGTCTCTCTTTAATTCTAGCAAAACTGGATTTTGTTTTTATTTTAGTTCTGTGGGAGGAAATTTAAAATGCCACTGTACTGATTGGCACAACAGTGCTGGAGTTTCCAGAGTTTCTTCTGAGTTCATCTGCCCAATGCACTGTTGCACTGAGTTCCAGGTAAACCACCAACACATTGGTCCTCAGGAAGTTCCTTATCACACCATTAAAGGTTTGGAGAGAAATACATGTGCAGGTGAGTGATTAATGGATAACTGAAAATTGCTTCTATCAACATATCTTTAAAATTCTAAAAACATATTCCTCTTCTTCAGAAGAGTTTTAGGGTCAGGATGGAAAATGAAGGTGTAAACCAAATGAACCTGGTGTTATCCTTTGTGTGGCCTCTTAGACCTGCCTTCTGCCTTTCTACTTGCAGGTTGAGGTGTGCACCTTCCCTCACTCTTCTCATACAAGTGGGGGACCTACAGAAAAACTTCCGTTTCTGAAAAGCCATCCCAAAGGAAGGCATCTATATGCTAACTCCCTATAATCCCACGCAGTGGTTTCTGGTAGCTTCCTTTTTGTATAAACCTTCTGACTAATTTATTCATATATTAATTTCTCTGTGGAGCACTTGGGCCAAATCCTTAAGTGGTGTAAATCATGCTTGATGCTATTAGCAATGCTGACTTCAGCAAAGCTGTTCTGATTTATAGTAGCTGAAGATCTGGACCCCTACTAAAAGCAGAGTTTTCTCAACTCTGAATTCCTGGACATTATTGTAACCTATTGCTTAGAAACAGATATAGCTGAAATAAATAAAAAAATGCATAAAGGCAAGAATATTATAGGATGCGGCTCTGTTTCTGTGGAAACCAGATCTTTTTCTTATCCAGTTCTTTTTTTCTCTGTTAGCCAATTTAACCTCTCTATCTGTCTATTAAAACTCCTCCTCATTAAGCACAAGGTTGCAGGGTTTTTGCAAGAAAAATGTGGGCAGAGAAATATCAGCTTTTGCATCTGTTTGGTGAATTTAAAAAAAAGACATCTGAGCTGTAAGGGAAAAATGTGGAGGAGGGTGAAGGTAGCAGGAAATGTAACCGTATTAAAAATAAAAATATGAATCAGTTTGGATAATCAGTCTGTAAATTGGTAGCAGCTATGCTACTCATAAAATCTGTATCATTTTTCCCTGTATTTGTTCCACTCCACACTACATTAAGAGATGCTCTGTCACTTAGGTGTACAACACGGCACAGCTTGGAGTGATATGACATGATATTAGTTACATAATGGTATGTGACCAATAACATTTAAAAGCAGGATTTGCTGGCTGCGGGCTTGATGGGTTGGTGTTGGAGGGGGAGCTGGATATTGTGGCAGCTCTCCATCTCTTTCGCATTTTCATTTCTGAGTCACTTTCTCAACCATGGTGACAGGGTTTTCACATTAGAACTGCCAATAAAGGATTCAATTCTTTTCCAAAAGCCTCCTGTTAATTAATTTATACTCTGAAATGCACCTTAATGACAGTGGAGGCTTCTGAGCTGTTTCTGAGTGCTTTTTACCAGGCTAAGTTGCTTTTTCTATCATAATTTTGGACAAAGCTTTCATCCTGTCCACATTCCTGGTCATATTGCAGTGATTTTTTTTTAATGTGGTGATCTGACACTGCATTGGAAGCAGTGACATTGTTATTCTCTCCCCCTCTGTTTTGTGATTGCTGAATAATGTGGTGTGCTTCAGTGGCACCATGCTGGACTTCCACTGAGGACGGGAGTGCAAGTGCCCAAGTGAAGAGATATTACAGAAGATTGCAGAAATATTCTGCATTTTTGTTACCCATGGCAGCTAGTATTTTTTAAGCCCATCTTGTGTAAATATATTGTTGCAGTAATCTCCAGACTGGTCCTGGTCTCAGTATAGTCTTGTTGGTCTTGTCAAAGCTGTGATTTCTTCTCTGTAGGGAAGGGTCAAGCAGTTTGACTGTAGGTGAGATCAGAGGGCATAAAAGCTCCACAGGGGTGAAAATGCTTTTTAAAAAAAATTTTCTGAAGAAGCATTAGTCAAGTTTATGTGCCGTATGTAAATAATATTCATAGTGAATTTTTATGATACTACTTGTGTATCTGGGAGAAAGACTTACACTTCAATGCAAGAAACACTGTCTTTCTTTCCCCCACTTTTCGTTCTCCCATCAACTGTAATTCTTCCTTTGCTTTGCCTGGTTTCAGGACATGACTTTCAGGAAAGTTTAACACAGTCATGTCTGAAAATGCATTTGGGAGTGGAGTGGATCAAACGACCTCCTTTCCAGACCTTCATACTTGCACTGCCTCCCCTGACAGCGAGGAGGAGCAGCCGACTACTCTTCCACAATACTGCTGCTGCTGCTGCTCTCTTCCCTCAGCAACATCTCTTTCAGTGTCCTGTGAGCCTGGTTGCCAGGAGGGAGCCAAGGCCAAGCAGAGGGATATGGCCACATTTCTGACTTGCTCGAGGACCAGTCGTGAAACTGGTTTATGTGTTGTGAAGGTGTTAATCAGGCCTGTAAGTGGGAACCTCAGGTGCAATACAGCCACTTTTCTCACCCAAAGTATTCAGCAGAGCCTTGTGTCAGAGAAGAACCAGGGGGGCTCATTTGAAGCAGACAGGTTGGATTTCAGAAAATCTTCCATGTTATGGCTCAATTGCTGGTCACTTATCAGGGTGTCCAGCCCGGAGAAGGTGTTAACATGGGATTATTGAGAGATGCCTCTGCCTGAATTAAGGTCCAAATGAGACCATATACTGAAGTCAATAGTACAAATTTTATTTAACAGTGAATGTGAGGCAGACAGAAAAAAATAGAAAGAGGGAGTGGAGGGAGAGAGGGAGGGAGAGATATTGAGCAGAAGATGGTCACCACCCGTGGATCCAGTGGCCTCTCATTAGTCCTTCTTTACCTTGGGCTTCTTGGTGGTGGAAGTCCCGAGATTGTTCAATACTTTTCACTATATATACATTGTTACAAACAAAGGAATTAATGCTCCATGGCTACACAGTTTACTTATTTTCTTGGTTAAAGATTACCTGGCTGCTAATGCTGTTTAGTCCCATGCTCAGTCTTCCTCTCCTTTTGAGTCAGTGGGTTGTGACTTTGTGCCAGAGTTACCTTTTATCCAGCCTGGGCTGACTTCAGTACAGCTGCTAAGTTGGCTTTCCTTGTGGATTCTTCATGTCCATTTTCAGTGATACATTCTCCTCCAGCTTTGTTTACCTCCCCCTAGGCCTGAGATGGCACTTGGACAATAACCTGGGGTGATCTTTGTTTGACCAGTGATATGCGTATAAGCAGTTGCTGCCCCATGTAATTTGCCACAGTGGGAAGAGAATACATTAGCCAGGATATGCCAGCCAGACCTTGCCAAGCCCGGAGCCAGTGCCATTCTGTTGCTCCATTCTGTGCTTCTCTCATGGCAAAGTCCTTCTCTGGTAACAATGTTTGAGACAGGCAATTGTCATCTTCAGGCCCTTATACCACGCGGTGGCTCAAACACAGTTTTCCAGGGACTTTTCCCCAGTTCACCTGGGTTGTCCACAGGGGTGGTGGAGATAGTGGGCAGTAGGAGAAAAGACCCAAATAGAAGAAGCAATAAAATGAGTAATCATACAGCTATCAATAGGTATCCCAATTGTTAAAAACGCAAATCCAATCGCAATTATCAACCCCATTCTCATCAGCCCCTGCCCCCACCCTGTGAGTCCCAGAGATCGGAATGCTGTTTAATGGGTAGTGGTGTGAGGAATTCCGCAATATTGTGCTGGATGGATGTAGACCCAATATGTCCTGAAGCTAGCCATAGAATTACACAGCTGGTCTCGATTTTCAAATCCTGTAGAGGGGTATCCCCAACAGATCATCGATAAAGATGTGTATTTTCTCAGTCAGCCAAGTCTCGAGAGGATCTTCAGCCCTTGTAGTACAGTTGATTACCTTTGCACACTGGAACAAGCGTAAATGGGTTTGTTGAGGAGATGTGTTCACATACTTCAAAGGCTTTAAAATAGGGTTCTCTCTCAACCACATCCACAGAAGAATTTTATAGCTAATACTCCTGTCCCACTGGGTAATGAAAAGTTAACTTAGTGTACAAAATTCTCATACAAAATACAAAAATGTTATCACACAAAAGGTTCTGAGCTTCAGAGTCATTCAGTTCCCATGGAGATACTGATTCAATCCAATATGTATCACTTCCTCTAATTATGCCTTGGATAAACATGGTGGAAGCAGGGAATGGGATGGGGGAATTCCCACGGGGAACATCATACCTGTTACTACTCTTGATTTAGAGTCTTTTCTTTACCTGTGAAAATGTGTCCTCTGGTAATTCTAGGATGCCTTTGCTCTTGCACGAGACTTCTCTTGCGAAAGGAAGACAGATCTTGAGATTTTGCTACGAGTGTTCTGTATCAGCAGCAAAGTGCCCAGTTACAGACTCACAGATAAAAGGGCCAGAAGGAAACATTTATCTTCCCTGAGCTCCTGCCTAACACAGAACATAGGATTTCACCCACCGATTCCTGCATCAAGCCCATAATTACTGTCTAAGCTAGACAATCTTTTCTGTATGCCCTGCGCTTGTGCTTTATTTCCTGTTGTGGGATTGTCCTCGTGCTGTGGATGTACCTCCAGAGAAGAGCAGCTACAATGCCCTCTTCCCCGTGCCTTCAGGTGGTCCTCATAGTGCTGTGGGGCTGAGGGTGGGAAGCAGCTCCCTGGCGGTCAGAGAACTGGGGACCTCTGGACTGGGTGCAGGGATCTAGGCAGATGCTCTGGGGTGGTGCTGGGAGTGCAGGAGTTGCTGCAGTTGCTCAAAGATGGGAAGCTACTGTTGTGGAGGGAGTGGAAATCTACTTGAAGTAGTGTGGTCCAGCAGGAACTAGATTGAGCTGTCAAATGCATGTTATGTCACCACTGATCGCCCACCAGGTCATTATAGAGCTTGAGGGGATTTATGAGAACAGTTCTGGGATTTGATTCTTGTTTTTTTTGTTTGCTGCCATTCTACTTCTTATGGTGGAGACTTTTTTATTAAATGTTTACCTGTTTAGAATTCAAGTATGCATTCAGATGCACACTATAGTAAAGCAGCTCTGAATATTGAACTAGTAATTCTACTGAAATACATGTCTGAGATGACAGCTCACATGAATGTCAGAAAACAACAGGTACATTTAACTCAGTCAGACAAACTGATAAGGAAAATATACCTCTTTAATCTGATGTCTTTCAAGACCATACTTCAGGCTCCTAGATCTGGTTTCAGGTCTGTCTTTTTTTCAAATCAAGCTTTTATATTTAAATGTCTTGGTTCAGCATTGGTATTAACCAAAATGGTGATTGCTATCTTTCCTGCAAAACAAGAATAGGCGCAGCTTCCTTTGTTGTCAATTGCTCCCTGCTTTCTTCTCGTGATAGCAGCTCTTCCCCGGGAGGGGTGTTTGCTCTGCAGAAAACAAGCAGAGGAGCGAGATCAAGATAAAATATAGGGGGGAAAAAAGGTGAATTTTTGTTTCGATAAACAAAGAACTGCAGTGGATATTTCAACTGTCCTGATGCAACAGCAGTTCTTCACCCCAGCCACTCAGACTTCCAAGGGTCTTGGTGGAGCCATAGTGGATAGGATGCAGGTAGCTGAACTCCTTTGCGCTTAATGAACGATGTTACATTCTTGGTAGGATTTCTTCTGTGTTCTAGACAGCTCTAGGTATGCTCGTTGGGCTAGCACAAGCTTTTAGCAAGCCGTGGTGTGGCTCAGGCTGATAGCAGATGGGATCACAAGATGCAGTGTTGGAAGACAGAAGGCTGTGAACTGTGTGGCTTTGTTGGAGCTGGACTCTGGCAGGAGATTAGATCACCATACTGCTTGCTGAAATGCTGAATATTTTTAACAATGTCCCCATTGTTAAAAGCATTTTCCTAACTGATCCCAAATCAGAGGAGTATTGATAAAGGCAAATGTGGATAGGAATAAATCCGCATTTTACGGTTGAAGCAGAGAACAAGGTAAAATGTGCTATTCTTTGCTTTTGCTAACATCTTTTAAATTAACACTGCCTACAAAACAGCCTTGTGCACTTCTGGCAGTCTCTTTTCTCCAGTGCACCTGAGTCCATTTCTTGCCAGCCTCATGAAATCTGGGGAATACTTGACACTGGATCTGTGTTAACACCACATTTTGTTTCTGCTGATGGTGTTTTCCAGGTGCTTCATCTTTAACAGCTATTGTTGCAGGAGGGTTGCCAGCTACCATAACTCTTGGGGGGCTAGTAGCACTTAAGGTCTTTTTAAATTTATTTTTTATTTCTGCACTGTGTATCTCTTTGAAGAAGATTTTTTTTTGAGAAATAACCTCTTCTATTCTAAAGGTGTGAAGGAAGTCTGAAAATATGAACTTTAAGGCTGAAAGCCACATTTTAAGAAATGCCACATAAAATTTCATCAGATCAGAGGATGTGATCAGTGGATTTTGAATACTCTAACTTTTCTTAGGCAGTCAAAAGACTGCCTAAGAAATTGCTTTTCACTTTTTTTCCCCTGGTGGTCTTTCTTCCATGTTGCCTCTTGCCTCTTTTTTTTTTTAGGTTTGTTTTTGTTTTCTTAGACAATGCCAAAAGAGAGGAGAGATGAGCTCTAACATTTGGCATCTGCTGGAATATGTTATCAAATTTAAAAAAAATTAGCACCACAATAGCTATATTATATCATAAATGTGAGAGTTCTGTGTTGTGCTGACTTCATTATAATTACTCCTGGTGGAGTTAATTATGTTAGGTGTGCCAAAAAATCTAGTAGTTTCAAATGACTGAGCAAACCTTTAATTGACAAATGGAGATGAATGTCCTCTGTCCTTCAAAATCCCCCATTTAGGAGAGAAACTTCTACCACTCACCTTTGAAATCTCTGCAATAGTTGGTAGCTTGGCACTGAATAACCTGATTTTGCTGGCACATATATAAAACCTGTCTCTCCATAGCAACAAGAGATGATCATGGTAAAAAAATGCAGCTAAGCCATATATATGCATTTTATTTTGCTGCTCCCTATCCAGTTTGCCTTAAGTGACTTTTCCTTTCACAGTCAGGATAAAGCTACCATATAGACTTTTAGGGAGGAGTAGTATCAAGACACATAGTTAAGCTTTACAAAACCGAGATGAATTTAGCAGTTATCCTTTGCAAGCATTGCCTTGAATAGTGTGAGAAGGAGTATGGGAAAGTGACCATTTCTCAGTGGAAAGCAGTTGGAGTAACATGCCAGGATAAATTTATTTGCAGTTCTTTCCAAATCCTGATCTTCCTTTTGCTCCAAAGTTCTTTCTAAGCACCTACTGAATTCACTGGAAACTGCTATCTTATTCCCATTTTAACAGGAAGATGTAACTGTGGACTTAGTCAAATAGAAGACAAAGGAGATGAATGCAGTAAGAAAAGGGAAGGGCAGGATGCCAGGAATAGTTTACTCACTTTGGCCAGTAATGTGCAAATCTCTTCTTTTTATTCTAAAAATGACAAATGCTTTTGATAAATCTTGAGAGTTATTTGATGATGTCATTCACTGTTTTCACCTAGTTGCTTTAAAGCTTTCTGCCTGCATACTTAGTCTCAGGAGGATATACCTCCAGCCTGTGGACCCTATCCAGTTAACAAATCCAGTGGCTTCATGCCAGTCACAGTCTTTCCCAGAAGATCTGCAATGCCTTCCCCTCTTGACTTGGTATAATTCATCCATAATTCAGCATGTCAACAAGTCAGACTTGTGTGTGATTGCACCAAGACTGTGGATCCATTCCCATCAGATATGGAAAACATAAGGTTTTGCATCACCTCACATCCTAGCAGAGAGCTGGCTACTATGTAGAAGAACAAGAAAAAAGAGAGTCTTTTTCACAGAGGGCTGGCTGTATCAGGCAGTAAGAGACATTATTGTTCAGGAAGGAGGGCAGTCATCCCAGCACACCTACCATGTTTGTTTGTCTCTGTGTATGACTACAAAGCACAGTTTTCCATCCTGCACGGTCATGCCCAAAAGAGTGGGGTTGTGGCATTTGAAATGTGACCATATGTTGGTAAAAATGTATTTTAAAGGGGGCTGTATCCCCTCAGCATATTTCTCAAAAGACCATTAGCTCCCCGTGGAGCATCCTCTTCTCCCCTATACCTGAGATTTTGTAATCACAGCTTTAAAAATTTGCAGCAGGCAAATTTTAAAAGCAGATACACCATCTCAGCTGCCAAGAGACTGTACTATATTCATCCAGATCCTTATACCCTACACAACTGTGTAGCCTACCTAATTTTTCCTTAATGATTGCTTTCTAACATAAAAATTCTTCCCTCCCAAATTGTCTCACTCTACAGCCAAAAATAAGCATTCGAGTGGAGACTGAGAGTGATGAAGCATCTGACCTCCTGTTGTAGTCACATCTCTGCTCAGCAGAGGGCTAGGAAAGGTCACAGGGAGCACAGGGCTAATAATGAGTGGCTTGAGGAAATTGACCCTACAGCCAAGTAACCTTTTTTCCCAGTTTGCAATATTTTACACTCAGACTGTCCTCTGCTTCTGGCATTTAATAAAAACATAAATTAGGTAGGCTCAGCCTTAAAAAAAAAAAAAGAAAAAATCTGGATATTTATTGACACCAACTGATCTGCAAAACATAATTAATATTTTTTCCTGCTTTTTTCAATGTATCTGCAGCTTCAGTAGATCCAGCATAAGACACAGTCACACTGTGAGGAACTGAATTACGATTAAGCTTGTAATAATAGCAAAGACGTCTGCCAGTTTTGAGCAACAGGTACGCCAGCCCTCCTTGCTTCTTCTCCTGAAGGAGAATTATATGAAATGAAGGAGGATGAGGTAATGACAACTCTCTCTAACCTTAGACAAGAAGGTAAAGCACTACTCTGACTGTTCTTTACTGCAGCAACACAGATTGAGATGCTCTCCCATGCTGTAACAATTGTGTGTAGATTCATAGTCAGGAGCACTTTTATTATTTCAGATTTTTTTTTTAATTGCATAAAAATAAAGCTTTTTTTCTTTTTCATAATATGATATTAATAATCTGTTTTGATGTGGAATAGTAGTATATGGTTGTAGGTATCATAAAGAACTCAGCTGAGACAACACTGCCAATGGAGATAATGAAATTGCTCAGATATAAAAAGTTAGGTTTGAACACCGCTGTGGATCAGAATCTAATTGTATTAAATTTTTATTTGATGCTAAATTTTACCTGTTCTTAAATTACATATAGATGTAGAAGAAACCAATATTTTCCTCTGAAGAAGTAGTTTCACTTAAGCTATAAAATAACTAGAAGTTGAAGCAATTATAACACCAACCAGTCTTTCAGAAATACTATCTCCAAACTAAATACTTTCTTGGACAAATATCCCCTGAGCTGGGTTACCTTTACAGCCTGAACACCTTACATAATTCTTGATCAGAACACTGAAAACATTTCACTGGCCCATCACTGCACTCAGAATGCTCCAACAACTACAGTTTATTAGTCCCTTTTCTTATCTTTTTAATGAATGCTATTCTGGCCATTCTGGTAATTTCTTGCATTCAAAAAAAAAATTTCCTTTCCTGGATAACAAGCTCTATGCATTCTGTCACACAGTCAACATTACTGCTGATGGACAGCTTAGGCTCTTTCTTTCAAGCTAATGATTTCATTGTCTGAAACTCATGCTGGTATTTGAGACATATTTTCAAGTTTGAAATCCCAAAATGCCAGAAATATAAAGTGAATGTGGCCATGGCAAATCTTTTCAAAATAATTGGGAGAAAGGGAACAAAACAGAAAAGTGAAGCATATATAGCAATAGATGTTTTAAAAAAAAAATCTTTTAAACCCAAACGTCAAGAGAAATAGTTAAGGAGTTTCTCCTTTAACTTAAAGCAATGATGAAGAAAGAATCTGCTGCAGTACAGAGAGCTAGAGAGAGGTGAAAATGGTGCTGCGTAATGCACAGTTGTGCCCTGGATTTTATGCCCAGATCTCCCTAACACCTCACAAAAGACAAGAACACATCAGTGGTTCCAGAGCAGTTTTGCTGTCAAAGCACGAGTGCAGGCAGCAGGGAGAGGCATTTCTAGAAAGGCAAGTCCAAAAATCATTCTGCTTCTTTCTCCTGCTGCTGTGTTTTTTCAAAGCCTCTCCAGAAACTTCTTTTATAGGTAGGAAAAGCAAACTAAACAAAGACTGGGATGTTTCCTTGGAAAACCACAGACCAAGGCCCTGCGTGCAGGGCACAGAAGCCCAGGCTGACACATAAACAAGCTATTAAGGTACTAAGTCTTCCACGTCTGGTTATTGCAGAGCTGGGATGGTGGACTGATATTAGTGCTATTCCTTGAAGACCGATTTAGCTTTCACAAGCCTCATCCTTTCACTCAGGACAGGTCAAGCTTTATAAATGCCAATTTCCTGGCACAAGTAATTTCTAGCATCCCCTTACCTGCTCAGAGCCCAGCTCCACATTCTGGTAATGCTGTTACCCTGGATTTATGCAAGGCTGCTTCCAGAGCCATTTGCAGGATTGGGCTCAAGAAACTAATGATGTTAGGTTTTCGTTGCAATTAGAAGTACTGGGAATTAAGTGCTTTATTCTTTTAAAGGGCAATCCAAAGTTGAAAAAAGAAAAAAAAATCACAATCCAAACATAAAGGTCTACCTCCAAGTCTCTGACCTGTAAAACAATGTGGTTGTTACACGAATTTTGCATGGGAGCACAGAGCATCTTCTTGTCAAGTGGTACACACATCCACTGCCCTATAAGACAGGAGACATTTTTCTTGTTTCCCCAGAAGGTGAGACTGGGGAAACAAGAAAAATGCGAATTTAGGGGGTGAAGATAACTTCTGCTGAGCGGTTTTCTGTCTCAGGGTTCGCCTGTGGCCTGATTGTAAGTACAGTTGCGGTGCTGCCTCTTTTTTCCTCCTTTCTTCTCTCTCTATGTGCACATGCAGCCTTGCTTTCATTAAATACAGATTTCCTTGATGTTTATGCAGGATACATGTGTTTTTCTATCAAATCACTTGCAATGGAATATGCCAAACTTCCCAAAGCAAATACAAGCTGCCTGCTACATATCCACTAGAACATAACACAGAAGCCAAATCTCATCTCAGTCCTTTCCTTGGGAACAATTAATGCTCACTCATCTGAGTCCAACTTTCTAGAGCTCATGTTACAATGTTCCTACCCAATTATGCTTAAAACACAGTGGTATATGGCGTTTCTATATAAGGAACATACTAATGTGTTTTGTCACCCAACACATGGTAAAAGTGTTTCAGTTCCCAGGAGAAATGGTCTGTGTGTGTGGGAGTTCCAGCCACACAAGTCCAACTGCATATATTTGCTGCAGCATGCTTCACTTTTCTGAAAGTGAAATGAAACCAACTCCAATAGTATCATTTTTTTTATCGGCTTTAAAGGAAAAAAAAAGGACCAAGTCCTAGAAGAGGACTAAGGAAACATTATTAACAGCATGCATGTACTTACTAAAGGGAGAGAAAGTAGAAATTGAGTTAAAGGAATGAATTGGCCTCCTTGTGTTTTGATGCTGCTCACAGGGTAACACAAGGGAAGATGTGTGTAGTTTTGCCATGGGCTTTGATGGAGGTGGGTATTTGAGGTAAGCCAATGTAACCAGATTATCCCGTGCAATGTGCACTGTGAAGCATCACTGTGGGGCTATGATGAAAGAAGCGGCTGATCCAGGGGGAGCAGCTGCTGCGGGAGGGTTTTTTACTGCTGTGCTCTGTGGCAGCCTGCTTGCCCATTTGTCAGCTCCTCAGCTTTGTCTTGCTTTATGCAGGTCCCAAAACAGAGCCCCAGACAGCAGTTAGACAGCACAGAAAAATGCACATCTATAATTGGCAAAGAATTGCAATAAAACCCCCCAATACATGTTTCCCAGCTCTTTCCAAATGCTGTTAGACTTTCTCTTACCAATATTTCTTGTTTAAAAGAGACGTGTTCTGCAGTGTCCAGATATTAGTGCTGAAGAGATGCAGCTCTTTCTCTCTGTCAGCAACTACTTGCTGCTACTCACCGTGATCTACAAAGGGCCTGCCTAACCTTATGTTTCCCTGTAAAACTCACAAAATTATCAGGAGACTGTTCAAAATAGACTGTGCAGTGCGCATGGATCTGGGACAGAACTGTTTTATCACTGTGCTGCTGTGGGTGGAGGTCCATGTGCCCTGGCCTTTTCCATAATTACTGTTTAACTATATGGGGGTTTTGTCTTTGAATGGATGAGTTCAGTGCAACATAGCAGGGGGAATTATTGGAAAATCAAACCAAAAAGCAACAGAAAGGCTTTGGGAAAGAATACTTGTTTGGTGGGGAGAAATGGGGGAAGAAGGAGACAGTGATGAGTTGTGATGTGGGTGATATTCCCAGGGCTTCCTCCCAAGCCATTCTCAGGATTGGCAGTCCTACCAAGGAGGTCATTAACAGGTTAAACAGATTTTTGCAGAGGAGGAAAAAAGGGATGGATGATCCATGGAGGGTATATGAGCATGTATTTTTAGCAGGGTTAGTTGAGAGCCCTTCAAACTGCCTGCACCACACCACACACCACAGCTGCATTCCCAGATGTGTTCAGGGGTAAGGGGCAGGTTTGCATCCATCTCCATCCTGCTTGGCCACATGGAGGATGCCTCTGTGTTTGTTGTGCAGGGGAGTCATTTTGTACTTAGAGCAGGTCCCTGGGTCTGGTACCTTGAGAGACTTGAGGCATGGACTCATGAGTACTTCTTAATTCAGATGCCGCTGGAATTTGCTCAGCAGCATGGGTGGGATTTTGGGGCTGCACCATGTGTAAAACCTGCTCCTGGACCCCTGTGCCCCTTGCCCACCCTCATAGAACTGCCTGAAATGAGAACTTTGTTCTTCATGGGGAGCAGAGACAGCCAGTGGTAGATTTTTCAAAGCAAAACAGTCTTTCTAAAGCAAATCAGCATTTCATGGTCAACTGGCTGAGCGCATTGCTTGGGTAGGGGCTCTGCCCCACAGCATCCTTCTTGGGCAGAGAACAACACATCTGCTCAAGCTTACTTTGTCAAAGCTGGAAAACATTTATCAATGCCACTCTCTCTTATCCACCACATCTTTTCCTCACCTGCTGCTGTCCTCACAGGACCCCTCTGGCCAGGCTGAGTTCCATGTTGGAAAGCAGTGCTCAGAGAGGCTGTCACTTCCACATTCTCTTCAGAGACGCTGTTCGTCCTTCTCTGCTCAGTTCCAGATGGTTCTTTTACCTCCGGTTCAGACGAATGAAGGCAAAGGACTTCTTGCCTTTCAACTTCAGGTTTAACCCATTCCCCTTATGGACAAAAAGCAGTCTGTTGAATCACACAACTTGTAAATTAAAGTCTTTGAAAATATTCTGACATTCACTATGCTGAAGAAAATTGAGCTTTAAGATCACCTTAGTAACCCTTTTGATCCTGACGCTTCAATTTGTAGCAAATATTCCCCTGTCAGAATCATGCCATACCCCTGTTCTTTAAATCCAGCACCTTTCCCAAGTTTTTCCGTCTGCTGTTTCATTTGTGCATCCCTCCCAGTCTACCTACAATAATCACTTCAATTTCTAGTCCCTTCCCCATGACAGCCCTTTTAATCAGTGCTTCCTTAGTCTTTTGCACAGCTCCTTGCATGTCTCCCTGTTCCTGCAATCCTTCTCAAAACACCTCTTGGCCCCTTTCCTAACTAGGAGTCCCTGTTCCTGCCATATTGCTCTCCATATGGCCCCACCAATACTGCAAGTCACAAAGTCTTGGCAGTGAGTATAATCCACTGGTAGATGTGGTTCTGATGTTAAAATGGAACCTGAGCCATTTGCATGGGTATTTTAGTTTGGTTTAGTTTAGTTTTCCATCAGAAAGAAAAACAATCAGGTGAAAAGAGTGGTTTTGCACTATACTTTTTTTCCCTTTTTCTTTGTGATATTAGAGAGTTTAGAAGGGCTAAAGTAAAGGTGCAGACTTTCAGCTTTGAGACTAAGTCATTTTTTTGGAGCATGGATATATAATTTTCATTCACTGATGGCTTAAACTAATTTTGGTTTTGGCATGTTCAAAATAAAACAAAGTTTGAAATATCCACATTTCCTTGCATGATGAAATTTCTTTCATAGTTTGCATACTCCTGCTTCCTACTTCTTTTAGGAGCACCCATTTTTGGTTGGAGTATTCTGAGATGTACTTCTACATAACTTTTTGTGGCAACTTTCTTCTCACCCAATCATGGTGCTACCATCCAATTTACTGTTCCGGAGCCACAGCTGGAGCAGCACAGCCCATGTCTTTGAAAGTTGATTTTGTGTAAAACAACCAGAAATTAAATTCAAAATTTCCCCATTTTATTCTAGAGAAACCATTTTTGTAAATCTTAAGCCTCCACCCAACACTCTCAGTTTTCATACACCACAAAATCAGGTCCTCCTCTTCCACCAAATGGTAAAAATTTTCCTTCAGAGACTCCATCAAACTAAAGGACAAAACTGAGCCAAAAAACCCCCAACATAAACACTTTTAAATTCCCTATAATTTCAAAACTTGCCTTGATATTTACCAAACTTCTTGGAACAGGAGAGGATAAAAGGCAACAGAAAGCAATCTAATAAAATATCTTTTCTGTGTGGGTAGCTAAGGGACTTAAAATCACATCAAGGTTTGATTTATGATAGTAAGGGTGATGAGTCTGAGCAAATTATCTGGATAGGGAATCATTAGGGGACATTCAGAACTACCAATGGGGTCTTCTTTTCCTATGTTTTCCGATAGCATTTCAGAAATGCTCAAGAGACTCCAGCAGCTCAAGTGTTGCATCTAGTAAAGGATCCAACAGGCTCTGGCTAAATTATTATTTATTATTTTTATTACACTATTGCCTAAATGTCAACTTATTCACAGCTGTTGCAGAAAAAGAGGCACAATCTTTTTACGGCATCTTTCCTACATTACAGGAATTTATAGCAGACATTTTCAGTCTAGGTTGCTGCTGAGGTGAAATTCCTCCTGCTTAGATAGCTGGTGTTATACCAAGCTGCATTCCATCACGTTGTGTGTCGTGTCACTTTACATCCTACTGTGACACATGGTATTAATAAGAGCTTCTTTCCACATTCCGTCTCCCAGCTGGTAATGCTATTCCCCTGGGGAGAATGAGCTGAGGATACAAGTGTGTGGTTTAATACATCCGGGCACCTGGTGGTCCCTGGAGGGTTTGGTGAGTAACCCTGATGAACGCTCGCTGGATGCTGTTGTCACTTTGGCCCCTCTGGCAGCACTACGGTCTGCTCCAGGGCAGAGAGGAGGGGAAAGCAAGCGGAGGGGCTTGGATTCCAGCTTTAAGTCATGGGGATTGCACTTTCTCTTTGTGCTCCAACTTCATACTTCATCACCTACCATGCAGCTCTCAGAGGAAAAAGAATAAAAGGAGATTATACACTTTGGAGAAGAAGCAAGTATATTTAGTTGCTGCTGATCTTGTAACTTTTGTTACTTTGTATGTGGCCAGCCATCCATTCTTGCCAATTACCAATGCGGTGCTTTGACAATAGCAGAATGAGATTCACAGCTACGCAGTCACAGCTTGAGACTTTGCAAATGAACATTCATAGAATGCTTCTCAGCTTCCTTTTTATAGAAGAAACTGGCACTTGCAATTATATACTTTTTAACAAATACTCCTTCTGCATCTCTACTTCCCAACTTTGCTTTGTGATCCTAAGGGAGCATTCTTGCACTGCTAAACTTCCCAAAAATAAAATGAGAAAGAGGCAAATTATGTCCTCTCATAAGCAAAAGAAGCTAGCAGAGGCTATTAAATGAAGATATCAGTCATCTGATTCATTCTTTGAAAAATACTGTTAATCTAAAAGTTGTATTATTTCTGGCATCAACAACTGCATCTAATCCAAGAGAAAAGATTTTCTAGCTAAAAGTTTTTATTTCTTCTGGAAAAAAAAAGGATATGACACATTAAAACACCAAAAACCTCAAAGTGAGGGGAAACAGTTCATTGTCCTTAAATCTGCAGTAGTGCCTGGTAAAAAGGAGGTGATAAGAGGCCAGTACTAATGGTCAGCAGGTAGACTTAAGAGTGCTGCAGGTCACAAGAGGCTAAGGCCAGCGATTCTCTCAGGGTTCTTAAAGTGAATGCCTCATTTATGTCTCACGTCAGTCTTAGAGTAGCCCAGTGCATATTTATTTCAAGTTTTAGCTGAGTGCAAAATGAATTTTAACTGAGTGCTACTTGCTAAATCAGCTGGAGAAAATTACTGCAACCCCTTAACAGGAGATGCCTGAGGAGTTATTTTGATTTGTTTTGTTTCTGGATTTGACTAGAACAGGGATGAGCAAAACCTTCTTCCCTCATTTCAGACAACTGCTGTCATGGTTATGTGGCTGCAGGGCAGGGTGATCTCTATATTTTTGATTGCTTTTTTCTTCCTTTCTTTCCTTTTTCCACAGATTTCATGTTTCTTCCCCTATATCCTCCCAGCATCAGGTTGGGTCCCAGTTACTGCACCCCAGCTTCAGTCACGGCCTTGTCAGTGGGGGCTGATCCCATCTCCTTCCCAGGAGAAGCAAATGGATTTGTCAGTGATAGACAGATTTCATAGCTAAACTGAAGCAAACTTTATCCATTTAAGAAAATGGGGTTGTGAGGTTGTTCATGTAGATCCTCATTACTTGAAACCATTCACTCCGGGAAAAGAGGAGAAGACTGCCTACTTCAAACCCTTCAGCAAGGTCTTCCTTCTTGCTCCCCATCAGGTGCTTTGTCTGTGAATCTGCCACAGACATTCTCCTCTTTACAAAGGTAGCTTTGTTTAACCAAATTTTCCCCAGACAAAGCACTTTAGCTTGCAGTTTCCTAGGTGAGACTGGCTGCCCACTACAAATGCAGTGGGATCCTCGGGTGATTGTCAGAGACAGAATTTTCCATTGCATGTTTAGGAAGTCCTGTGTTCGAACAAGCCGCTGTTACATTTGGCCATTGTAGTCATGCAGCCAGCAGCTGAACTGCAAGGTTTTCATAAATGATTAAAGAGCTGTTTCCATCATGCAAAACCACTTCCTTGCGCCACTGACATCACCAAAAACAAGGTGATAACATCTGACATGGACATACCTATCAGAACTGGAGACTATATTCATAGAAAGAAATATAATTCACTCAATTTAAGATTGTGAAATATCACTGAAGGTACAGTGGTGAGTCACAGCTTGTAAAAGCAGTTGGGAGTGCAGGGTAAATAATGAAGTGCTTGAGTTTATCTATCTTTGCTTGTGAACAAATAACTATCATTACAATTCCATGGATGTGCCTAATTGAAGAAATTCTAGGCATAAATAGTTCTCTAAAAAGGAAACATATTAATAATCAATCCTTTTGAAAACTGAATTAAAATACATTCTTTTCCTAATTTTAAGGCATATTCTGCAGTCCTAACTCACACAAAACTGCTACATCATCATTATTCCCCTTATAATAGACAAGAAACCGTAAGTCCTTATTTTATTGTAGTGTTACAAATCTGAATACCTTAACAGTGTGATTGTGAGGTAGGTATGGACAAGTTCTAATTGCGTGGTTAAATGTTAGAGTTGATGTAGAAACTAAATTTGAAGAGATATTATATTTGTATTAAGAATCTCACATTCAGGTTTTAAAATAAAATGTTTCCTTTTATTTTACTGGTTATTCACCAATTTTTATAATAACTCCCCCCTCCCCTTTTTCTGTCACTGAGACTATCAATATGAACAGCATTTAAGATTTTTTACTTTTTATCTCTCTTTTGCTTTTTAAAATGTTTACTCTTTCCAGCTATGGGATGCAACTTTTTGAAAGTTAGATTACTGACCATATTTTTAAAATTTATTTCTCCTTTTGTTACTCTGTCTTTTCAGTATTGCTGAACTCTCTGATTATTCAGAAATGGAAAAAAAAATCAGTTCTGTTCACTCAAATGATTATAGTTACAAAAGAAAAAGACAGAATGAAAAGTCATGAGAATCTTGAAACCCACTGAAACCAGAAGGCTTATTTAATTTTATATAAGATATCCTGCGAAAAAAAGGAAAAAAAGAGAAACTGCTGAAATAGCATTTCTTAGCCAAATCTTGTTCTTGACACAATCTCATTTTTTGCAGGAAAAACTTCCAGATGACAGTTTTCAATCTCAACAGTTGCTAGTGGTAGGAATGACAGAACAGTTGGAGCAGTGAAGCTTTAAGCTATTGTTCTTTTCCTTGGAGTAGCCTTGAAAGAATGCATTCACACACTTACCAAGGATGAACAGTTTTTTAACAGATGACTAAAATTTAATTTCTTTTTCATCGACATCAATCACCAAGATAAATATCTTGACTCTCAACTGCTTGTAGTCATTTGCAAATATGGAGGGTAAGTAGAAAATACTTCTAAACAGTGTAAATGGTTGCAAAAATTCTGTGTTGTCTATTATCTGCATATATTTTTGCTGAGTTTGCCTAGCTACAAATCTGTGTGATACAGTAGTGCAATGTACAAGAAGTGGACAGCCAAACTCCACACCAGTATTTTGATCACAGTTAATGATATTCATCAGGGAGCTGAGAGGAGCCTGTTCTGTTTAAGAATCATGGATTGTAACATACACACACGTACACACATATATATATGTATCAGTAGCTGCAAACTGTATTTTCTCGGGCAGCATTACATCATCTAAAAAGAAAAATGAAAGCAGCCTTTGCTGGTAAACAGTTAATAGCCACGACAATCAGATTGGATTAACTAATTAAACTGAAATAATGGTATTTAAACAGGAAGACACCATCAATCTGGCAACTGATAAGATGGGATCCATTTGCTAGTGTTGGAGAAAGGTTTTCATCTTGAAAAACTAACCTTTAGATGAAAGCCAACTAAGCCATAGACTTACGAGGACAGACTTTGGCTCAGCATGTAGCAGCTAAATTCAGTACAATTTACAGTCCCACAGTCATGATTAGGTTTCCAATACAAAACATAAGAATTCAAAAGTTTTTGTTTTGGGAGTCTTTTATCTTCAGGAGCCCAAAGGATATAAACCACTCATGCCGTGAATTTCTTTGATAAGCCAAGATGCCCTGGCTTCAAAAAGTGGCAGATCAATGCTGCAGCCTCTGCCAGTGTTCTGGCCCTGCACTGAAATCAGTGGGCTTTCCTGTGACCGAACCTGGACTGAATTTCTCACGTTTCACATTCCTGCTCTCCAGTGTGCCATGTTGTCTCTTCTTTCAGCCTGTCAGCACAGTCTGTCTGTGTGTGTGGGTAGCTGCCACCACATGATCTGCACTTCCCTTCCCCTATGTGTTTGTAGCCTTAGGGACACTGAAAATGATACCTGATGTCTTGCAAGCCTCTGGGTGCACATGTGTATGTAAGAATTTTTATATATAAATTTTTATATGTGTGTGTTTGTGTCTGTGTGTGTGTGTGTGTGCATTTCATAAAATATCATGAGTATTTATGTCAATGCCCAGTTGGACAAAATAAATTGTGGTTAAGTTCTATTCCTCTCTGAAGTCCTTGTTTCAGAAGAAGGCATACATCACAACAAGACCTAGGTGCCTAAAAATGTAGATGGAAGTCATCTGGGGTTTAAAATCACCCCAAATGCTGAAATATCAACGGGTATTTTATGTCAGCAGGCTCATAAATGTCCCACCACATGCTGATTTGTACCTCTAGATCCAGTCCAAAAGTACTGTGATCGCACTCTGTTTGCCATACGTCGAATCTCACATCATTCTGTGGTCACACCAGTGTTGACTCAAGGGAGGAGGAGCCTTGCAGGTGGTTGAGCAGCCTTCACTGCTGAGCAGCTCAGGTGCACACCAGGGCTTGAGGGAGGCAAAGTGGGCAAACAAATTGTTATAACAGAATTGCAGTAAGAAAGACCTAGCCCAGTGCTAGGACAGAGGATGTATATACTTTTGCACAATATATAAATGAAGGGAAGAAGAGAGATAAGTGTGGTAACTGTTAAGTCTCCTTTTGTTTGGTTCGTTCTAAGGAAAAATTATGTGGAATCTCAGGTCTTGTCCCCTCAGTTTAGCTGTTGAAGCACTCCTTGAGTGCTAAATTTTTATAATTTGGATTTCCTATGGCTGTTAAAATAAATGCTAGCAGAAATACCAGTATGAAAGCCCTAAGAAATTCATCAAACATCTGTATTTAAAATAAGCAGACTATTTCCCCTCTGTCTGGATTTCCTCTTTGGATAATGGTTTCCACATACTGAAGTCTAAGTACTAACCACTGTCTCTTTTGCTGTAAATTCTTTTCTGGATGAGGAGCAGTATTTGAAAATATTTATGTAACTAAAGACAAAGGTTTGCCATTAGTAAAAGTGGTTTCAGCAGTGCAAAGCTAGTTACCTTAACCTCTAAGTCATAACTTAATTAAGCTCTTACTTCACTTTAAATAGTTTCAAGTGTAGGAACCTGGTATCTGAATTGCAGTCTAAATTATCTACTTTTCCAGATCATACTGTAAATGTTCTGGTCTGAAAAAGACTGAAAAGAAAGTCTGGCATATGTACAAAGAGAGAACTGAAACCATTGGGATCAGAGGCAGGGAGACACTAAACTGGTCAGGCATTTAGCAATCTTCTGAGGCATTTATCTGTAATTTTGGAGGATGGAAGCATCTAGAGTTGTCCCTAATCTGCTTAGACTTGATAGTGGTGACATCGAAACCTCTAAAAGATTTAAGGCAACTGAGGGATACACTGAGATTTAGCTGACATGAGGCACTCCCAAAGAAGTCTGTCTCTGTCCTCTAGAGGGAAATGAGAAAGACTCACTTCCCTTGGCTGAAGCTGGTCTTGTAAATACTTCTCTCAGACTCTTAAAGCGTTTCAGTTCTTGTGTATTGATGTGTTCTTGATTCCTAATCCAAACTTCTGTGTGGGGTGGTTCTGGAGACCAATACAACTGGTACTGTGAAAGCAAAGCTGCTTCAGAACCAGTGCCAGGACAGGGTCTTGCTTTCATAGATACAGTACATTTCATTATTGTGTGAGCAAGGAAAGAGTGCAGCTAAAGCTTCACAGCTAGCCAGTAAAAAATGAAGCACTCTACAGAAGCATTAGGGTGCATAAAAAATTAACTCCAGGCTCATGTATGCAAAACTTATTTATGTAGGCTTCAAATCTCATCAGAGCCATTGTTTAACTGCTCTTCTCAGAAACTTGGCTAACTCTTGAAATCTTTCATATTTATCATTTATTTTAAAAACATTTTAAATGCAGCAAATGTTTAAACCTGAAAGAAAATTCAGCTTCTTTGTCCTGGGCTAAGTTTGTTATGAGGATTTTGTTGTATTGCCATTTAGACAGATACTGTACAAATACAGATATGAATGAAATAAGACCCTTGAGCCCACAATTAAGATCAACATAAACTGGCACTGCTTTATTAAAGCTCATGGGGGCAGATTTGCCTTAGTAGAAGAGTTTGCTCTTTTCTAGTTTTGAAAATGTGGTTCAACATGGCTGGCATCCTAGTCAGAAAGAAGGGGTTTTCACAAACCAGAAAATCTGCAAGAAGAAGTAAACAGTCATCCCCTTCAGGAGTCTATGCTAATTTTTTGGGGATTTTTTTCTTCACCGAAACCCAAAAATATTCCTGGGCACTGGATGCTCAGTGCAGTACAAAGAAACTGTTTTGAGATGTTCTAAATGTTTTTGGCATGTTGTCATTCAGTGTCCACACGGATATTTAAGAAGCATAGCTGTTTTAAGGCACAAAAAATGAGCTCAAGAAGTTCTATATGAAAATCACTATATTTGAAGCTTTGAAATTACCCAGGATGAAATGACAAATATTTATTTTATTTTATTTTATTTTATGATTGAAAAGGAGGAGTAATGTTACATCTTCCACTATCGGAAGGATCAACTCATTCCTAATAGCACTTTGAAAGATAAGACAGGTATTTTACTTTGTTATCTCCAGCCCTGCCCATGCTTAAATAACATTAGTGTTTGATGGTAGTACTTGCTGTGCATCAGCATTGTGGTCTGCCAGGGTCTTGGTCGTACTAGAAACTTCTCTGTCTTGGTCCCTCTTTTCTCAGTTGTTCAAGGCAACATATTTATAATGGGAACATTTAAAATCCAGCTGATCTTCTAATGCTCCGTGGCAAATAACAACGATGGGTGTAGAGCCTGGCATAGTTTTCAGCATTGGGGAAGTGCTGCATAAGGGATTTGGCTGCCTGAGTCCCACTAAGGTATATGGGAACCATATGGCCAGATCTTCAAGTACCGCTCTAAAAATGTGGGTGATTCTGTCTGTAACAGAGCACAGGATTTTGAAAGTGCTGTTCAGTGCTCCTCTTTTTTAACCTGTCTCAGGTTTTATTTTCTGCATTAACTCATGGAAATTGCTGTAGATAAAGAGTCATCCTGGAGGCTGGATTCTAGGTTATATCCTGCTACCCACTGCTTTAGTTTTCCCACTACTGGCTATGTGGGCATATCTTCTGCTGAAGTTCTTCTAACAACATGTCATCCAGGGCCCTGTAAACACATAGCTTGACTCTGTTCTAAACATTATTTATTAGATGTCTTGGGTACATTTACACTCCCTTCGAAGAGTAGAGGCAGGTAAATGTTTATCAACTAAGGAATCTTTCTCATTTGCATGCTGAGAAGCCTTCTGAAGTGCAAGCCTCTGGTTTTCCTCTGGTTCCTCTGACTACATGTGTTATTTAAAGTTTTTATTTCAGAATTGCTAACCAAATTTTAGAAAGGCCTTATCCCTTTTGGGGGACAAAGACAAAATCCCTTGGTTATGACACAGGATGCTCCTATGTCTAATTTCTCTAATGTTGGAACAAGTTCAGAAGAAACCCCAGGGAAAATGGAGGACCCGATAAATTAAAATACAGAGTGGATACTTGTTTCAGGTTTTCAGAGTTATAGAGAGACCCCTGCCACACCTGTCCTGGGAGGCCTCTGGGGCAACACCCGTGTGGAGGCCTTCGGCTGAACCTGGATGGCTGCTGTCACCAGGGAGGGCAGTGGGATCACCAGTGTTCAGCTTTGGGCTAATCCAGTGGAGGTGGCAGCTTGAAGGGGCCCAAAGAGGTTAAAAAGTCTGCAGAGGTGAAGGTGTGTATATCTATACCTATCTCTCTCTCTCTCATGGTTTTCAAGGCGCATACTGTCTGGCTATCAAAGCATCTCCCAGCTGGTTCTGTTTATCCCACTTTTACACTCTCCACTATTGTACAGACGGACAGAAAAAAAACTCCTTTAAATAACCAAAGAACAAAAGAAAGAAAAGAAGATGAGAGGAAAGGATAAAAGAGTATAACCAGAGAGGATGACTGGCACATACTGCATCCAACCCGTTTCTCTTCATTTCTACTTATTTGCTGACTCCACTCATGTGGACTCTGCGGAAATTATGTTTGGGATCTATTTGCAGCTGACAAGGGGAGAGTTTTTCCTACCCAGATAGCTGTGTTTACACAGCACTTGGATATTATAAAGCAACTTCAGAACTGCATCTGAGGTAGCTGGAACTTGCTTTTCATACTGGAATCTCAAATGGTCTTTGCTGCCTCCTTCATGATGCAGGCACTTTTGTACAAAAGGTGTCTATGAGCTAAGCAAAAATTAGGTGGCACAACTTTCAGAGATCCTTTTTGTGTAATTGTGATTGTATAACTTGTATAATTGTGGTTGATCTTTGTTATAATTCTCTGTATCTGAGAATTACAGGGGCATGAACACCTTTGCACGTCTTCAAAATAAAGGCTGGAACTGAATTTTTAACATGAGCTGAAATGTGTATCTGGGTGCATTTTAAACCAGAATTTGTAGGTAGCTGAATGTGCATAAGACTGTTGGCAAATAAGTATCAGTGTTCTGTGTACAGATATGACTCTTGTGTACATGATTTTACAGCTGACAGGAGGGTCCAACACACATTTAAGGGATAATTAATAGACAGGAACAAAAGCAGGAAAAAAATTTCTTTGCCCGGAATTCCTTTGAGTGTCTTCTGAACATAATGATAGCCTCACTGGCCTGTAAGAACCAAAAACCTGTCAGAGAGACCTCCAGAGACAACACTTACTTCATCCCCTGTCATTCTGAACAGTCCTTTATTTTTGTAGTTTCTGGATACAACAGAGACTTCTGTCGCTCTTTGCTCCCCTGTCCCACTGTCTGCCTTTTAATTTGCTGTCATCTGTGCCAACCCAGCTAAATTCCTGTTTGACATAGCTGAAACTTGGTTGCAACAGCAGGTTCTCAGAAATGCCCCAGACAATGGACAAATGCCCCAATTCTCTCAGCATCTGTGCTAACCTTGAAACTCTACCTGGTAGGCACAGTGCAATCAAAAACTAATCAGTGAAATCAAGCTGAGATTTGGTCTTGGGAGCTAATAGGAGAAAAAAAAGATGACTGTGCAAATATGGTAGGGCTTTCAAGGGGGAAGATGCACAAAGCCATTCTTAATCATCGGTATCTCAAAAGAGTAGTGATAGGAGGACCTGGCAAAGCCTGTCAGCACCTGTGTTAATCCAGTTAATTAGTTGGAAAGGACAAACTCCTCTGGAAGCACCTATGTGACGGGCAGGCTGTCTCCATATTTCATTAGGATGATTGTTTTAAAGGTTGCAGGTAAAACGGTGCCTGTGTTCCTTTAGAGCTTTTCCATGCTGAAGTTGGGGCATGTCGGAGGGCATGTGGGGCTGGGAGGTAGCGTGGGGCAAAAGCACGCAGACAACTTCACAAGGAAGCAGCCTGATAGGGAGACAGTAACTTGAGCTACAACCTACGCAGTCTGTGTGATTTTCCTCTCCCTCCTTTTCTGCCTTGCTCTTTCAGCAAGGGGAAAAAAAATTGAAAAAAAGAAGGGAAAAGGCTGCAATGTGTCACAAAGGAACAGACTGGCAGACATCTGCCTCTTGCTTTATTTATTTATTTTTTTTTAAAAAGGAAAGGGTGCAGAGCCAACTCTTCACTCCAGAGCCCCCAGTCCCTTAACAAACCAAATGGTGGCTGTTGGCAGGGTATTGACAGCTTGTTAATGAAGGAATTCTTGACAAAATGACAACCTGTGTGGGATGCCGTGTGAAGCTGAATCCTCCCACAAACCAGTACTAAGTAATTAGGTGGTGGTGAAAATAGCAACTAACTACTGTTGCGGAGAAGAGGAAAAGGGGGGGAGTAAAATCTCCTAAATTAATTATACAAGCAGTTCTCATTTGAATAGCATCCCTCTTCCCCTTCCCTGAGAAGACACAACAGTTATTCCTGAACTGCCTGGGTCTCTCTTAGTGGGCCAAAGGGTGCATCTCAAAAGGCTGAGCCTGATGACCGTGAATTCAGTGCTTTTTTCTCTGCAAACGTGATCAGCAAAGCAAGCGCTAATGAAAACCTGACAAAAAGCTGTCTGCTGGGGCTGCCCCTTTTGCTCCCCAAAAGAGCCCTGTGTAGCTCAGCTTACTCTGTTTTTCCCTTGATTTTTGTCTGATTGCTTCAGGCAGGTGGGCCTGTCTGTTGACAACTGCATTAGGTTTTAAACCCCGGAGAGGAGGCTGGGTGGGGAACCAGCCAAAGCAGAGTGCTTGAGTTACAAAGTGGGTTTTGCAGAAAGGCACATTTTTAAACAGTGCCTCAGCAACGGCAGTGTCCATGTTCCTGACCATGGCACCAGTACCAGGAGCTAGAGCATTGGTTAGTAGCAGCTGAAGCAAAAGCCATGACTTGTGGTGAAAAGAGGTTTCTGGTGGCCATTCAGTTTGGCTCACTAGGAAGATACTATTCTCCACTGTGTCTTGAACAGCAGCTCATCATAATTTAGCTAAGTAGTTCAATAACATAGAGCATAGGAGTTTGTGCAAGAAGGAAAGCAATGTATTGCTTGATAAATGTTGATTTGTTTTCCCTCCTGGAGGCTGAAAACTTTTGGTCAACTGTAATGTGCAACAAGTAATTTAATTTTTAAAAAAAGGGGGAAAAGTCAGGGAAATTTGAGTCTTGTTTTTCCCCCTAAATGAAAGCTAGAATTTTGAGAAATTCAGCTAAATTTGTTATTTTATGCTCTTAGAGTGTTTGGCCTTTTCCCACCTTGTTTCTTGAAGTGACATTTACTTTCTACAATGGTAGTTTTACATAAGCAGTACAGACTGAAATGAACATTCTATACCTTCTAGTTTTAAAATAATGTGAAGAAATTAAGAACTTGCAGACTTTGAAGACACTCAAAGAACTTATCTACATTTTCAGTTCCTCATGGCTTTTTTGTCTTGAATGGGCCAAGAAACCTCACTAATTTTCTTGTATCTCGTCTATTACTCAGGTAAGTTTTCTCCCATTTGTGGCTTTTTCATGCTCTGTTTAAACATTATGAAAGCTACAAATAAATAGCTTCCTGAGGAACCATGCATTGATTCTTGAAATGGATGAGTAATAAAAGATCTATACATTTAATTCTATTAAAAATTTTAGGAAGGAATAGAGATTGACTTCATGAGGTCAAGAATAGATATAAGAAAGAACTCTTTAAGGTTAAAGGCTTCACTTTACAGGGAGCTGTGAAGACCTCTAATGTTTCAATGACCTGTTGTACCAGTGAGAGGCAAAAGCCAGGTCAGGGATATTTTATTATTTCCAAGTATACTAATAGAGCTATGAAAAAATTGTTTACGCTGCAAGTAGACAATTTTGTTTTGCCTGCGCTGTGTGCCTTAAATTACTGATTTTTTTTTTTTTAATGACATCTCACCCTGCTCAATTTTCAAAGAAAGCAAAACAGTTTTTGATCTTGGATAATTACACTGCTTAGTAGCATTGGCAAATTAAGGATGGGACATAAATGAATGCTTTATAATTTGGACAGTCAGTATCTTTTGTGATGTGAAGAAGTTTATAAACACTGATGATGAAATTTTGACCCACGCAAATTTATGAATGCATGTTAGTATTGGCTCATAGAATCTTGCTTCAAACAGATGAAAACACAGGACTGAAAGTAATTTGGGTGTCATTTCTGGCATCTGGATTAAAGCTTTTGGGGGTGTTCTTATGACACCAGGATCGAGAAATTACTCTAGAAAACTATTATGCTCTGCACATAGTAAATCAAATCATTGGTGTGGTTAAAAGTACAGACTGTGAGGTCCTTTCTTCTTGGGAGGATTTACTCCATGTTCTGGCCCCTAGAAAGGGCCAAAGGAAAATATATGCAAATGCAAACAAAACAAGGCTTGTCAGAAGATGACTATATTAAAAAAGTAAATATTACATAATTAGTCACAGAACTTATTAAAATCTGGACTGGACTGTAGAGAATAATCTTTCTTTCATGTAAGGGCATACAAGGTACTGTAATAAACTTTCCCACAAAGGGGAAGGCAAATGTATATGACCCCTTTGTGCTTGTGGTGGCAGTTTAGGGCTGGCTGGGTGACACTGAATTAGGAAGAAGTTAATTTACAGTGAACAGGATTGTTTGTGTTGCTGTGCTCCTGAGGTCACTTTCTTTGTAGACTCAGAGGCAAATATTAATACTACCACTGATTTGAAATTCTCAGTTCTCTGGGGGCTGCTCTTGTCTGTGCTATTCATAGATCTTGACCTCCCATGTTTTTTGTCTGTGGAGGAAGAGGAACTAGCAGTGGTTTTTGTGGAAATTGCTCTCTTGTAGAGTAGGTAAGAGCTAGCACTCATCACTGCTACAGTAGGTGGCTGTGAATGGGGCTTGCTCCTCTGACATGCTAAATAAACTTTATGTCAAGCACTTTGCAGGGCTCAGCCTCAGCATGCTCAGTCTTTTGTTGTATCAAATTGTCATTGAGGAGCCAGAGAACTTCTTGCTCCAGGGCTATTTGTCCAGAAGCAATCTGAAATGTAAGTAAATTCCAAGTACCTACATTAGTGAAACAGCTGGAACATTGTCAGCAGAGACAGACTTGTGCAAGCAGCGTGGCTTACGCTGAACTCACTTGCATGGGACTTGTTCAGCTGCTGAACAACAAAAATGTGATGAGATCTCCATCATACTTTCATTTATTTTAATAAATCTGTGCATTTCTAACTGAAATAAAAGGAGTCTGCTTTCCAAAGCCTGACAAAGTTTGCCTATTAGTACCCTTTTATACATGGACTCTTGTTATGCTCAGGTGCTCAGAAAGACATCTAAGGTGCAGCACGGTAATGATATTCTTCAAAGACCTTTCTAGATCACAGAATCACTGAATCTTCTGAGTTGAAAGGAACCCACAAGGATCATCAAGTCCAGCTCTTCAGTGAATGACCCATACAGTGATTGAACCCACAACCTTGGTGTTATAAGTACCATGCTCTAACCAACTGTGCTAATCATTTTACAGATGAGGAAATGTATATCACTTTGCATTTAAGGATCATACTGTTAGTTTTCATGTGGACTAACTATAACCAGTTGAAATGGTAGTGCCTTAAACATGCTTGCTTTTGTGACACTGCAAAATTAAGTTTAATATTTGCAAGTTGGTTATGTAAACTCACATTCTGTCTAATCAGTAATAAATATTATGATTCTTTCAACTGAGCATCCATATTTCTTTCCTATTTCATGGGATCAGTCAGGGGTGCTGAGTATCTGATGATTTTGCAGAGGAAATTGCTCAAATAGGTGCTGAGGTAAGGCCAAGGCAACTCTGTTTCAGTGGGTGATTTTGAAACTCTTGACCTGAGATCTGTCCTGTAACGAACCAAGAAAACGTAGTTCCAGTGTGTATGTAACGCTTTCGTGTATCCTGCACATTCAGCACCCGACCCTGATTTGTCCAACATTTGTGTTTGTTATAGCTTCAGAGTCAGTGAGTTCTCTTTGTGAAGGCTGACAACCAAGTGTCTGAATTACAGCCTGCAATCTGAATCTGTTTAAATCTTATATATTCTATATTATACATAAGGAAAAGAGCAGCACTCAGTAAGCAGCCTCTTTCCCCACAGCATTGTTTAGAGACTTCAGGAAGAGTATTTGTGAATTTTAGAGCAGAACTCTGCTTTCTCTGTTTTGATTTTGTGAACCAGGAAAAATCCTAATAACATTAAGTTGCCTCCTCCCTCACCAGCCAGCACCAAAACAATTGCTTTCCCACCTGTGCTTACCAATTCCAGCAGCTGGTGATGGCTGAGAAAATTGTAACCTGGTACCTGTCCTTCCTGTACCATAGCTTATTTATCTCCCCACCACATGGCCTCAGTAATGGGCTACATAGTGCCACACATGGTGACAACCTGATCCTTGACAGTGCTTGTGCCAGCATAGTCCAGGGGCTACCATGAGGCAGAACACTGTCACAGTGAAAGCAGATTTTACTACTGTGTAGAGGTACATTGAGGAAAGATATAGATGAAGGAAGCTGCACCAAAAATACACCAAAAATGTACCTATGTGACAATACTTTACGCAACTTCCAGAAGAGTAACGGTACTGTGTTAAATTGCTGTTATACCCTTTGAAATAATTTACAAAAAAAAAAGAGAAACTGAAAAGCAAGGCAAAAGAGGTAAAGGAAATTGTCCAAGAAGACTGCAATTAAGCTATGAGAATTTTTGACTCCCAGGTATATATTCAGCTTAGTTTGTCAGACTCTGCTGCGTGATTATTAGAGTGAAATGTATGTTGGCTTGTTCAGTTTATTTATTCACTTTAATCATCTCACAGTTCCCTCCACTCCAGGGCATTGCTGGAGGTCAGAAGATTTATAATTTGGAGAAATCCTGATCCCAGAAATGGGTGAAGAGCTACAGCTCTTGTGCAGGTGCCTTTTCATGGCGGTAGATTCTCTCATTTAGACCAGTGGATGTTCTACGCTGACAGAAACAAAGCTTGTTTATCAGGCAGTAATATGTAATTGGAAAAATAGATGTTGCTGCATCACTATTAGGATAAGAACTAGGGCTAGGAGATGTTTGCTCTATCTCAATAGCAAGCTATCAATATTCTCAGCAGTGTTATTAGTATTTATTGAAAATCTTTTGTAAAGCGCTGCAAGTTTGCACAGAGGTAATTTACATCACATAATTAGGATGCCTAAAACCATATACAGAAGTTTACATGCTAGTAGTGCTAAGTACTTGATTGTATTACATTTCAATGCTATTCTGGGGGGATTAAAGCATTTTCTGTCACTGCTGACTGCATGGCAAAAAACCGAGGAGTTTTTACACACATTTCTGGGTCTGACAGTTTATGAATTCTAGACTGTGTCTCAAAATTAGCCTGTTCATGCAGTCTAGGTGATACTGTCCAGCAAAACAACATGCAAGTGACATGCCACAAAATGTTGAATGTCTTGTTTTGCATAAAATATTCTGTTTGTGCATACAAATGGTTTTATAAAGCATCCATATGTAACCTAGTCACTTTGCTTTTACCAGTATGCAGTTTTGAAACACGATATTGTCAAATTCAGCTAATTTAGCTGTGTTTATTGATTGCATCTTATAACAAGACAGTCTTTCCCATTTTAAGGAACTGTTCCATTGGGTGAAAAGATTTGGATATTTCCAAACTGGTTTTCTGTCTACACAGACAAATTTTAATTTCAGTTCCATATACTGTGAAACTTGCTATTTGTTCAATAGGAAGATTTAGTTCTGTATGGTGTATGCAAATTCAGCATATGCTTAGGTATAGAGTGGATCTTAAGCCACAGAGCAGCCCAAGCTGGCATCAATCAGCCCTTACATTCCTGTAGTGTCAGAGCCCTAATCAATACTGTGAGCCTGATACAAACTTCACAGAATTCACTGGGAGCTGTCTGACCCTTGGTAAGGATCTACTCTGTTTAACTGAGCTTTTCAGCTAAGGCTTAGGTCTGACCATGCCACAGGCCTGTGTCTTCTCAGAAGTCCCCTTCTTGGTAGCACCATACTTTGAGGAATTTGTTTGCTGCTTCCTTAGTGCATGATAAGAAGTGACATCTGGGTTAATAGTTTATCTGCTGCACATCTGGAGTCATTTGCTGAACACTGCTGAGATGCTGAGGGGAGACAAGGTGAGGCAGCACTGGTGCCCCTGCAGTAGGGAGAGCACAGAGTGCATGTTTCCTCACATGCAAGCTGTTAAAGGTTGTGAAAGTCTCTATGTCCCTTCCTCCTGCTTCTTCCTTAAATAGTCACACAGAGGCCAAGCAAAACGTGGTGTTGTGCCTGACAGAAAAATGTTGCTAGGTCAGGCATGGGGATGATGCTCTCCACGACGAGCTGAGGCAGAGATCCAGAAGCTTTACTAGGTGGGTCAATCAATACCACATCCATTTTTCATCATTCATTCATAGGAAGAAAAGGGATGTCTAACTTAATAATTCCTTACAGAAAATAAACAGGCACCTTATCAGCCCATGAGAAAAATCATTCACTAATGCCAAGATAATGTTTCTAAACAACTGACTGGATCAAAGGTGAAATTTAATTGATTATGTGCTAAATATTCTCTCTCTCCCTGTCTCTGACATAACACTCTCTCATATACACAGAGTAAAAATACCCAGACAGTAGGCTGAACAATTTTCTCCTTGTTGCCATAGAAATTTCAGATGATTATCCAGTACTGTGGCTGGATTGCTTCTAGAGACACAGAGTTTGATCCTTTTTCACTTAAATTATGTAAATCAGGCGCAGTTCTGCTGAACTCAAGAATTTACAGAACTAGTGTAAACAAGAGGAAAATTAGTGCAATAATGTTAGAGATTCTTTTCTTCTTTTGTTATTTTTTAACTAAGTGAAAGAACTGATTGAATTTTGCACATAATGCAAAGCACATTTGTTGTGGAAAAGTTAAAAATCCTGGGTGGACTCTTAGACTATTATAGGATTTTTGTTAATTGCTGCTAAAGCTGTTGGTGTAGGACTTGGACACTGCTCTAATTCATAGTACAGTTGTATCATTCACAGAAAAATTTACATCTGAATGTGGAAAAACAATACATAAGAGGAGAAACTAGAAGAACTAGAAGCATTTTAGCAAAGTGACGTGCCTGGAGTCACAGACAGACCAAAGGCAGGGTAGGAGCAGATCTCCTGTCTTGGTCCCATCTTACTAGACAATGCCTGCGAGTGTAAGAGCAGTGCAGCAGGTAACAAGAAGTTCATTAGTTGGTTTGCTTACACCAATATGCACCTGTCAGGTCTAGGTTGTAGGCTAATATCCAACTGGGCATCCCAATAAACAGCCTATGACTATGACATCCAACTGTGTTGTGTTTAATTAATCAGGGTTTGACTCTGTGCTCTTTGTGGGAAGGAAAACAACTTTGAGGGAGTGGAAACAACTGAGACTGAGCTTTTTTTATGCCAGACTTATGTATTTTTAACAGTGTGTTTGGCCCTTGCTCCGGGCACCCCACAGCTCTACAAGTCTTCCAGTGCTTGCCTGGGAGGGCGACTCAGTGGGCAACAGAGAGGGATATGTTGTGGTGGAGATGTTCAGGATCTGAGGCTCCCTCTAGGTCCAGCTCTGCTATCAGGAGGTTGATTTGGCTTGGGCACAACCCTGGCACAACAGTTTCAGACTTGGTGGTGTACTGAGATTCCAGCCCAGGCTTGGACAAGTGCACCACCATCATCACGTATCAGAGTCCTGTGTCTTCACCCTCATCTGGAAAAGCTTATTCCAGTGTAAATAAGAGAGTGTCTGAGAACAGCTGTGTTGGGCATCTGCAAATTCCAAGGATCGCCTTTTTGTTTGTACATGTAATTATGCACACGTAGTTTCAAATATGTTAATTTTGGCTTGTTCCTGGTCTCCAATGTGGGGAATGTGGAGTGTGTGATAGTCCCTGGGATTCAGTGTGGATTGTGCATTGGAAGCAGTCATCTCCAAGGGCGTTGAGGCGCGTGGCACACAGCAAGATGTAAATTGTTGTTTCTCTGAGCAGCATTAGTCTTCCATCGGTAAGCTCATTAGGCTCCCAAGTGCTAAGGCTGATGGGATGGCGGTAGTAGGGATATGAACCACCTTTACAGGAACCTTAAGTGGATCATGGACAAGTTGAATTCCATCTCCATGGCCTACAAAAGCCTGGATCTACAGACACAGGTTTTCTAGCAAAAAGTCCCTTACCAGATAGCCCTTCTCCAGGGATGTTTTCTTTCTCTTGTCGATACTTATATTCATGGGGAGAAAGACTGGCCATATTACATCTTTCCTATATATTTCCTAGAAATAGGAATTTCTAACATCAGGGCATGGGTGGTGTTAGGCACCTTCCTTGTGCACTATTATTATTGCTTGCCTTCGTCTAGAAAAGTGATTCCGTACTATTTGCACTCTGCTCTTGCCTGGCAATAATTTCACAAAATTAATGGCTAAATGCCTGTCAATAATACTGCTCATAGATATTAATGCACTTCAAGGTCGTTAAGATGCAGTCACCCCTGAATGAGTTTATGTTCTATAGCCATGCTATTGGAAGCACTATGGATTTTCACATTTGGACCATCTGTAAATACAGCAGATCCATGACTCATGTATTTTTTTTCCCTATTTGAACTCAGAGAAAAATTAATCTGGCCCATCTGCAGCTGGACTTGTTTAGAGAATCTGATTGCCTTCCAGACACTAGCCACCCATGCTCTAGGGATGCCAGTATTTCCACATGCTAATTAACTGAGGACAGAAGAAATCATCACAAAACATTCCCATCTTTGTGCCTGCAGCTGTAAATTCAGAATTAAAGTAATTTGGGGAGAAATAATGTTGTGAAGTGTCACTGAAGATTTGCAACTGCCAGTGCTTTTGAAGGAACTAGCTATGCCTATAACCATGCACTATGATACTGAAATATAGTATTCACTTGTTTAGTGACTTTGTTCTGCCAAAAAAAGCCCAGCAGAATTTGGGTCTAGAAAGCTCCTTCATAATCCAGATTAGAAGCTTGGCTATGGAATTACAGATATGGGGGATAGAAGTAACTCAGGTATGGACCTTGTGTTAAACTAAGCCACTGAGAGTTATTAGCACTGTAAGATGTGCCAGGAGAAATGACAGAGGCGTGAGGCTCTGCTGCTAAATAAGGAAATCTAAACGAGCAATATCTTGATAGATTTATGTTATATACCAGCTGCCTGAAAGATACAAATGTTAATTATTCAAGAAGAACCACATGCAGTAAAGACTTATATGTTAAGAATATTGTGACATTGGTAAGTGCTGCATGCAAATGGGGAAGGTAAAGGACGTCCTTAAGGTTTTCTCAGTGATGACTACACTTTTGCTTGCTCTTATCTTTTACTGAAAGTCTAAAGATAAATGCTATTTTCCACTAGTCCTTGGTGCTATAATAGAAAAATCTCACATTGCATAGGAAAGAAAGAAAACAATGGGGGAAAAATCCCAAGAACGTGATTTAAAACATTCCCCATCCAGAAGATGAATGAAAATAACTTAGATTTTTTTTCTTTACCACAAGATTTGTCCTTCAATAAAAGTGAAAATAACTCCTTAGCTGCAGGACTTCACTCATCACAGTGGCTCTGAGCTGTCTGTGGACTCCCATTTACAGTCACCCTGATTTCCCAACAGAAATCTTTGTGGGCGTGAGTACATTCAGGGCTGTTCCAAATCCCTTCAATCAGTCAGAGTCTTTCAATTGCCTGTAGTGGTCTTTGTATCAGCGATGTGAGCACTAATAACAAGTTAGAAATGGCCACTCCAATGTCTGGCTACCCGAAAAGACTTACAGCATTTTTCTGCTGCAGCAAGTCCAACCCCAGTGACTGTTCTACTTTTATCTGTTCCACTGAGCATAATAGGAGTGTGAAAAAAAACAGCTAGGAAAATGACTTCTTTTCCATCTTCCAAGTATCTTCCAAGTATTTAGGCATGCCTGCATCACTGTCAGTCGAATGCTAGATGCCTCAGTAAAGAATTGGAATTCAGCTTCCCCTGAGTATTCTGCTCTGAACAGTTACAAAAAATAATCATTTTAAAAGAGTGACAGATTGAGAGCAAAAGCAGTCCCAGAAGTTTTGTATCCACTTTACTTGTGATTCAAATCCTGGGTGTCTAGGTGGTTCAGACAGAGCTTGCAATGGTTTTCATCCTTGTAGTTCCTGGCTCCTTGGGAATGTGTTACCAAACAACCTCGTGTTGCATGATTACACTGGTAAATGTGTGCGGTATCCCAAGGCTGGAAAGGCAGAAAGGCTAGGAAATTTCAGATGGAATCTGCAATGTTTGTGTTTACTAATACAGTGAGCCAGAGCACTCCACAAATATGTAGCAGCAGGGTCAACAATCCACGAAAGGTGGCAGAAAGCAGACAAATTTTTAATGACAATCAGCAAGATCAATGAAGTGCTGGGAACGAAGTGCACAAAATCTGTATACCGGTATCTGTGAAAGGCAGCACTGGTTGGCTTTTTTTTGAGAGGGAAGAGCCAGTGACTCTTAGGAATTTGTGGATCCCCAGCCTTATCCATTACAAGACGATACAAATCAGCTGAACAGCAACAGCTTACTACTGGCTCCTGCTGGGTTTCTGCTGGGAAATCTGGTAAAGTAAAAACAGTTTAGCCAGCCTCCTATGAAAGGCTGCAGTAAAAAGCCTAAAGACTAATTTCTTTGACTATTTACATCTATTTTTATTTCTAGTGCTGTGATCCTGAATGTTAATGAAATTATGCAGTGCAAAACCAGCTCTTCTGCAGCTGTTTCAGGGCCTGGGATGCTATCACAATCTCTTGAGATAGGTTTTACTATACAAAGTAAAACACTCATACATGGGAGGGCAGTCTGAACCTCGTGCAAGTAAGCAGGGAAAAACTAAGAGTATGAGAGTCTGGCTCTACAGGCTACATGGAAAGGTGATCTTCTGGTTTCTGGAACAAGAAACAAGGGAGTTCAGGGGCCAGGCTGGCACATGCTGGATTTGCACCAACCCATATGCTCAGCTTCCAGTCGTGGAAACTAGGTATGAAAGAGGGATGTGGTCTCATCCTAGACTGGAGCCTGGAGACATCAGCTGGCATCTGGCCAGAAAATTGGTTCCATGGTGTAGATAACATTGTTATCAATTATTGTATTGAGTTATTGTAGCAATTCATTATGTGGGTTGTAAAGGTGCACATACAGTGCAGTTATGATTGTGGCTGATACTAAAAGTACGTCACTTGGCTTGCTCCGTGGCCGCTAGCTTTTGTGCTTACACTGTCAGAGCCACTTAGTACACCCTGGTAACTTCCTATGTGAGGTTTTTATTTACTACATATTCCTTGTTCAAACTCCTGCTGGGAAGGGAGGCCTGACAGAGTGTCAGACTCAAATCTGCCTCCTTGTGAGGACAGCAGTGTCATACTTCTCTATTGGTATTCCTTCCTAACAAAAAAAGACACTAACCTTTATTTGACTACGGCTCAGTTGCAGCTTGATTCCTCAAGCAGTATTTTAAACCTGTTAAAAGGGAAGTGTAGGCTGTATAAAATATGTGGAGAAGACAAGAGATGTATGAGCATGTGAGGTGTATGTTTCCTTAGCAAGGTGTTTTTCCATGGTGCCGCACTGAGGAGGATGTGGGCATAAGGTGCCAAAGCTCTGTGTTCCGCAGGGACCAGCTGCAATTGGGGATGGGAATTTTGTTCCTCTTATAAACTGGTGTGTTTCCAGTTGCAGTCTTTTTAAGCAACAGTGTGTTTTCACAGTAAGCAAACTCTTTTCGTTGAAAAATACCTGCAGTTCTGATGGGCAGTTTTTAGAGCAGTTCTGCAGTGTGACCAGCTATAAGTTCAATAAATAGTGTTTTCCATAGTTACTGGTGCAATTTGCCTCAGATAAGTGTCTATATCTCACAGACGCTGTGAATTTACTTAGTATGGGACTCAAAAGAGATATGCAAAGACATAAAGTGGAAGCAAGTATGTAGTTTCTGTCATCATCTGACGCTGTTCATTTAAATGATGTTTGTGCTCTCATATCTCGATGTTTCATTTGTGTTCGTATGGCTGATTCCCTGTATTGGTGTGGTAGGGCCAGTCTATCAAGCATTATGTGAATTAACTGCATATCTTATATGTTGCTGTGTATAAGGCTCTATTTGTCATTCATGTGATACTCAGAAATGGTTTTGATTAGGCTATGCCACCTTTGCATTTGGGTTGCAACAGTCTGAATCTGTTTGATCAAGAGAAGGAGAAAATATGTTTGAGGTGACTTGGATAGCTTGGAATAGCTCCACCCTGATTTGTTTGAGTTTTGAACTTGGTTCATAGTGCATGGAGCAGACACTGAGAACTTGCAGAAAATTATTCATGCTACAGAGACTTTACACCTCTGTCCCAAGGGATGGGCTGTTTAAACTGTGCCAGTCACACAATGTAGTCAAGAGGATGTTAGTGAGCTTAAGTAGTATGCCAAAACAAATAAATAAAATGAAACAATGTGAAAATATTATTTAAAGAGTTATATTGACTTATCAGTGCATGCAAAGTGAACCTCTATTTAAAGTTTCAGTTGCAGCTGAGTAGACCCTGCAAACTACAAGCTGACACCAGGCTGCATCAACCCCAGGACAACAAATTCTTTTAGCAACTTATGCAACCTATCCACTTTCTCCTTTTGGAGGCTGGCCTTAGGTAAATGCCCTTATTTCACATCGCTTCAAGCAAGTTTGACCAGCAGGTTTAGCACTGGAGATTGCTCCAAGATGCCAAGAATGTTTACTTAACACAGTGTAAACAGGCAAATGGAGGACTTGGTCTGGAGATCTGCACTGTGACTGATTTCCCTCAAGTCAAAGCAGAGGAAATTTAGGCTAGGTTTGTATTTCTGTGTATGTACGATTGATGTGGGTCTAGCATGCTATTTACAAGTGCCAGAGTGTTTTGTCTTGCATTAATAAAGCAACCATTAACATGCAATGTGCATAGGTGAGCAAGACATCTGATTAACTTTCTCCTCTGTTTCTGGATGAAAATGTGGATATAATGGGAATAAAATGACTTGTTAATGACTTTGGTAATGCAGTGTCTCTTAGAAGGGTATTTAGAGTGGCATGACATAGTTGAGAAACAACTGAGATTGTGAGTTTTGGCACTTACTACTCCATTTTAGCCACCAGCTTCCTTTTCTGTAGTTACAAATTGCCAGAGCAATAACTGCAGCCTCAGTTTAGCTCACGGTGTGAGTGCCCTGGCTGAGATACAGGAGTTCATGGCAAAACTCCCTTTGGCTTCAGCAAGGCTCTAATTTCTCCTTCCGTATACAGTTGCTGGAATCTCTGAATAGCCCATAATAATGCTTCTAAGCTTTTAAATGCAAAACAAGGTATAATTAAGACTAGACTGAGGACTCACTCCTCAGATGTCTGTGCACACTTGGGCATGTGAATGGCTGAGTAGGTAGGCAAATATAAACCTACTAAGGGCAAATTACTAATTGTGCCTTATACCTGTTTCCTACCTGAAAGAGATACTTAGATTTTAAGAACAGCTCTGCATCTGTTTTCTTTTAAACCTTTCAGACACACATGTGCATTTCTTGCACTTACTCAACCCATCAATCTGCTTTCAACTCAGCAGTATTATTACCAAGGCTTTTTTGTCACTCCTAGGAATGTCTGTAAGTGCCTTGAGCAAGTGAGATGTGTATCAGATTTGACTGAGGTCTGTTAAGGGTGTAGAGAGAAACAGTGGCTGTAGAAGGTAGTGTTGTTCTCTGCCACAGCTGAAATCAAGGAAAGCCTTACACAAGATTATTAAAGTTTTCATTTTAAGCGCAGGTTTATGTTGCAGATTCCTATCACCTCTGGGGATTTCTGTCAAGAGATTGCTAATGGGAAGACCTTTTCCAAAAAATCAATTGTTTAGATTCCCTTCTGCATTAGCACAAAACTTTCTTTTAGCATTCTAATACCTTTATTGAGTGAAATCACTTTATGGAGGAAGTTCCTTAGCTCTCATTGGACTTTTTTTTACTGGATGGTTGTCTTTCTCCATGTTGCTGTCTGCAGGCTGGTCTGCCTATTCCTTCAGTTGCAGAAAAATATTTTCATATGCAGTATGGAGTGCATACACAGGGCATTATTTTTGCCAATGTGCTACCATGCTGTGGATGTTCTCAATAAATGAGACAGAAGGCTTTGACCAGAGGTCAAAAGCTGAGCAGAAAAAAGGGCTGAATGTCAGAGACAGAAGGGCATTCTTTCAGTCAAGTCTGTGGCCCTGAACTCTTGTGAGAAGGATGGGGCCAGAAGCCATTTACACTAGTGGGTATGACATATGTAGGCAACTGTACACATGCAGCAGCAGTTTCATAGTATGAAAATGGTCCCTGATATATCTGGAAGATTTTCCATGCAGAATTATGTGCTAACCTATTATTATTCTCCAGTATCAGCCTATTCTTACATGATTATCACATGTATATATAATGCCAATATTATTCTATTCCGTATATAAACCTAATATTAGCCTACTCTTATGCTCTAGCATCTGAGGCGAAAGGAGAAAGGGTCTCACATTTTTGTTGCTGTTGCAAATATTTAGCAGTGTTAAAGACATATATTAAGATACTGCTTTCTTACTCTTGCATGTCTGATTCTGAGAGATGTATCTACAATATCAGCGGAATAAATATGCAGAACAGGGCAGCATCTATTCAGTTTGGAAAAAAAAAGCCAACAGAGGTAAGGCAGACCACATCTTTTGCAGAATTCAGTGAGTGATTTAGTTGTATCACAATCTTCTCCGTTCTCTTTCCTTCTCCAAAAGTTCTCAGTGGTTTCAGCTCTGGGGTCTCTCACTGAACTATAGTGTATTGTCTGTAAAGTCTCCGATTATTATGGATTTTTAGCATTATTGTGAGCACCCTGGAGGGTGAAATTAAATGTAGATGACAACAGAGTGCTGAAACCCAGCAGAATTTCAGTTTCAATTATGCAACTACAAACATGGATCAGAGGCATATTCCTAAACCCTCAGTTCCACCTGGGTCTCAAATGACTTCAAACTCACTTACAATTTCCTTGATCATTTGAAACCTGTTTTATTTCTGCTCATGGTTCATTCATTTTCCTGGGACAGCTATTAAAGATGTTTAGTCTGGGAGGCAGTAAGAATTGCTTTAGAAACAACTTTCACTGTTGGGAAATGGTCTTCTGCCATCTCACACTCTCTGTCTCCAAATGACGTCTGGTGCAAGTCCAGAGGCTGAAATTAGAAAGTACACTGCAGCTGCTTAAATAATCCAAATTCATTTTGGATGGTTTCTCCAGGAGTATAAAACTATGTGCATGATGAGCCAGCTACTTCTGAGACCTTCAGGCACTGCTAGATCATAATCTTATAATAACAGATATGAAATATAATAAGCATTGTTATTATGGGTGTTGACCTAACAATATGGGTGAATATATTAACTCTGGCAAGTACACCCAGATTTGAGATAACTTGTTTTGTTATGTGTGGTATTTAAGACACCATGTGGCAAGACTGAAATGGATGGATATTACAGAGTTTGGTTCATGCCAAAAAATAAACAAGCAATAACATGAAGTATAGGCTCAAATATACTTGTAGTAAGGTTACTATAACTAATGTTTCAGGAAGACAAGTGTACCAAAACATCAGGTTTTAGTAACATAAAAGTAGTTTTTTAGAGCAAAGTGTCTGGAGCAATTCTCCAGCTTACCTCTCCTAGTGAAAAGCATGAGCTTGCCAATTATATATGAAATATCCCACTAAGTTGTGCAAATTCTCATAGTGTGACCAGGCTGAAAGTCAAAGAGAGTGTCAGATGTTGGCTGTAGGCTTTCAACAAGTTCCACATAATAAAAGCACAAGCTAATAGACCTTAGGGCAGCGTGAGGATGTCCTGGGCTCATGCTATTATTTCATATTGCTAAGAATTTTAGGGAATATGTGCTACAGTTGAATGGAGTTTCAACCCTTTCTGGTATGCTGCTCATTATAGAAATGGGGATTAATAGAGAAAGACTGTATCAAGCTAGTTAGAAATTGCTGAAAGGTCTATGAATAGCAGACAAGAACTTCAGTAGGCATAAATTGGCACAGCTCAGTTCAACTTGGTGGACTATGCTTTTTTTAAATCTGCTGAGATTCCAGCTCATTATATAGAAACCTGCATCTATATATAGATCATAGCAAGAAAAGGTTAAAATTTAAGATTACAGAAGAAAAGCATTAGTAGATAATACTACCTTTTTCCTTTTATTTTGAAGTCTCAAAGTCAAAATGACCTTTAAAGATGACATGGTGTTTGGTGTGCTAAGTGTGTATGTTGCTGCAGAATAAATCAAATATATTATTAGTAAGATAGCATACTTGGATTTCTTTTTATTGCAATTTTAATTTTAGTGCACTTTTACAAAAGATATAGAAAGTTAATGTGTCTGACAAGTTTTAAAAAAAATCCACAACCAGCAACAAGAAAAATCTAACCAGCTAAAAGCTCTTAGACATATATTCATAGTGGTGTTCTTGTCCTATTTCAGACAGTCTGGATTTTTCCTTGGTAGCTTTTCTCTTCACACATCTCAGCTCAAACTAAAATTTTGTTTCTACACAGAAAATTATAAAAACAAAAAAAATATTGGGCTCTCTCCTTTCTGCAAAGTAGGGAGGTTTGGAGGTGCTTGACAGCAAGGGAATGGCCGCTGCAGAGCTACTTTGTGATAAACGCATCCCTTTCAACCTGACGGAGAAATCATCCAGCTTTTGCCAGGAGGGCTTTACGGAGTAAGTGCTGTCCCACACTCATTTCTGCTGGAGAGGCTTGAGGGAGGCAGCAGTTGGGAGATGTGAGCAGCTGCAGCCAAACATCTCCACTGTTTCCTTTGCTGCCTCTTCGGAATGTGGGACTGGGTGACTCCAGTTTTAAAGCTGGTTTTATTGGTACAAACAGCAACCACCCACAAAGTGGGTTTGCCATGCATGCTGCTGAGGGGATCAGGAAAGAGAAAAGCCCTGAAAAAAAAATCTTTTTTTGTGCGTTTAGGCGCTGCTCTGGCTTTTGAGAAGAAAGCTGACAAGCTGATACGGTCCTGATGTTTTGATGTATTTTCTGATAGAGTTCAATAGCAAAAAGGCCCAGACACACATAGGTGGATTCATTTTTCCCTTAAACTGGAATAAATCAGGTGCAGTGGCATTATATCAAAGCCACACTGGTATAATCAGAATTGAAACAGGGTCATTTTAGCAGTGTGATGCTATGAAAGATGTTATTTTGCATAACCCTTCTTACAGAAGTGAGACTATTCCCTTTTTTTTTTTTTTTAATGCCACAAAAGAAGCTGTTTTTGATGTTTGGCTAAAGAATTCCTATTTTCAGACTCTGTTGTCCACTGCTTATGACTTTAGCCCTTCGGGCTTAAATTCTCTGTGCTGGCTCTGTCTCAGGCTTAATGTTTTTATGAGGAATGCAGTAGATGAAGGCGAAACAGCCACAGAATGCAATTTGGAGGAAACACATTGCTTTGACCCCAAAATACCTCCCCCTTTTTCCCAGCTCTCTGATTTTAAAACCAAAACCCCTGGTGGCACAAGTAAGCCTCAGAGGGCCCCATAATAGCACTGCTAGGAGAGGTGCTTCCCTCCCCACAGGGCTGTGCTGTGAAGGGGCTCACACACAACCCTGGGCTCTGTCCCACTGTCTATGACACTGAGGAAACTTCCCTAAATAGCAAAGGAGGCACTGGTTAAAAAAAATGTTAAGGCTGCAAGGTTAACTGCTCAAGACCTGTGAGATGCTGTTCTCAGCCTTTATGAATATGAATTATTTGGGCAGAAATAGTTTTTCACAGACCTTGCTCACCAAATAGCTGCTTTTTCAGTATTTCCTTCCAGTCAGGCCCACACATGGCTGTGGGGCTGTGTTCAGGGCTCCCCAGCCAAACCCTGCTCCTAGTATGCCATGGCTGCTTCTTCCCAGGGATGCATCAGGGGGTGTCTAAATGCTTTTGAGTATTAAGTGCTCATGAGGGTCTGGAGAGGTGAGGCAGTGCCTCTCCCCTAATGCTGGAGAACAGAGGGCTGAAATTAGAGGGTATTTTAATGTTTTTAATACAGAATATTGTACTATGTCCTTTTAAGGGTACACTAATGTTAGATACCAATCCTGAAAGTCCAGACTGAGTGTTCGCATTGTAGACTTCATAGAAATATGTCCTATCACTATTATTATTGTTAATTAATTAATTTCAGTCTTGGGTAATTATGGGTTCTGCAGATCTGATACTGTGCATCTTAAAATGGGTACCCAGAATACAAATGCAATCATCATGTAGGTACTGACACTAGGTAACTCTGAGCAATGTGGCCAGCTTCAGATGGAAATGCTTTGGCAGGTGCAAACTAGGTGTAAATTCCATCTCATTCCCTCCATAGCTGAATACAGTTTTCACAGGCACTTGGTGTCCTGATGAGACATCTGTTCAGACTCGGTATAGCAACTACCTCCAAATGTTGGGTGCATGTTTCATTTTGAGAATCTCTTATCCAGAGCTATTGTCCTCTTATTTCTCTATTTACTTAAAGCCTTCTACAGCTGGGGAAGAGTTAATCTCTTGTTTTGTAAGCATGCTGCATATAAACCTGTCCTTATTGTGGTTCTGTAGAAAAAAAACCCCTTTGGATGAACAAAGAAATATGTAGTTCCAGATTTACACCAAACTTTCACATCTAATCTTTCTGAAAAGCATTCAAAGGCATAGATCTTGTTTTGGTGTACTGAAATTTAAAAATTGCACTCTGTGGTGAATTTCTCCAAATTATTTACATTCTGTGGTCTTGACTACAGTGGTATCTCTATGTGCATGCATATATATAATATATATATAGTCATTTATGTGTATATATCTAAGGAAACATATAATGGTAGTTATATTTGATCTTTCATAAGATTATAAAATGTGAATGTAGCTTTTGGGCCCAAATATTTGCTGTCTGAAGCTCTGAAAATAAGTTTTAATTTTTACTCTTTTCTGACTCTCGGGCTCTTACTTAAATGAGAAGTGATTTCTATGAATATGAATTTAATCTACTATGGTCAAGTGATAGGTAATAAAAACTGGTAGCATATACATCATCCTTATTGTACTATTTGAGCAAAACTGGCATGTTTCTTGGACTTTTTTCAGCTGTCTTTTTTCCCCTTTTATTCAGTCAGTAGGAATGCCATTTTTTAGTATTCTAAGATAAATTATTATATTGGTTGGATGAACAAGCACCAGGGCCTTAATTAAAGAATGAATTTTATAGAATTAGATTTGTACAGAAAATACATTCCTTTTAAACAATGAAACAATTTAATATTTGAGCTGTAATAAACCATATTTTTTACTTGAATGCTGTGTCCTATTAGAGTTAGATAAAAACAGCAGTAATCTCTGATTCTTCACAGTGTGATTTCATAAGAGATAAAATTTATGTATTACTGGAAAATATTACAAGTAGGAAATTTATTGAGTTGTCAGTATAATAAGCATACTGAGCATAAAGTCTGAGGCTTTTTGCAATTATGTATGAAATTAATGTAGCAGAACTCCGTGCAAGACCTTACTGAAAATTAAGGTGATAGTTATCTTAAATACAGCTGACGGCAGTCACTCCCATTTTCTCATGAATTTCTCCCACACACCCACTACCACAATGCCCAGGTGCTCTGGCTAGGATGCGTGCCACGTGGAAGATGAGGGATTCCAGCTGCTGAGCCCTCATTACACCTCTGGGATTCCCATTCATGGCGGCAGCAACTGCTTTTTGCACAGGTCTGTCACACTTTTTTTGGAGGCAGTGGTTCCATCTTATTAAGAAGCTCACCACAGTGTTTCAAGATGATTTTTCTCCTTCTGGAGAAAGCCGTATTGCAGCCGTGCTTCCTCTTCTAATGTTTTACAACAACGAGGCCTTCAGTTGAAGGAGAGCTGCAGCCTGGCTGCAGGTGTAGCATCTGTAACAAAGATGGAGGAAAAGGTAGATTATGCACATGGTTAATTTGGGGCAGATGCTTGCTCCAATCCAGCTGTGCTCATAAATACACACATACTTGTGGTCGGGTACCTTCAGCAACACAAGACTGGTGTGTTACAGTGCGTCAGGTATCCAGACTGCACCTCATTTTGCCAGACGCCTGGTGCAAAACTGGTCCATTATTCGAAGTCCTGACAATTTAACAAGGTGTAGGAAAAGATTACCAGGTAATTAAACGTGGAAAATTGCAGTATGCAGGGGGGTCATGAAGGATTTATCAGATCTTCCAGAAAATCCACACTTCTCGTGGCTTCAGGCAGTATGCATGTATTCTGTATTGCTCCAGAGCAAATTCAGTAAAGCAGGGCAGCTGCCCCAACACATTTTTTTTCAGGCTGGTCTCTTGAAAAGCTAATGTTTGACAACTGCTGTAATACACTTGGATGAGATGTGGATGCACTGTGGAACAGAAAATATTAATATTATTGATTTGAAATAATAAAGTATCTTTTTGAATTCCTGCTCTTTCAGGAGACATTCCTGAGAGACTGGATGACAGAGACCTTATTAAACTGGCAGCATGCCTTTTGAGATGAAAAATTACACATTTGATTCTAGCATTTGTAGGAAAACAAAAATCTATGAGACTTCCTCAGAGATGGAAGTGGAAGGGGGAGGTCACTGGTGTGGTTATAGATGGGCCATTCATATTAAATGAAAATAAAAAATAATGGAAGTTATCATTGCAATGTGTCTGACAGAGTTTCCTTTATAGAAAAAGCTGTGGCTCGACACAATGTAACCTGACATAATGCAATGCGATGCTATAAATGAGAGGTACCGTGGTTAGGTGTAATGTATAATTTGACACAATATGTGTGCTGTGCATGAGCTGGCAGAAGGCGTGCTGTGGTTCACTGAGTACCCAGATTGCTTTCAAATGACAAGCTTGCCATGTCATGGTTCACAAAAGTAAGCTGGCACTAGTTAATGATTCAGCCATAGACTAAAAAACTATAGGCGCACACACATGCTTTTCTTCTGAGTTTTGGGCTGATGCATAGGCACAGGTGCTGAACTAAGGTGACAAAAAGTACAATTGGCATGTGAAAAAGACCCTTGCTACATTTGTGTGGCTTTTGTTTTCTGCCATGAGATTGGAGAGACCCAGGCTGGTCTGAACACTACACCACTGCTCAGCTGGTTGGAGTATGATGAAGCACAAGGATTACCTTTGAATCAGTGAGCCCAAGTGCCCATGGTCTGATGGTTCCAGCCATCTCCAGATCAATAAGAGCATGTTGTTGAAAGTTCATGAATTTTCTGGTAAATTCTGTCTTTTGACCAGGAAAAGGATGGGAGTAGTTAGAGGTGCACTAATATGTGATATTACTTCCAGCATCAGCATTGTTGAGAACGGAAACAATTTTTTATTACTTTTAAAAATGTGCACAAGAGAAAAATATCTCTGTAGGTCGGCAGTCTTCATCCCCTCTGGTAATGGTGAGTGACAAAGTGGATATCCCCAGGTTCACACACCTGGATTTCTTTCCCAGATGCTAGGAAGAAGAATGATGTGAACTTTTGGACTTTTAGCTCGGTACATGATCAGAACAAGGTAGGGCATTCCCATCAGCCCCACACTGGGAGTCCTGCTTTGTGGACGTAGGCATAGAGAATTTCTGAGCTGGCCACAGTCTTTGCATCTCTTGATCTTTCTTTAGCTCATCTGGCCCACAAAGGCCTCTAGTTAATTTGCTGTGCCCTCATCCATGCACAGTTTTCACGTTGGATTACATAAGAACTATTACTATTATTGTTGTTATTATTATTATTATTATTACTATTGCACCACAAAATACATAAGTGATTTTTGCTGCTTCTGTTCAAGGCATTAATTAAAAAATCCTCAAATCCCTCTGCTTGCCTTTTCAGAGATGTGACTGGATATTCTATAAAGTGCATTGTTTTAAAAGTGGTAATTATGAAGATACAGTATTAAATAAAACTATAATTATTTCAATACAAATATTTTCAAAGGCAATAAACAGGCAAGAAATTAAAATTTTCTTTTTCTCACTGCCTTGTCCAGTGCTGGGTGACTGGATTTCTGCCCATCTTGTGATGATATGCATTCATCATGCATACTGCAGCAGAGGCTTCTCTGCAGGGAGAGGTGTGGCAAACCAGAAACAATCTGTGACAAAATTTTTGATGGGTATAAACTGTCACAATTCTGTGAGTTTGGTGGCCAACTCCAATGCTCTCAGTTTTTTGGCCCTGGTTTCATGAAAGTAATTTTGTTTGTTGAGACATGATTTTCAACACCCTTCTCCCTCTCACCTGTGTTTTTTAGGTCTAGAGAGAATAGAGGTGACATGTATTTAATTTCTGAAGCAAGTGCTCTGTTTTCTAACTTCTTGATTGCTTAAGCTACACATGGCATAGCACTTACATTGTTTTCACTTTGATCCAGTCTCTTCCTCGGCTCTGACTAAGTTAACATTCGGCAAAACCAGAAACGACTAGGATCTCGTGCATTTGCCCAACAAGCTGCTGTGCTGTAAAACCACTGCTGTGCAGGAGACATACAGGCATGTCTCCTGCAGAGCTGAGCACTTTGCCAAGGATACATCAGAGGATCTGGACGGAGATTGGCCATGGCATGAAAAAAAAATCATGGCGGAGTCAGAAGAAAAGCTTTTGTTTCAAAACAGAAAGCTCAGTTACGTGCCTGAGTGGACTCCCTTAGCTCCTGTGAAGGACGAAAAGCAGATAAAGTGCAGGTGTGTTTGGAATGAAAACCTGAAAACACACATACAGACAGAAACCAACTAAAAGTCAAACAACAACAAACCTGAAGTGCTTTCTCTAGGCTTAGTGATACTTATTTAACAATTGTGAGGACTAAGGAGAGCTCTGGGTCATCTCTCTGTGTGCTCCCTATGTCTTTTAAGACTTTTCAGCTACTGCTCAAGTTTTTCATCTGTGTGGTGGCGGCTTTTTTATGACTTGACCTTGATTTCACTGTTCAAGTTTTGAACTTTGCAAAGGTCCCTAGCTTTGACACACTTGGCACAAGAAATCTGCCTGGGAACAGAGAAAACATCTCTTGTCAGTAAGCACCAGGACCTGCTGCAGTTTGGACAGGGCACGGTACTTGTGGTGCTGCTCAGACTAGCTAGGCTAGGACTTTGCCTCTGTTTTCATAGAAATTGCCTCTCCTCCAAAACAAAGGGAATGGTCTTTGGAGTCTGTGGGCATCCACCCTTCCAGGTGACACCCTTCAAAATTAGTCTGACAAAGGGTAAATGCACTCAGTACTGGAATTTCAGAAGTAACAAATGTTACTTGTGAAATTGGGTCAAAACCAGCGAATGGTTATGATGAAGATAAAAGATGCATGTATTTCAAATGTTAAAATGACTAATTTTGTAAAGATTAATTAATTAATTTCCTTGTTAATGGTGTTTCTTTTTTTTTCTTTTAGTCCTTTCAAATTTTTGCTTTAAAATAGCTTTTATCTTTCTAAAAAATCTTGACCTAGGTAGAATATGGAGGAAAGCAATATGCAAGACGGTGATATAATGCCCAAAAAACCCTTTCACATCTATTGTATCTTTTCACTTTGCCTACAAATGGATGTATACCATTTCCTTCAGTATTCTTTCCTCTTATTGTACATTCCTACAATTCATATATTTCAAAGCTGAATTCCTTTTTCTTGCACAATTTCCATTCTTGCTCAGACACGTCCCATGATGTCTCCAGTGCTGCTGCTGCTGCTGATTCTGTGGAGGGAGGATGCAGTGGCCTGCTACTGGCTCAGGCAGTGCTGCTTTCGGTCGCTGTTACCTAGCAGGACACGTGAACTCTGCCAAGCACCTTGACTCCATCCTCCTCCTTCTCTGCAGGAAAACTCAGAACTCTTGAGTTAAATCTTTCAAGCTCTTCTGCTGTTTGTTTTTCATGTAAGGCTAAAAATGAAAGAAGGCTTAGCAGATAGTTTGAGAAATCTTGGAGGGAAGAAGATGCTGTTTTAATTCCTCTGACTATAGAGGGGAGGAGAATATATCTTTTTTGCCTCTGAAGTTTAATTATATGATTAGATACTTTACAAAAATTGAGTGTTTCATAAAAAAAAAATACAACCAAAACCAAAACAAAAGCAGAGAGGATGCCCTCTCATTTTAATTTCTGCTAATGTGGTGTGTGTGTGACCTTGACAGATTCTTTGATATTTCAGAGCCAGCGAGCACCTACAGGTACTGAGTTTGGGTAGATTTCTACTTGTTTGTTATGACAACCTAATGATTTAGAGTCAATTCATCTGGAAATGAAAGCTGTGTGAAAAGCCTGGCCTTTGAGTTGTATGCCAGGTTCAGAACCCATGCAGCACTTCTCTCAGAATTACCCTGTGGCCACCCTGTTGAACTTGGGGTTTTTTTTGTAATCTTACAGTCTAAAATATTTAAGAAAAGGAACAAGAAATCACATAAGCCATTATCCTATTTTGATAAGGAGGTAGCAACTTTTACTTCCCAACAGGAATCCATGAAAAAAAAGGAGCAGAATACTAAAGTGAAAATTATTACAATGAGATTTTTTTCTGTGTGCTCATTTGGTACCGAAATGTCAACATCAGGACCTGTTAACAATCAGTTTTAGAAGCTTTAAAGGATGAGGACTAAGGAGAACTGAGCTTTTGTCTTATGTTGTCCTTGAATTTGATATATTGTGGTAGGGGACAAGTAATACTGTGTTTTGAAGTCGTGAAAGTAATTGTGCATATTCTTCAGGAAGATTAGAAAATATCAGTGTAATTAAACCAGTTATCTTTTTTGAAATGTTCAGGCTGATGTTATCTATTGTCACTTGTATATTCTGACACAGAAGCAAAAGATGCTGGAAGCTTATTGTTTGTCTTGCTGTTACCTGTAAAACTTTGTTTCAGATATTACTAGTATGCACTTTCATGGTGTCTTCACCCTGCTCTGCAAAATACCATACATTCCTGAAACTCAGAGATGTTCCCCAGCCTGGATATGCTGTTATATTTATATTGCTTGGTTACTGCACCATTTTCTCCTTCTCCTAGTAAGTCTCTGAAATGGAGAGTGGCATTTGACTCCCATGGAAGTGGTTGGATTCAGTTATGAGCATACGTAAGAAGTCACCTGGGGATGAGAAATGGCAGCAGAGGTTCAGCTTCTTTTTTAATGAGAAGAGAAACTTGGTCATATCTGCATGGGTCAAGAGCAGGTGTGTAGGGAAGGATTCTCCTGTACTTTAGCAGCTGTGTTTTCTTCACATGTGGGTGTAAAGGACACAGGATAAAATGAATCCAGAAATACTCAACTTCTTATGTAAAAAAGCTCACAGCAGGGGTTTGTTTCAGGCAAGTCAGCTCTATAGTCAGAGTGCTTTTAGAAAAAAAAAATCCCAAATGGTGTGAAAACATACTAAAAAAGCTCGTGTTAATGGAAATGAATGATTTTTTAAAATGTTTTTTTCCCTCCCAGTGGAAGTGAATATGCATAAAAAACATTAATCCTTGCTTAATGGAGTAAAAAGATGCAAAGTCTTTCCTATTAAGTATTCATGAACACTGACATTGAAAAAAGAAGGAAATGCTTGCTTCCTAGTGTATCATATTTTGTATCTGATCAAAGGGCAGAGCCCCATGAGAACGTGAACAATGTCTGTTGTGACTGTTGCCTACCTGCTCTTGTTCCTGAAGCAGAGATGTTGTAATGTGGACTCTCCTAATCTACTTCAGTGCAAAGTCCCCTGTTTTGATTTAAATCACTGATGGATAGCATGGATGGGATGTAAGGAGCAATCATGCGATTAATTTTGAGGCACAACTGTAATTTGCTTTGGAACCAATTGTTTCCAAAGTCCACACATAACCATGACCTGATAATTATCAGTGACATCAAACTGAACTTCAAATAAATATGTAGTCTTTCTACCTGAAGCATTCTGGAAGTCCCTAAAAGAAGGGGGGTCTTTTGCCTCTGGTATTTTAAGGGAGATATAGGGAGGTAAGGCGATTTGTACAAGGTTATTTAAGTCTAGAAGCTAGGAAGAGAATTTAGCTATTTCACTAAATCTACTTCTTAGATAAAATGCTCTCATCTACCAAAACTGATTTTTGCATAAAACATGAACCAAGCAAGGCATTATTATTTTTGTCTCAAAGTAATGTATTCATATTTAGTGAGCAAGAAATATCAAAATCTGTCTTTTCCAGCTATTTGACTGACAGGCTTCTGCTGTGCTTTTAAGAAGTTTTATAACATTCATGTTTGATAAACTATAGTGGATGCATGTGTACACACACATATACACACACACACATATGTATATATATACACATGACTTTCTGTACATGCAGATTTTCTGTGTGTGGAGGTACTTAAAAATTCAAACAGTTGAAATTCTAAAATAATAATGGTTAAATAATCCTGATGGGTCCCTACCACTGCCCAGGGAATAGAATGTAATTCAATGTAGAATTGTTACAATAGGTATAGATTGTATAAGAGTTCAGTCTTGAATTTATTATTGTCAGAATAATGAGACCTTTTTCCTGCCATTGGTGGTTTTTTCCTCATGGCTTTGTGGTTTTGCTTCAAGTTGGCAAGAAGAGTCCAAGAACCTTACCTTTAAGAACAGTAACAAAAGGGATTGTAGTCTCAAATGTATAGGAAAAAAACTTCAGTAGTGATAGTGCATCAAAGAATCAGGAGATGGATGAAAGGAATCCTACTTTTCTGTGATAGAAGAATAAGATTCTTAATCCAAGTACTGGGATCAGCATTGGAAATACTTTTCTGGGATATGATACTGATCCAGAATAAGCAGCAGATGTTTTGCAGGGGGTTATAACAGGGGAGCAACATCTCTTATGCAAGAGAACAGCAACAACATTAAAGGTCCTGTGAAAACATTAAAGGTCCTGGGAGAACTACACTGTGAACATGAACAGGTAAAAATTTACCTAAATCATGTAAATATAGAGTCCTCCCTACATTATCAGGATAGTTCACTGGCTAGTTCAGTGCTAAAGCAAGATCTCAGCAGCTGGTATACATAAATCTAAACATTTCAAGAAATCAGACTTGGATTGATTTCACAATTTTATTCGGCAGAAACAGAGGTTCTTGTACTCTTAAATCCCATTATTTTCAGTTTGGGTTTTAATGGGTGACATGCATATGGGCATAAAATGCCCAAGCCTCAGGCTCAGACATTAAACTGAATGACCAGATTACAGTCTCTATATAATAGAGATAACTTCAATTCAAGTAAATGTTCAGACTCTATAAATGAAGGTGACTGGAAGGGGAGAGCACAATCTCCCTAGAGATCAGGACCTGTCTAGGTATGGAAAAGGTAGCTGTCAGTTTTATGTAGCCTGTTTTTTTCCACCATCTCGCTGAGTGAAATGATGCCCATGTTTTTCTGCAGGCTCTTTCTAGAGCAGCAAGCCCATCTTGCCTTGGTGCCTGCTGGGTGATGATTGCTGCACCTGCGCTTCCTTACATTAGTCGCAGGTTGCCTGGCAGTGGTCTAATGGCATCCAGTTGACAAGAAATAGTTTAGGGACTCATTCTCTGTCCCAGGAATAAACTGGGATTATTGAACTATTATTTTTTTCCCCCCAAGGTGATCACTTTCTTCATGGGCAGCAGGAGAAAAGATGAAACAAGCTAAACTAGATTAAGGGATTTCCTCTTATTCCCAGCTCTTATATTCATTTGTTCTTGTTTTTTCCCCCCCTGCAGTGCTGTGGAACTGCAGCTATGCTTTACCTTGCAGTTAACCTTTGAAAGAGAAATACAGGAATGTGAGTCCCTTCTCTTGCTCTGAGGGGAGACTAGAAATGCAAGGTTATAGAAATTAGAGGGAAATTAGGTTGTTAAGGGATATTGCTTAGGGAGGAGTTTGCTGTGTAGGTAATGGGCACAGAGGACACACAGCTCTCAGGTGTGTATAAACATATTTTGTAGTATGCCAGAATGGCACCCATAGTCCTGCATCTCTGTCCCTCTGTAAAAACCAGTACGCTGGGTGAAGAGCTGCTTGAGAGGAGATAGCAGGAAAATGTGTGTAGGGAAGTACCTCTGTTTGTCTTTCTTCTAAAATGTGGAAAATGAGGGGAAGATGCTGGCCTTTGTTGCCTGTACAAAGAATTTGAGTATTTTTTTCAGGGTGTAAAAAATGTCAATTTGGTTTTCTTTCCTGCCTGAGAAAGCTGAAAGCTACCTGTCTTGCTGAGAATGGCACTCTTCAGTTCTTTCAGTGGTCTGGGTTGGCTTGTTTTTATTAGAGAGGTGCTTGCAATGAGAAGAGATCCATGAGACCAAATAGAACATAGGAAGGAGGTACTCTGTGCCCTAATAGTTAAGGTTTTTTTCCCTGGAAATTTTGGTATACAGTTCCCTCAAAAGATTAACTAATTTATCTTGTGATTCACCATATCATAAAATGCAGGCTTGTAATTTCATGATGGTGCAAGTAACCAAGGCAGAGCTGAGCAGGGTTCTTCCTTTATCCAGAGTTGCAATTTTGTGGAATAAATCTCTTCTCTACTGGGATCTTGCTTTACAGTCATAAAACCTGTTCTGACCCTGGTCCCAGATGCTTCTTCTAGTCTGGAATGAGATGCCTTTGATGAAAAACTTGTATGTGTATGTAGTTTTTACACACAAATTTAAAACCTGTATTCTCAGTCTTTTGAAAGGAGAGAATACTCCTCCATTCCTGGAGGGAATGCAGTTTTGGATGCTGAGACCTGCATGGAGTTTTCTGCACATTGACGAACCTGGCTTGTTTGAAGGCAGTACCCACCTGTTGGGCGAAATGAAAGGATCCCTTATTTATCCTGCTGTCAAATAGTGAAACACAAGTCAGCAAAAGTGCCTGTGGTCATCACTTGTGGAAAAATTGACCACTGAAATTGCTGCCATAACATGATTTCCAAAATATGCGTAGCTTCCTAGTTTAAATGTAGTTCAACATGTCTACGTGGTCAGCAGTCCCTGTACACATTAACTGCAGAGCTGAGCTGTGGGACTTGTGTTCCTAGATCATTCCTGTGCTTGCAGAAACCTTGTCCTGTGCATTCTGTTTCAGGCACTTAAATTTACATTTTGTTTTATGAAAGACAATAGTCATTCTCTTGAAATATTAATTTCATTACTTTCTTTTCTCCTGTTTTAATGCCTCAAAATTCCATCCAGGCTAATTTGCACTGCAAAACCAAATTGTTAGCTGTACTCTGTAATAGAGCATACAAGAAATCAGTGGCCAGGCTCCTCCTGATTTAAGGAATTTCTAGAGGAGTCTGAGAAGTTTGTCATATTGTTCTGTGGGTCAGGATTAGGTCCCAGCTGTTAGATTTAAGGTTTCCAGCCCTTCACAGGGTCTAATGAAAAAGCAGTGAATAAAGTGCTTTAAAATGCAAGATGAGTCTGTACTCTTAAGAGTGGTTTATTTTAGAAAATTACTCTGAATGCGCATGTCAGGGTGGATCACCACAAATTATGACATTCCACTGTGGAAATAAATAGCAAAACAATAGGGAACTGAACAGGCTTTACTGTCTCATAAAGATTGGCATTTTTCACCTACCTTCCCACCTCCATTAGATGCAGCAATTAAAAAGTGGGCCATGGAACTGTTCAGACACAGAAAATTAAATAGAGCTTTAAAGATGTTGCTCTAAGTGTCTGTGAACTGTCTGTCTTATCTAACTAGAAGAAAATAAAATTGAAGGTACTCATTTGGTATTTGGCTGTAGAACAGGCTGAAGATTTCTAGGGGGTGTGTACCACCCTCCTGGGACCAAGTATTTTAATTTCTGTGCACTTTCCCTGTGCTTTTAACCCTTTACCTGCTATGTTGCCAAGCATTTTCCACACAACTGCAGTACAGGTTCTCAGCTCTCTCGTTCTGTATCCTGATCAGCACAGACAAAGGCTGATGGGCCTTCAGGGCACTGACAAAAATTCCTGGCTTTAATCAGCAGACCCATGGCTCTAGCTGCTGAACTGCTGCTTATTCTTTACCCTATTCACTCAAAGAGAAAAGGACTTGTGTGAGTCACTACCACTACCTTTTTTATCACAGCTGAAATGAAACCCCTGTGTTTTCCATCTTCTTTTGTTCTGCCTGACTCCTTTCATGCTGGGCTGTGGGTCTGAAGAGTGTTTGGACTGCAAAGCATGTTTGTGTTCACAAGTGCTGCAGAAAAATCCTTCATCCCCAGGACCCTCTAACAGTCTTGGGCTCAGTGTGCATGTTCCAGCACCGGGCACTAGAGACCCTAAATTGCTTTGCTGGAGTTACATCTATCTTAATTTTACTGACTGAACAACAAAGGGCCTTTCTCTGAGCTCTGTGGCTACTTTGGCTTTACTTAGGCTTTACTTAGGCTTTACTTAGGCTTTACAACTACTTTGGCTCTTTGTCCCATCTCTGAGAGATCTGCCTCACACTTACAAGGCTATTGATAGCTTTTATTGATCCCAAGCCTACTACTTGTCTCCACCAGTTCCTGTTTCTAATGGTCAGGCTGTGGCTGATGCAAGTGCACGCTCCCCTAGGTCGAAATTAATTGGCCTGATTTAAAAATCTGACAGGTGGCTTTAAGCTGTTGCCTGAAAGGGGTGGGGGAGTGTCGGGGTGCCTGACCTGCCAGCCAGGTCTGGGGGAGCAGGAACTCCCTCTGCCTGGCATAGGTGGAGTTTGGCCACTCTCAGCTGGGATACCTTGACACACTGTCATGTTTATGGCTCTCTTTTGGAAACCTGCCTGCTGACGGTAATTGAGCTGCCTTTCTAATTCTCTACAAAACTTTATAAAGAAATCTGCTTGTGCTGTGGGCCCACAGAGATCACTAGTAAACAGGGGTAGGGAGAAGGGAAGGGAATTAATCTCACAGTGTTTTCTCCTGAATGGTAACAACTGAATTAACTTCTGATATGAAAATGAACAAACTGGTATGATTATAACTATAAGACTCCTGATGACAATGCCATCAAAGCAGTTTTCCTTTCTTCCTCCTCCTCTGGATTTTTCGATGCACCTGATGTGAGCTGCTCTGAATCCAGGCTTGTTTCAGCATGAGCTGGAATAATGTTACTGGGGGGAAAACACAAGTAAGATATTTGTGCTGATACACAAAAAGCCTCATTTGTAGATTTGTTCCAAGTTCTGTCCTTGTTTCTTTCTATTGTTTGGCTTTCCTTTCTTACTTCTGAGATTTCTGTTGCTATTTCAAGATTTTCTGCAATGTGGACTCTGTCTTTGATCTTGTTTTGTTTGTTCTCAGTGTTTTTGCAATCCAAGCAGAAGTAAACGGTATTTGGAAAAGAGTAAGTTTGAACCTTTTGGTGATTGCTTGTTTCTGCTAGAAATTCAGAACATAAGTTTTTTATTTATTTTATTTGGAATACTGCTGATTCTTGTACAATCTATGAGACAGAACTAGTATATTTGTTTTAAAAAAGTTTTTTATTTGTGAAAAAAGCTACAATATTAATTGAAAGATTCACTAAGTCAAGCAGTTTCAGCTGGCAGTGTTATTCAATGATTTTTCACTGTTCTGCTCTTAATTCTGCGAGTCCAAAATTAGACCACTAATTCCAGATCACCTTTAATATTTGTTTGGGGGGGATGTTGTCACAACACTAAAGGCTTTTATTTCAGCTGTATTGCAGAGCATTTAATTTTTCTAACAGTGGTGTTAGAAAGTCAGTTCCTAAATATGGATGTGGAAACTTATCAGTAGCCACCTATTTTCTAATGTCTTGGGCAGAATTATGTATCTCTGAATGTGTCTGTTAGTTATTTCCTTTTGACTAAGAAAACTTTGGTGGCTTCTGATCCCAATATTTTCTTTTCTGTAAAGGTTGTCAACAATCCATAATTCCCTTTGAATGCAGCCTGGGAGATCAAGTTTTGTTAGTGTTCAGTAGCTGTTTGTGCTATGAAACTCTCCTTGTCTGCAAGTATGAAATGGCCTGGGACTCCAGCAAAGCTAAGGTTCTATTCATATAAAGCCTTATCAACATATGATGTGGTTATATTTATATATTTTGGCTATATATGGTTATTTGTTACATTTTGCATATGTTGCAATATACAGTGTTCCATATTATGCGTGTTCTCCCATGGTAATGGCCATGTTCCAGAGAAAGCTGGAATGAAACCACCATGTAATTAAAAAGCATATTCTTTATATTTTTCTGTAAAAGGACTAAGCCTTTCAGCCATCTCCTCAGCCCCAAAGATAAAGCTTGGAAACATCTGCATTTTTTGCATTTTTGGTTTGTTTTTGTGTGTGTAGTGGTTGCTGATTTTGTTTCAGTTTTTTCCAGTTCAGCTTGTTTTAATAGTGAGGAGTTTTTGTCTTGGGTTTTTTTCTGGAAAATTCAGTGATAAGAACTGTTTGTGATAGTTTATCTTGCAATAGGCTGAAGGAAAAGGGTAGCAATATGCTTTTATTCTTTTAAGGAGCCGTCAGTGTGCCACGCATGGCATGAAAGGGTGGGTAAAAGTGGCTCATAGTGAAATGAGGTTTCAAGTTATTTATCATTTCTCCTTTAACCACTTCATCTTTGGCTTATGTTTGTTAGACCCTATTAAAATTAGTGTTGAAGTGTGGTACAAGTTGCTATTTGCCATAGATAGATACCACTTTTTAAATTAAATTGTGAGACTTTTCAGTGCAGCAAACAGATATAATTCATGTTATTTTTAATTTTTAAAGGTGAGAGACAAAAAGATGTAGGGGAAGGGAGAGGAGAATAAATTCCCACAGCCCTAAACCTTGAGGACAGTTGGCTTAAGGACTTCTTTCACCTTTTATTTAAGAAAGGATACTAATAAGGGTTATGACTGAAGGTGTTAAAAATCTTTGTAGGTCACTTATAATAGCTCATTCAAACAACAAAGAAAAATCACCTCTCTGGAAACCACTTTTTTTTGCTGTCTTGCTGAGATACTGCACTGAAATAGGATATTTTTTTTTTTTTTGGTAGAGGAAAATTTTTGAAGGTGGAAAGGTAGAACTCCACCTTTGCAGCACCTAAGCTGGCTTCCCAGGCTAACTGTCACAAAACATTTAAGTTTGTTTACAGTTAACTTAGGGAAAAAAAGTTGCCTGTGCTGTGCTCAGTATTGGCAATGCCAGCAGAAACTCCATGTTGTCAAATTGCATAGAAATCATGGATTAACACAGAGCTGGGGCTGATGATGGCTGCTGGGCTTTGCAGAGCCATGGTGGATATAGTGCTCTGAAACAGGCTCAGCTGTGGCTTATATCCTTGAAAGCAGCAGCTTGTTGGCATCATCTCTAAGTTCTGTCAGGCAAAATGTGCAGCTCCTTACACATATTGCCTAGAACAATTGTACCTTTCTGTGGACAAATTGCAAATAATGTCATAAGAAGACAATGAAAAGAGAATTGGCAAAGGTTTAATGCTTAGGTGTCTCAGGCTGACATCTCCAATAACTGAAACTTGACAGTCTCAGAAAGAAAAGTCAGTCCAGGTGGCTTTCTTAAGCTGTGACCCTGGCCAGCTTGGAGGTCTCTAAAAGCATAATCTGTGTGGGTTTGTGAGGTTTGTGAGGAAGTTGGTGGAGTGAGAGATAGGGACCTGAGATTACGTTGCAGAGGAGGAAAAACACGATGTGAGATGGAGTAGTTTACAATTGATGATTAACTCCACTGAGATTGTAATTTGTTCCAGATGCAGGGAACATACCTTGCTGTCTCTGTCTCCAGTTAATTTCAAGAGCACTCCAGGCCTTTAACCACGACAGTGCAATCTTGGCACTGTGCAAAACAAGCCCTTAGCCATGTCTTTGTGGCCATAGGACTAGTCTTTTCTTTTTTGGCCAGTTTTCCACAGAGCTAATGAACAGGCCAACGTACAATGGTATTACACTGCTTCAAAGCAGTCTCAAATCAACCTCTGTTTCTTGAAAGAAAATGCTATTCATATACAGACAAAACTGTTGTAAAAATCAGATTTTAATTATTTTCTCTCATAATGGTTTCCCATTGTCCTGCCCATTTTTCCTGCCCTGCAAAATCCTTAAGGTTATAAAAATGGTGCAAACTTTCCTCCCATGTGTATCTGGATTACTAAATTACTATGGTTTGAGACCTTTCTTAAAACTATAATATCTGTCTGTATTGGAAAATATAGTCAAGGTCAAAGCTGCATAAGATGAGCTGTTGAGCAGAGGTGCAGTAAGATGATGTCCTGAAGTAAAATGATGTCCTGCTGTCACAGAGCATGTGCTCTCCAGCAGTGTATGGGAATGATTTTTGTAATGAGTTACAGCTGGGTCTCCTCAGCTCATCCAGCACAGGGACCGGATTATCTGTTTAATGAGTGAATGCTTTTTAGATTTTAGCAGATAATTTAGTGACTTAGGCTCCCTCTCTGGTTGAAATGTTTATATTGGAAAACTTCTAAATATGGATGTAAATTATATCTCATTTCTAGATCCTGTTTTCTGGTAGGAAGGACAGAGAAAGGATTATAGCACAAGCCTATGCTGGCATGAGTGTCTTGGTTCAGACTAGTAACCTACAAGAAAACAGCACTGTAATTTGCCAGAAATCATGAGGTATCCAGATGGGAGCAATTCACTTGATTCTGGCAGAGCTGGCTTTGAGACCAAATTTTTATTCACCAGTTTTCATCCAAAACAGTGACAATTCTAAACTGGGATAAGAAACTGTCCCCCTCCCCCAGAACATGCTATTAAAATACCACAATGTTTTGCTTATGAAACTGGTGTGCTCCCCAGGATCCCTGAATGCTGCTGTGTGAAGCTGACAGGGTTTGACTGTTTCGCTGCTGTTAATCAGTGGGGTTTGCTAGTCAAACTAAAAGGATTATAGCAGTTTTGTTCAGCAGCTTCATGGGCTCCCTGGGTTCCCTGGTGAGCGGGAGGCTGTCCTGGGAGTCACAGGCTGGAGTCAGGCAGTCAGGAGCTCAGGTGGCTCTGCAGGTCTTCGCATCCAGCTCCTCATTGCTGAGGAGACAGGTGAATAAACAGCTACAAAACAGCAGGTTTCCAGCCTGCCTCTGTCTGTGTTCTGTCAAAAGAAAGTGTTTCCATGAAATGTTAGCATTTGACAAATTGCAGTTTTATGATGGAATAAAGATCAGATAGAAAATTTTTTGTATCTGGATTTTGATCTTGCTTGCATCTCACTTGGGAACAATCTGCTTTTTGGATGAACAGGCAAAACCTAGAAATTTATTTCTGCCTAGAAGCAGTCCATAGCAACGTGCTTTTAACTCATTAGCCCTTATTAGTTTGAGTTTTATGCTATATTGACCTCAGACATGCTGATCCTCACTGTCTTGGAAAGAAGACAAATCTCTTTGTGGCTTACTGGGAGATCTTGGAGTCAGTGGAGGTGTGTCCTCTCCCCTGTGGTTAAACTGTGACACCTTGTACCTGTTCAGCTGTGTGCCTCGGTGTGGTCAGGCACACAAGCAGGTGCACACGCTTGTGACTTGCTGCGTGTGTGGGGATAGGTGTAACCATAAGTGCTGCTTCCACAAGCTAAAAATGTGATTTAGTTTTTAATTCTCTTTTAATCTTTGCTCTTTAAAAGGTAGGTATTTCATAGTACATGCTGTGTTCATATACCTCTTTAAAGCGTTGGTAATCTGCATCCTCAAATTCTAGTTGAACGCTTCCTTAAGTCTGTGAGTGATTGTTATTTAATCAGCTTTTTTGTTTTGTCTTTTTTTTTTTTGCTCCTCTATAACCTGACAGAGCTACAGTGGCAATTTTGCACAAGATAGATCTGACATTATGTACAGTACCTTTTGGAGAAAAGGGAAGAAGGGAGAGGGGAAGGAATGGAGGGAGGAAAAAACCTGTCACTAATCAGGCTTAGTAATTTTTATCACTTAAGCTAAGAAATGCAGCCAATGGTAGTCCTTAGGAAATTACTTCCCCCTGCCCTAGGAGAAGAGATGCAGGCTATGAAGTACAGTTTTGGTTTAGTTTCTGACTCTGGTGGCTCATCTAAACAAAATTGTTTTGCTTCTCTGTCCCTTTTCCCTCTTTCCTATGGGTGGTTATTACTGTGGGCTCTAAATGTAAGTGTGCAGCTTGGAGACTGAGTGGTTTTCCTGGTGCTTGGCACAGTGGCAATTGGTGCTGGTAGGAGCTAGAGGGCTCCATATTATGCCTAACAATTTCCAGCCGAACAACCGTATCCAGTTAGTGTTCTTAAAACACACACAGAGGTTAAAATATTGTTTTTAGGAGCATACTATAGAAGATGCAGGGGGAAAAGTTATACTACCAAATTAAGCTTTGTGGCTATCCCATTGCAATGAAGTGTTGTTCAATTAAAAAGAAATCCATTTAGAAATTTCCAGTGGGCTCAGAATACTATTCTGACTTCACTATTTCTAGCCAACACAGCTTCTATAAATGCCTCCCTTTGATACAAAACCAACCTGAAATGCATTGAACTCCTAGAAACTGGAGATTTTATTGTGTCAGTTACCCACTGTGTATATTGTGCTGAAAAAATTCAACACCTGGTGTGGAATGATTAAATCAACCTGGTTTTCTTAGAACATTCTCCAATCAGGCTCCTATTCAGCACACAATGCTGTTGCTGACATTGCTAAAGTTCATAATGACATCTTTTTCTTTCTGCAGCAGAGGAAGGTTTTTTAAAAATTGCTTGTGCTATTTGTGGGCCTTAATAAGGCCTTAAATGTTGTGAATCATAACATTTTTGCCAAGCGATTTCTTTTAAAAGGCGTGTAGCAGTCAGGCTGTTTGTACAGGAGTAGTTGGTAGTGGCAGGTTTGTAACTGGCTCAGGTTGGATACTGTTGTACTCAGGGCTGAGCATCTTAAGGGTATACTGTCTCTAAACTGGGATTGGCTGTTCAACTCAACCGATATTAAATCTTTGGCTGGCAAATTGCTTGCTCAGGGATTTCCCTCCCCCCATACCTTTTATTATGTGTGTGATTCCAATGACTCCTGATTTATGAAAGGCAATACTAGAAAAAGAAATGAATTGGCTTGGCATTTGCAAAAATGGGTCTCAGTGTGCAGGTGCAATACCACTGAGGGGCAAATGTAATCAGGGAGAGTCCTGAAGTAAAACAAGGGAGTCAAACTAATATTCACTGAAATAAAGAATTAGGGGTTTTCTTGGTTGTAAGCAACAGTTTAATTGCAACTGTACGCTGGCTCTTTGGTCACTATTCAGCTTTGGCCTGTTCATGTCAAGATCCAAACTTTCGTGTTGTGAAATTATCTGAATAATAAATTTTTAGTTACACTTACAACTGCTGAATGTCTCAAATCCTTGGTCTCTTCTAATATTAAAAGAGAAGACTTGTAAATGCATCTCAGCCCTATTTTCACAAATTATTTGAGTCCAAATTTTCTTGAAAATCAACAAGGCTGCATAACTCATCTCTGAAAATAAGTAGTACAATTATAGATCTCTGGGATGGTTTTGGAAATATTACATCAGAATATTTATTTTGAGCTACTTTGTGGGCAGAAGGATGAGTGTCCCAAAAGCAGAGTGTATCATATAAAATCTGTAGCTTTTGCTTATATTTTATGTATTAGTTTTCTCTAGCTGCTTAGATAACTGGATTTCTTGAACTTATTTTTCATACATGTATAAGAATCCATTTAATCATTAAACTTGAAGCTTCTGAAGGTTTCTGAAGTCAAAGTTCGGGTTCTAGGAAACAACAGAGTTGTGGTAGAGATAGAATCAATCAGAATGAAGTGAAATCAATAACAACTCGGCTATTGTCAAAATTTGAAGAGAGTGCTCCAAACACTTTTGTTCAGAGAGGGGGGGTCCCTTCAAGATTGATTTCCTTCCTTTGTGGGGGAAGTGATAGTTATGTCCCCAAGAAACGTGTATGTTGTGGAATGGCTGAATGCAGAGACTTCTTTCATAGGAAAGGCCTTAAGTAAGATGTACTTTCTCAACCACGGGACACTGAAGACCAAGGAATACTATGAAGAACCAAAAGGCTGGCTGACCTAGTAAAAGGAGAGCTTTAAACTAGGAATGACAGACAAGTGAGATGTCAACCCATGGGCAAGTGAGGACAAGAGAGACCTTCTAATCAAAAAACCAGGGAAAAGTGGGCCCATTTCATGTATATGCACACAAATAAGGGAGTAGTGAGGTGACAACACAATGGAAGAAATGTTCATCCATTTATTGGGAAATCAGCAAAAGTGGGCACCTCTCTCAAGTGTCTGTACATTTATCCTTACTGCAGGGGAAACAGTGTCCTTCTGCGTTTGTAGGGCTACAGTCTCAGGGGTATTAGAGACGTGGTGGGATAACTCCCACAGGAGCTATGTGTTGCCGTGTATGGATACAGAACCTTTAGGAAGGACAAGCCAGGACAGTGAGGTGGGGAAGCTGACCTTTATGTGAGAAGGTAGGAGGAACACACAGAGCTCTGTCTTTTTATGGAGGAGCCAGCTGAGTGCTTGCAAGTTGGAGTTAGCAGGTGGACCAATGTGGATGACATGGTGGGTGTTTGATCAAGAAAAAGATGTAGTTAAGGCCTTCAGACATCTGGAAGAAGCCTCATGTTCCCAGGCTGTGGGACTTTAAAACACCCCTATCTGTGCTGGATGGGCAACAGAGCAGGGCACAAGCAATCCAGTAGGTTTCTTTCCAGTGTACAGCAATGATAACTTCCTGACAGAGGTGATTGGGAATCTGCTCTGCAGGATCCCTTACTTACAAGCAAGGAAGAACTGCTCAGAGGTGACCTGTGACAGTGACCTTGAAATGGTGTAGTTCAGGATCCTGAGAGGAAAGGTAGAGGCAAATAGCAGGATGACAGTCTTGGAATTCAGGAATGTTGACTTTGGCCTGTTTAGGAACCTGCTTGAAAGAATACCATGGGTTACAATCCTGGAGAGAAGAGGGATCTAGAATGTCTGGATGATTTTTCAGGAATGAATAGCTCCAATCTCAAGAATTATCTGATTTTCAGGAAACAGGCAAGGGTGTCAGAAGATTTGCATAGATAAAAATGATTCTCCTGACGAAACTCAAATATAAAATGTAAGAATACATGCAGTCAGTTGACCTAGGTGGAATACAAAAGTTCTATCTGGGGGCAGAAATGAGATTAGAAGAGTCACATTCCTTGATGTGACAAGGAATGAGGAGGACTTCCACAAAAGGAAAACTAGGGAAGATGTGGGTCTAGTACTCAATGTGATGTCCTGATGACAAAGAATACTGGGTAAGCCAAGATACTTGAGGCCTTCTTTGCCTTGGTCTTTACTGGGAAAATATGCCTTCAGGAGTCCCAGTTCCCTGAGAATGCTGGGAAAGCCTGGAGCAAGGAAGCCTTATCTTTGGTGGAGGAGGCTCAGATTAGGGGACACTTAAACTGAACATGTGCTAGTAGATGGGACCTGATGGGAACGCACCCATGAGTGCTGAGGGAGCTGGCTCGTATCATGGGGCTACATTTGGTGGCCTTTGAAAAGTCGTGGAGTTTGAGATGAAGTTCCTGTGAGCTCCCATCTTCAAGAAGGGCAAGCAGGAGGATCAGGCAAACTACAGGCCAGTCACCTTCACCTTGATCCCTGGGAAAGAGAGCACATTGTCCTGGAAGCCATTTCTAAACACAGCAAAGAAGAGAAGATACAGGCTGGGTGGGTGACTGGTTAGATGGACTGTCCAGGGAGGGAGCCTGTAGCATCCCCATCCTTGGAGTAACTCAAAATCCAGACTCAGCCCGGAGCAGCCTGCTCCCTTTGACACTTCTAAGGCAGAGGGGTTGGACTAGGACATCTCCAGAGGTCCCTTCCCACCATTACAGTTCCATGATCCTGTGTTTTAAATAGTGAAACAGTTGAAGGACCTGATCTGCTCATGGCCATTTTGTGCACACAGAATGATCTGCAGTCAGTGAACAGGATTTTTTTATAGTTTAATTTGTCCACTTCAAAATTGAATATGCTGAATTGTATTTCTATTGAATAATTTGTGCTATCCTGGATAGAAAACGGATAAATTTGGTTTCTTCATAGATATAGAAAAGTTTGCCAATTATTACTCCAAATGTAGTTTGACTTCTTTCACTATTTTTAACAGCTCTTGTACTTAATATCTGAGCTCAAGAGCTGCCATCTTCTATAAAGACTGCACTAACAGTCTACAATTTTGGTTTCTTGAAATAATTCTGAAAATTTCCTACTTTGCATTTGAGCATCTTAATGCATTTACTCCTATAAATGTAAAAAAATAGTATTTTGGGATTTTTCACTATGAATAAAGATAGCAGTAAATACTGACACAGAGTACTTCTCATTCTCAAAATGCTCTAAATTTGTTGTCTAATTAATATTCACAATACTCTTGGGAGGTTCATGTATTTAATTATCCTCATTTTATAAGCTCTGGGAATATGAAACAGTGGCACATGGGACCCAACAAGTCTTTGCTTTTTTGCATTTCTGCCCCAGTACCAAAAAATTGATTTCCTGCCTGACACATCAGAAAGTACAATGGGAAAGAAAAGTGACCTCAAACTGCATCAAGGTCTGCTTTAGCATCTAGCCTGCTCCCAACCAAAAAGCTGTTTTCAGTCATGAACTTCCTTTCTTTCCTTCCATGGCACCAACATCAATGATATTTGACTTGGAAAGGAAACAAATAGGACTTTATTGTCCCTTTTCTCTTGAAAGCTGTTGCAAGATTTAATTTTTTATGGTTTGTTTTGTATAAGCTTTGCTCATTAACATGCTGCAGTGAAGTGACAAATGCATAGACTAAAATAACATTTTAAATGTTATTTTGTAAAAAAATTAGAGCCTGACATTTCAGTAGTATTTCCATTGTGTGTCCCTTCCCAATCAATCTTTTTCTTACAGAGAAAGAAAAAAGCAGGGTAAGTACTCACTTTTTTAAGATTTTTTTTTTTTTTTTAAGATTGATTAACTGTGCTGGAATGATGGGAGGAATAAACTGTTACTCTTTTGGAAAAGCATGCCATAAATTGAGGGCAAAGGTAGTTGAACTACTTGGCTCCCACATGGCAGTTGTGTACTTCATTTTTCGTAAGCATCCCTATTTAAAAAGTAGGAGGGCTCCATGTAGTGATTCTTGATGATTCCCTCAGCCTTCTAACAAAGGAAAGGAAACATTTTACAAGTGTTAATAGAAATATAGATTGAGTAGTTAAATTGTCTTGGTTTGTCCCGTGTAGTGAAGTGAGTCCCTGGCTTGTCATCTTTTGTATGTCAAGAAAACCCAGGTATTCAAATTCGCCTCACTCTATTTCTCTAGATAATCTCCTGACTTGACAATGGAGGAGCTAAGTGGCTGTTTTGTGGTCAGAAATCCTCTGCTTGTGAGGAGAAAGCAAATAAATTGTTCTTTACTAGGAATTGTTGCTTGATTCTATCAAACAATTTACACTTGCTGGCTTTGAACATGTTTTGTGGCACGGGACCAGCCATTCTCCCAGACTGCTTGGTGTTGTGTTGCTTCAATGCCTTTCAAGGCTGGGAGCTACTCTTGCACAGTAGCCAGTAGCCCACATGCCAGTGTTCACCTATGTACTCACTGATACTGTGGCAAAAAAATGTATTTTCTGGGGAAAAATTAGGCCATTTTGGAAAGCCTATATTATGTGAGTGGTAACTCCAGAGCTCTTCGTGTCTCTCACTTTCTGACAAGTGCTGTTATTCTTGAGTGGTTTCTTGAATAAAGCTGACCTATAAAATGCTATTTTATTTTAGGTCTTTATGTCTATGAGTTAGCTACTGATGGACTTTCACTTGTTAGTGAGCAACTTGTTATATTTAGAGTAATGCTATCAAGTTCGAGGCTGGAGTCCTAAATTAAAGCAGAACTGTCTCTTGTTTTCAGTCCCAATTTAAAGCAGAACTATATTTTGTCTTTAGTCATACGAAGACTAATGTGTGGATAATGTCCATGTGCTCCAATTTATTTCTGCAGTCTCCAAGATGGTTTTAGGCAATCACTGCTATTAAAACAATAGCCTATAACTAAGATTTAAATTTCAGTTTTGCTTTAGCATTTTAGCTGTTCTTTCCTGTAATTTAATGGATTTGGTCCACAACACTTGTGTGAATTGTAACTTCCACTGGAAAATGATACCTTTAAAGGTATCTTAATGAAAGTCTTGCTGGGAAATGTGAGGTTTTTTTGAGCCAAAATGACAATGAGGAAGAGGCAGAGAAGACAATAAACCCAGTCATTTAACACACTCTCCTGTCCTTTACGAGGGCACCAATTTGAACTGTTATCATTCACAACTGAGACAAGTGCTCTTGGCTGTTCAGCTGTGGGTCTGCTTTATACTTCAGATGAAGAAATAAATATTCCCAGAGTTGTTTCCTATCAGTCTCTTGACTGGTAGTTAGGATGCTTCCTTGAAGACTGAGCCTCTGCTCAGTCAGTTAACTCAGGGATTACAGCATGGCTGGTCCACATCCTGAGTGAGTGTGGCAACTGTGAGCAAGTCAAGTCCCCTTTTCTGAAAGGGGGAGTGGGTAGTTTGGTTTTTGTTTTATTTCCCCTCTTCATTATTTGATTGTTCTGACACAAATCTGTTTTTCTGACACACTTGATTTCATATGAATCCTAGGCAATGGGATTTTTTTTTATCTGCAGGATGGAAAACCTCTTTTGTTCCCAGGTTCTGTTTGTTACTTCATTTTCATTCAAGAAGAGGGGGCTTGTGAAGTGTGTGTAGGAATTATGTTGTTGCATGTTGCATGCTTCTAGTTTAGAACTGAGCAAATTCATTGTGCTGACGACAGCTGTACCTATGTGTTAATACAGATATTGGTGTGCAGAAAGGGGTCAGAGCTGGGTGTACTGACACAGACTAAACTTCATCCCTTCTCTCTTTTTTAGATGTCATTATTGGGGAAAAAAAGTTAAAAGAGTAAGGGTCAGTAGAACAATAACAATAGAATATTTATAGTGGGGTTAAGTAAATAATTTTGAATGTTATTTTTGAGTGATTGAATTGATACTGTAGTTTAATACATAAAGTAAGTTATTGGGGAGGGAATTAAAGAGATAAATCCTAAAGGGCCAAATTGATGAATCATCCCAAAATGATAAAAAAACCCCACCAACACCCCTTCCCCTTGCGAACTGAATGCTGTACCTATCAAGGGTGCTCATAAATGTCAGAAGTAATATTGAATTTAAACCATCTGGTTCTTCACAGTAGTTACGAGATCTTCTAGCTTTAAATAAAATATTGATTCATGCAAATGATAATATAAGAGACTTTGACATCCCAAAATATCCCTTCCCACCCTGCTTCAGCCTCTTCACTGTTATCCCTTTCCTTCATTGACTTATCTGCAGTACAATAACAAACCACTACATCGTGCCATCCCCTTTGGGTTAAAATTTCTGTTTAGACTTGTGAGAAGACAGAGATAGGAAAACTAATAAAGTAGCTCTGGCACTCTGTATCCCAGCATCAATTTGAGCTTGTGATCAATCTGAGAGCTGGTGTGTTGTTGAGGCTGTTGTAAGTAAATTCTGAGCATGTCCTGGTTGGACAAGGAGGGAATTAAGCTGGTCTGTGAAGCTATACAGACAGATATGCAAGTAAAGAGCTAAAGGCAGCACTGATCTAGGAACGTTTATGCAGGTAAAATATCCAGTGTCTTCAATTCTAGTTGCTCTAGTGGCTCTAGTTGCCCATATCCTTTAGGGCCTGACTTTGAGTTTTGAAAAACACTGGGCGTAAATGTGTGTCTCATTCTTCTGCCTTGCACTGGAAGCAATGAAGTCAACACTGAGGACTTTTGGAAAGGAAAAAAAAATGGAAGTAGCAGAAGGAGCTTACTCAGTTATCAAGCCTACTCACTTTCAGATAGTGCCAATACCTGTGTTGTAGATCTCATAATGTTTCAAAAGGAACTGTTTCTAGATTCTCTCCTCATATATACAAGAGTAGTCACAAATATGATGCCTTTCATGATCTGAAGCTTTTATGAATTCCAGACAGAATGTGTCAGTGGGAATTTTCATCATTGTTCTATTGCTTCTAAACAGTTTTCTCCCTCTATCTCTGACATTTACTGTTGAGATGATGTAGTGGGTTGACCATGTCTGGATGTCAGTTGCCCACCAAAATTGCTCTATCCCTCTCCATCCTCAATGGGACAAGGGAGAGAAAATATAATGAAAGGATTTTGATTTAAGGACAGGGAGAGATCACTCACTGATTACTACCGTGGACAGAACAGAGCATTGAACTGGGGAAATTAGTTCAATTTATTACCAATCAAATCAGAGTAGGATAATGATAAAGAAAGAAAACTAAATCCTAAAGTACCATCCCCCCATACTTCTTTCTGTGCTTAACTTTACTCCTGATTTTATCTATCTTGCCCCCCTCAGCGGCGCAGGAGGACAAGGAATGAGGGTTGAAGTCCGCTGTTCCTTTTTCCTCAGGAGGAGGACTCCTCACACACTTCCCCTGCTCCATTGTGGGGTTCCTCCCATGTGAGACAGTTCTTCATGAATTTCTCCACCGTGAATCCTTCCTGTGGGCTGCAGTTCCTCATGAACCGCTCCAGCATCGTTCACTTTCATGGGGCGCAGTCCTTCAGGAGCAAACTGCTCCTGCATGGGTCTCCTGTGGGCTCTCAAGTCCTGCCAGAAAACCTGCTCTACTGTGGGCTTCTGTCTCAGTAGGCCCACAGGTTGTGTCAGGAGTCTACCACAGCACAGGCTTCCTGCTGGGTCACACCTGCTCTAGTGTGGGGTCTTTCATGGGCTGCAGGAGGCTTTTTGCTCCATTTTAAACCTTCATAGGTTGCAGGGGCACAGCTGCTTCACCATGGTCTTCACCATGGGCTGCAGAGGAATCTAGAGGAATCTGCTCTGGGGGTGGAGTCCCTTCTTCTTCACATCCTTCTTCATTGACCTTGGTGTCTGTGTAGTTGTTGCCCTCACATTCTCACCTCCCTCTCCAGCTGCAATTGTGCACGGGCTTTTTTCCCCTTCTTAAATATGTTCTACTACCACCACTGATGAGCTTGCCCTTCTCACAAGAAACCACCCTTGTAGTCCCCTCGTTACCCAAACCTTGCCACACAAACCAAATAATTTCCTAAGTGACAAAAGCAGGTCCTTCTATTTGGCTTCCACAAGTGACTTTTTAATTGTTCTCCTTCAGGGCTTTTTTTTTTAAAATATTTTTTTTATTGTTAAATAGAAAAGTTACGCATAATCTTCCAGATAAAGTCCCATCAGGGCCACATACGATGGCTTTTTAATTTTCTCCCTGACAACACCTCTTGCAATGTGCCCTCTGTCTCTCTGAGCCATGTCACTCACCTTGAGAGCAAAGGAGAGATTGAGTCTGCCCCAACCCCAGCAGAGCACTCCATATGGTGCTGTGTGGGAAAAATGCTTTCTAAACTGGAGGAGACGGTTTTTAGTACAAATGCTTTGGGAATGACTGAAGGAGATAACAAGAAACTGTGTTGAAAGAAGCTATAAGGCTGGAGGGAGGTTATTAGTGGAGCTCCTCAGGGACTGGCTTTGACATTGATCTTATTTATTATTTTCACTAATTACCAAAAAGTAGGATAAAAACAAGAATGTGCTAATGAAATTTGCTAATGGCTTGAAGTTGAAACTACATAAGAGACCAGGATTGACCTTGAATAGTGATGAATTGGAGATGGAAAGGAATTAGTATTAAAATCACAAGAAGTTACATGTTTGGAGGAAAAATAACAAGTATTTCTGGGATTCCTCATTCAGTGGAGTGACAAAGTTTGAGGAAGGCGTAGCTGTGTAATATAGTCAGAGGGTGACCATGTAGCTTGTTTAAACTGTAGAGAGGTCTGATCCTCCCACCACTGGAGGGAGACAAGGACCAACGAGAACAAACACTGATAAATGTCATGATATGAATTCATGTGTAAGAGTTGAAAGCAATCTGACCCCTGCGACGGATCGTATAGATCTGTCTGTCTTTAGCTGTTCCATGTTGAAATGGACAGTACAAGACTGTTAATGTATGGGTGCAAGAGGTCTGTGCAGAGCTGCTGTTTTATTTGGGGCATGTGTTGTTTTGAGGTAGTTACTTTAAGAAAAATAAAAGAAAAAAGAAGAAAACCCAGATAAAAGCCCAAACAAACTAATTGGGAAATGCACTTGTCTTGAATCAAAACAGTCCTGAGGATGGTGATAGAAGCTTCTCTTAAATAGCTGCTCTTAATCTATGCTTCTTGGAAAACGACAATCAGTTTATTTTAAATATATTTCTTCAACTGTAGTGGAATTGTTCTGCATTAATTGCTCTGTATTGCTGTTTACAGCAATCAACCGTATTAGTGTTTACAAAATTGGTACTATTGCACTTCTGCTAATAGGCCAATTTTTTTTTACATGTTTTAAATAGAAGATAAAGAAACTGCAGACAAGCCAATGAGAGTCCATTGAAGACAAAGCACATGTACAGTCATGAATAGAGAGAGATGTTAACAATGACATCAAAATTGAAGGAGAGGAAATATATGCAAAGAAAATAGGATAATCACTTAATCCTGTTCTCTGCTCCAAACCAACATGGAATGTTGGACAGTAACAAGACTGGGAGATTGCAGCTGCAATGATTGTTTACAAAATGTGGGAAAAAACAGTTAAAGGAATAAGAACAGATCAGACAGATTTCTCTCACTGTTCTTTCCCATGCTCTTAATCTGGATGTCCTGTCTCCACTGCAGAAAATGCTGTACAAGCATCACTGCCTTTGTAGCTAGCATGTACAGTACTTGGTCACACATATCTGTGGTGTGTGAATTTCATAGTCTGTTTTGAAAGGTAAGATTGGAGACAACTGCAGCAAATCAAGAAGTTTTTATGCAGTTTGTAAACCAACTTTTCCCTCTTGTTTGTCACAACATTATTTTCTGCCTGGAAATGCCCCTCTTGCTTTTTTCCCCTTATTTCTTCCTCAGNTTTTTTTTTTTTTTTTGCTGTTATGGTGGCTTCTTTGTGCCAGTGTCCTTATTTAAACCAAATTTCTCCTCTTTGTTGTAAAGCTCCTGGGGATTTACATGAACACTTGGCTGTTTTGGTAGAAGTCTCAGTGGTGCTATAGCAAGCACGTTCACAGGATTTAGCACCTTTTGATGCAATTTAGCTCTGGTGATACTTAAGCAACTGTTTCACCTGAAGATTGCAGTTCTTTTACTCCCTCATGAATATGTTAATGAATTATTTCACACTCTTTAAAAAATATATCTTTGCAGTCACAGAGCCAACTTGGCATCTTGGGGTGGTATTTAAATAACTTCATGGAAAATGTATCAGTCTAGTTTTTTTTAAAAAACAGGATAGTGAATAAATTCAGTGTGGCACGAATCCGGCAGCTGCATTGCAAAAAATATTCAGTGCAAGTAAATCATGCTTTTTTTTTGTTGTTAAAATAGTTCAGAAAATATACTTTCAAATGTTATTTTAATTACTACCTTTATTCTACTGTTTCTAAATAAGCTTCCTACTTGGCAATTTACTACCTGAAATCTGATATTCTAAATGTTTCCTTGTTTCCTAATGTAAAATGTATCTTTTATGATCACTCTCAAATTCTAATTTTTTTTCTGTCAATCAAATTGGTATTTAAGCCTGTTTCTTTCTTTATACCCATAAAGACACAGGTGCATAGTATTACTATAGTTTTCTTCATGTTGTATCTTTCCTCAGTGTTCTCTCTGTATGGACATTGCTGTAGTGACTATCTGTCTTCCACTTTATTTATTATTTGAATTATTTTTATTCTAGGTTATTTCTGGACATGCTCTCAGACTAGTAAGTACTGCATTGTTTTAAAGTTCATTTAAAACCATATTCTCTGTATAAATTAGAGAATATTAGTACTGAATGTACTAAGAGTTATAAGTGTTTTTTGTATTTGTAACTTCTGCTATTTTTGTGAACTATTAGAAACCTCATTAAAAAGCTTGACAATAAGAGCCATACAACCTACTTTCCAGATCAAAGTAGTTCAAAGAAATCTAGACATGCATATATATTTTCATTAATGTTGCATTTTTACCAAAGCCTGCTCTGGTTATTAGGCTTTTTTTTTCAATTGCCATCAGTGCGTTTGAACAAGAGCTTTGATTTTACAATACTTGTAGCATGCTGGGGTTATTCAGGTAAACAAATACAAATCCATATTTTGATTTGAGGGTACTTATTTCAACTCCTATGACCACTGAACTTCAGTATTGCATATTCTGTACTATCAGAACCTGTGGGGGAAAGAACAACAGTTCTATCAATTGATACTAGAGGATACTGGAGAAATGGATAGTAGAGAAACTTGGTTTTGGAGAAATGCTCTGATTTACCAAAGAGTGACTTGGAAGTCCTTGGCAGAACAGGACTCACAGATACCGGGATAACGCTCTGACTCCTCTTTTTCTTCAGTCTCTGTGCCCTAAATGCATCCTTTCTCTTCCTATTGGCACCTTGATAATGAGACTTTAACTGATTTCTGTTACTGGAGCTGTTTTTGGCTGTGTGGTTTTTTTAGCTCCATGGAATTGCAGGATGGGGAAGAGGAGTATACTCCTTACTATTCCAGATTACTCATGGCCTCAGTGGACCTGTGGGTTATGGAAGGAAAAATACTGTAATGCAGACTGTTGAAAAGAATTGAAGTCTAAACTGTAATATTCAAATGTCAGGAGGAAGTAGTTCTCCATCCTCAAAATAAAGAAGATTTGCATAAAAAAAACAAGAAGAACTTTTGTCTCTTTCTGTGAAAGAAATAACAGGTTTTAGGTCCTAGCCATAAAGTGGATGAGGAGTATTCAAAAGCATCAGTTGCTCCTTTTCCTATGTGCACACTCCAGGGTGCAAAGGGTTTGGGGCACTTGGGTGCAAATGCACGCAAGGGTTTCAAAACTTCAGGAAAATAATTTATAATGTGCCTTTGCACTGCACTAGACTGTGTTTGCGTCTCTTAATACTTGTACTTTAGATGCTTGGAGCACCAAGGGAAGAGGCACCAGGGAGTTTGCTGTTGACTTGTGCTAGCCCCAGTAAGTCATTTAGACAGATGGGACGTGAGACTCAGGTTGTAATTTAAATGTGGGATTATAACTGAGCCCTCCAGGGACCTAGAAGTGTTTTTGTTATGGTTGTAAATGTAATGTGGTAGACGTTCCTTGGTGAATTGTTTAGGGTTTAAGCTCTTCCTATAACAGGCTGGGACAGAAATTGGCATTGTGAGTTCATGATGTGAATCCCTCATGTCTCTCAGTTATGAATAGGCTTCTGCTGAGCACTTTGCCTTGAGGTATCTTCAGTTCTGAAGGAAAGGGTAAACACTGATAAAAAAATTACTCTATGAACTTTTCCTTAATGTTGGGAGTGAATGCTTTCCTTCTTTTCAAGATGGGCAATGTTTTAAAACATGTTAGCAGGTGCACTTGGGTTAATCATGATTTTTTGATTACTCTGAAATGAAACATCTCCTTCACATCAGATGCCAAGTTGTTGTTCCCCCTGTTCCATCATTGTCAACCACAGCCTCTTGCCCAGGCTTGTAGGCAAGCCTTGAAGAGGTGTGGGCTTGAACCTACAATCCTTGGTCACCTGTGGAATGAGAATTCTTTTTTAATGCTTGGAACATATTAATTTAAAAAGGAATTTTGCTTGCATATAGATTCCAGGAAGAAAATGACCACCTAGAATTTAAAGAGAACTGAATTTTCAAGTACAATAAGAACTGTAGTCTCAGACTGGGGTATGAATAGTTTTATATTTAGATGCTTGGGGAAAAAAAAAATCACGCTGTTATGTGTTTGCTTGTCTTGCTTTAGTGACACACCACTTTAATTCTGTTGTTCTCGAGTTGAAAATTGCCACTATGAGAGAGTCGTGAGAGATCTGGATATTTTGGATCTTGGTGAGTCCTACCAGATTCTTATATATAGTCAAACAAGAGCTCAGCCCATCCATGGTTCAAAACAACAGGTTGTGAGTCAGCCCCAGTCAGATGTTCACTGTGTCGGTGAGGGGTTGTGGCCGAGGGACTGATTTTTGTTTGCATAGTTAACTCTATATTCTAAGAATGCACAGAGAGACAATGCCTGTGAAAAACAATTTCATATTTAATTCCTTTGTTTCTAATACTTTATCCTTGCTGAGCAGTGATCATAATTACAATACTTCTGTAGTGTAGTTTAGCTTTTGTAAACCAAATTGTTGCAGGGAAATGTATCCTACTGGGTTGAGATAGAATCCATTGTATGTGTGAGAGGATGCCAGATATATTGGCCCAGCCTGAAGGGATGGTGAATATTTGCATGCTGCCAAAAGTCTCAGTTCATTTTGAGAGCTCCACAGTTCAAGAATCAATTGTATTTGCATATCCCAAAAGTTCAGGAATTGATTTCCTAAATGGTGATATTCAGGGCATAATGATCATGTCTGCCAGTTATTATATGATCAAATATATTCCATGGAGGGTGAATTATTTAATCTCTGTGGAAACATGGAATTTTCATGATGCATTAGGACTGTAATGGACACTTTTTTTTGCAAAGGAATGAAATTGTTCTGTCTTCTAAACATATAATCTGTGATGCCTTGAAGGCTGCTTGGAGAGGTAGATAATTAGCTACCCCACTGCCTAGAGAAATAGCTTGGAGATTTTTAGAAGCCTTATGCAAATGGTTTGGGATATTATACAAAATTAGTTTCAGTTAGGCTCAAATTTATCTAATTTAATTTAATTATTGGGAAAAGTAAATCTTTGAGAAAAAGAAGGAAGGAGAAGACGGCAAGAAAATACATTGGCATATGGACTGCAACAATTAGATAGTGATGGATTTATAGCTGCCATTCATTTTGTAGATGTTCACCTTTAAGGCATCTGTAATGACTTTCTTTTATAAGACTCTGTCAAAATTAATACTCTAGACCACAGGTGAAATAATTACTTAATGGAATTAAACCCTGTTGCTGAATATGGCTGTATCCTAATTTAGCAAACTGTGAACTCAGCTGGTAAATCTACAGCCTCCTGGGAAGTCGAAGTCCCAGTTCTGCACATTTTGCTTGAAGTTTTAGGGAGCCTCTGGCATGGAGAAGACAGTTTTCTGAAGGGGAAACTTGACAGTTTTACCAGGCCTGCTTTCATATGTGCACAAACTGTGGTGGTCTGTTTTATGCCCGCGTGAAGTCTCCAGCAGCCTTTCATTCTCTGTCTTGCTTATGGGTGAATCAAATTTCTTCTTAATCCAGGGAAGATGGTCAGGAGATTAGAGGAACAGGTGGTGCACAGCTGATTGCTGGTGGCTAGCTGTTAGCTGCCTCTTCAGTATGCAGGGCCCAGGCAGAGAGCAACAAGGAAAAGGAATTGTATTGGAAGCTGCTCAGGCCTTCCAGCTTGGCCTGAGGTTTGGTGGCTGAACTGAGACCAGAGAAACTGTGAACCGGCAGTTGTGTGGCCTGACGTAGGAGGGTAGGCTGCCAAAGCAGGACTGTACAGACAGGGACGACTTTTCTTCCGTGGAGAACAATAATAGGAGGTATACAACATGTTGGGGTGGTGTGGGTAAGTCAGCAGTGTCTATAAATGAAGAAACCAAGTGGGATTATCGCAGATAGACATCTGATGATTCCATCAGAGCATGAAAGATTTATATCCACTCTTCCTGAACTACATTTTTGTGACTTCAGTGAGCTCTTGTTCTGTTTCAACATGCAGGATGGTTTTGTAGAGCTATTTGAACAACATCAACTGTGATTTGACCACTGAGAGAGCAAATTCTTTGAGCAGTCTTGACTATGTGTTTTTGCAAAAAGCTTCCTCAGGCAATGCTACATTCATTTACTGCTTTTGGAACATATGCTGAAGTTTACATCTAGGATGTCTCCTTGTGAGCTCTTAATTTGCTTCTTGAGCAGTATTTTGTGGGCAACTTCGAGACTGTAATTTGGAGTTTGATTAACTACAGTAAAAGTTTCTCAATGAAAGTTAGTTTGTATATTTATAAGTAAAAGAGACATGTTACTTCACAGGATGAATAGAGTTTCAGGGAAACTCAAAAGCAGATAGAAATAGCTTAGGTAACCATCATGGCTTTAGGAATATATATAGTACATTGTTACTAGAAGATACATAGAGAATATAGTACTGAAGATAACAGGCACCATTTGTGATAATTTGTTATATGGCTCTGAACATAGGGTACTGTTGACCTGAAGTTAAATCACTTTTGAAATGCAAGCCCGAAATGCTGTCTTAGAATTCCCCCTGGGGCCTTGCAACTTGGTGAAAGAAATTTAGGAAGATATACTCTTGGGACTGGGAACAGTGGTGTTTTGTTTTGGACATATCTGTATATGTTCAAACATTGATCCTAAAAGAAAAAGGTTCTATACAACTGCACATTTACAAGAAGCTGTATTTTACAGCATTTACTTGCTTTTTTTGTATCTTCAGGGTGTTGTATATTTTCATTTATGTATAGCGGTTTCTCGATGAGGACACTCTCGTTTCCAGTTCTCTGTCACTTGGACAACTAGGCCAAATGATCCAGCTGGAGAGAACAGCCAGGGAAAAGCAGAAATCCAGTTAGACACTAAATGACAGGTTAAAGATCTGTTATAAACCAAAACAGAAAAACCAACACTGACACAAGAAGTTAGCCAATCCATTCTGGGGCAGCAGAGCTGTGGTTTTCTGCCCCAAACCATATTTCACAGTACAGGAAGATTGCTTGTATCTTGCCCATGCATACTGGATTTCTCTGTGCTTCTCTGGGATCTATTCTGGAGGTATTGCAAAAATAATAACTAAAAATACCAAAGAGCACCTTAAACTTTTTATTGTTGTTAAACTTCTAGTTGGAGAAAGATCTTATTATATTTGGCTTATATTATTTTAAAATAGATACTTATTCCTTTTTGCTCACAATAAGCTGTTGAAACTTGAGGCTATAACATTTTCTTTACAATAATTTTTTTTTGTTTGTTTTATGGCATTTTATTGTTACTGTGACATTCCTCAGGAATGGCTCAAGAATTCTTTCTAGGACCTGCAGCTCCCTATAATGAATGCTGTTCTTAGTCAAAATCTACAGTGTCGAGCAGAAATTAAAGGTATTTTCACTGGTGTTATCTTCCTTTGATTTCCATTTGAACACCAGGGACATCATTTAGAAGTATAACTTTCTAAACATGAAGAAGAACTTCTCTACTGTGTGAGTGACCATGCATCAGAACAGATTGCCTAGAGAAGTTGTGGAGTCTCCCCCACTGGAGATATTCAGTAATTGTCTTGGCACAATCCTGTGCCATGTGCCCTAGGATGGCCCTACTTGAGCAGGGAGGTTGGACCAGATGACCCAACTATGGTCCCTTCCAGCCTGACCCACTCTGATTTTTTGATTCTATGACTATAGTTTCATACATACTGATATGACCTCATCTGTGATAATCTGATTCATCTGCCTCATGTAGCAGTATCTTGATGACAAGATATTTTGAAATCTTTGAGTATCATTATGTAATAAACAACCTTCTTCTTAATCTTCAGTTTTGCAAATGTTCATAAATTCTCCATTCTAGATTTTATTCATGTGGTCTTAAAACTGCAAATGCAAAAAAAATGCAGGAAACCAAATGCAGAACCTAATGTGAAGCCCCTACTTTTTGATCTGAAATAATTTTGGCCATTTCTGGTAACTCATAGTACTCTAACTTTTCAAACCCAGGTTTTAATTGTTAAAGCATGAAAAAATGGTTTCAAACTAAAAACTTGATATTGCTGGTAAACTTAGACCTGAAAGTGAATCCAGTACTTGGAAGACCTTAGTTGAAGGAAGTGGAGAGGAACACAGCTTTTTTTCCACAACACCATCATTTTTACGATTTAATCTTCCAGTTTAGAATGATAAATAAATCTTCTTTTAGCAAAGAATGAAAATGTTATTCTTGCATGCAGATATGTTCTGTTTGCTAGTTATGGACAGGCCTCAATATGTGCTTAAACACTAAAAACACTAAAAAATTTCTCAGTATTTGCGATAACAACAGTGCCAGTAAAATTACAGACACAGGAACACATGCTGTTTGGCTAGAAGGCAAGAAGGAAATAATGTTCTGCAAGCATCCAGAGGGAGAATATTTGGGTTTTTCAAAACATAGAAAAACACTGGTTAAAGTCAAATGAGCTGCTAGATAGCAATGAATAGCCCTTTGCAAGCCAGCAGTCTTTGCCTTTAAAAAAGCAAAGGAAGACCTTCTCTAGTTAATATACCCTGACTTTAATAAATACCAAGTGCTCTCTTCCTTCAAGGCACATATTGACTTGCTGACCTTCTTCTAATCTGTCTTAATCGTTGTCAATATTTACCTCTTCATGCAATAAATACTGAGAAGTCAACAGAACCCAACTTCATCTCTGTTTTTGAACTTGTGCCATTTCTTTGCCCGTTTCAGTGAAATTCATATAGAGCGTGAGAAGAAAAATTAAACTTGTTATGTAACTGCTGTTATGCAGTTTATAGTAATAATCTTGAACTGTTTAGACCTCTGGCTATAAGTAGAACTCACACTTCTATAGAGCTAAAAAAATATTAGTTATTTTTGATCTTTATAGGTATTTCTTGTCAAACTGAATATAGCATTGCTACACTGCTAACCAATTGAATTCCTTATCAAATTAGGTGTATTAAACAGCTTATAATAAGGTTCTTTAGATAGCTGGTTCATGAAATGATCACAAAGTATCCTGTGCAAGCATGTGCTTCTCTAAAGACTAAATGATTATAAGCATATTTTTTAAAAGAAAATGTTGGTATCTGTTCAGATTACCGATCTGTTAGAATTCATTCTGCTACAGCTGTCTGTTTTGAAACTCCTGGGAAAGAACTGTGGAACAGTGGAAGGGACCTGAGAAACTACTGCTTTTGTTTGTCATTGAATTCAGTGTCCCGTTATGTTGCTGACTGAGGTGACAGGAAGGGGGCCTTTCATGGAGTCAAAACCCAGCCTAAGCCCCTTGACCCCTAGGCAGGTACTGAATCAAGCAGAGCTGAGCTGCCGTAGGGTGCTGAGGACAGTACATCATGCCTCTCTTCTGGCATTGAGCACTCTTGGTTCAGATCCCTCTAATGCCTGCTCCCCATGAAATCTGAATATGTAGAGCTGCTACTGCTGCCTCTTGAAGTTTAGAGGGTGTGGGAGATGTTGAGACATATGCTGCCTGCACAGAGCTCAACTCAGATGGTCCTCCCAGATGAACTTCTCCGTCCACAGGGCATCCTTAAACCTACTTAACTAAGATTCCAAAGGTCTTGTGAAAATTGTGAAAATCTTATTGCAGCATTGTTGCTTAAGGTGGAACATTTATTCCTTGATAAATGCTTGCTTGATTGCAAACAATTTGGTTTTGAGCTCAGATATAGTATGTGTGCCCAGAGCAGAATGTCCAGTTTAAAAGAACTTCCAGAAATAGAAGTACTGATATAACTTCATGCTGACTTTGAGAAAGTAAAATGTGAGAGGCAGGGAAAAGATTTGAAGCATGCAAGAATGACTGCATTGGGAAAAAAAGGGGAGCTTGAGTTGTGATCTACATTCCATGTCAAATCCCTCAGACACTGTGTGGATGTCTGATATCCTACAGTTGTAGTTCATTGTCAGTGCTGAGACACCCAGAATGTGTCTTTGGTGCTGATTAGCAAACTGCTGCAGACAGGAATTATCAGTATTTTAATGATTTTCACAGTATTTAATAGCACTGGTTGCATATTTTCCAGCTGAATGTTTTTTCACTTCAGAAAATCAAAACATTTCCCGGGAAATTGCCTATTTCATTGAAAATTTTGGGCAGCAGATTGTTGGAACACCTTTCCATTTGCATTTCTTCATGGCATGAAACTCAAAAGGTTAAATCACAAAAATTGTAGTTTCCTTTCTTCCCAGTTCGAGCCAGGAGGGATTTCCAACTGTACAAATTTTATGTGACCAAGGAATTGAGGGGAAAAATTTGGATTATCTGCAGATGTACAGAGCCATCATGAGTTTGAGAAATGAATTATGTCTTGGGAGAAAACTGTGTTGAGATCCAGACCAAATTTGGCTGTATAAGTAGCCCTGTTAATTAGCACTATATCTGGACACTGCTGCATTCCTTAATACTCATTAGTAGGAAATTGTAAAATAAATTACAAAACCCAAAGGGCATTAAGTGTCTCTTACCTCAGATACTGAAAACAAGTACTGTAGTAGGAATAGGAACAGGCCATTCATGCTACTGCTTTCTCTTCCTCTGAAATTTCGTGTCTTATTAAAAACCTTCCCTGTAGGATTATTGGGCTGGAATTATACATTAAAATGAAAACACAGTAGTTATTCTCTTGCCTACAAAACGAAATGGTTAGCATAACCATATTGTTTAGAAAAGTCAATTATACCTCAAATAAGGAGGAGAAAAAAATTTAGTAATGTCTTTTGAGACTAAGCCTCTGCTGAAATATGTTGGATAAAAGATAAGTGATATAGCTGGGGATGCACAGTATTTTGGTGTCTGCCTTTGTGAAGGTTTGGGACTGATTGAATCAACCCCCCTGTGACAGTGGCAGTCCCATTATGTTTGTTGCAGGTTGACTGGTGCAGGGTTTTTTTCTGAGGTTATCAGCATGTTCAATCAAAAAACTAATATGTGTGTTATTGCTTTGCTGGGTTTTAAGCCCTTTTCTCATTATAAGTATCGATCTTGATTAAAAGCTGTTCTCCAAATGTTTGGTTCCACTGACATAAAATGATTCTCATCATCTCTTCCACCAGAGGGAAAGTATCTTCATTCAGGTTAATTGCTGGTGCCTCATGCTAAATGCAAACACTGGACCACTGCTAGAGATGAAAATTCAAAACTGGGGAAAAAAACCCAGAAGAGCAAAAATCAGCTGTTAAAATATCTTTTCCTTCTGTATTTACCAGAACAGTGAGCTTTCCTTTGGCATTGCAATATGACAAAGAAAATTGCATTAATACTGTTTTGAAGACATAAAATTTTCGGTTCTTTGTCATTGAATGTGTATTCTCTCTTTCTACCCAGAAACAGGGGGAGGGGAAGATAGTAGCAGAGACAAATGGGTATAGAAATACACAACAATAAAAACAATAACTCAGTGCCAAAAGGAGGAGTGATGTAGAGTCATGTTTAATTTAGACAAAACCAGAAATCCTGCTATTGTAATCTGAAATGTGTGGGTGGACCCTTGTGTCAATGATTGCAATGATGTGCACAGGCATAAAACTCCAGTCAGAATTTGAAGGAAGATTTATCCTTTTCCTGCAGATAACTTGCTCAAAAGTACTTAGAAAGGCATACATATGCAAATGTATTCTCTATCCAGAGCTTCATTTATGATGATGCTTTGTTTATTGTAATTTTGTTGTGATAAAGGGAAACCTCTACTAGGCTCAAGATGTCCTGATGTTTATCTGTATACACCCTGCACCCCATAGTTGTCCAGGCAAAGTTCAAAAAAGCCTAGGAATTGCATACCAGATGGACAGGTAGAAGCTTTTTAAGGTTAGTAGGGATGTGTGACTCAAAAATTTCCAGTTTTGTTTGGTTTGAAGTGTTCATAAACTTTAGTAAACTGTCCCAATGACAAATGATTGTCAATTAACATTTGGGTTTTGTTCCTTTTCTGAACTGGTTTTGACTCTGTTTCTTGCTCTTAGCTCTTGCTATATACTTGTTTGCTGGATTGAGATCCTTCCACTATAGGTTTCATGCAGGTAGTTAGAAGCCATCCTTAAGTTACTCCTCTCAGTTAAATAAACTGATTTTCTCTTTTAGCGGATAAAATATTTTTTAATAATTTTCATTGCTCTTCACCGAATTTTTCCACAGTATTTTACTAGGTCCAAAGTAAAACCTGGAATCTTTTATGGCAAAAATTAATGCTTCATGAACTCAGTTTCAAAACAACCCTAAATTAAGTGCTTTGGTTTGTTGGTTGCCTGTGTGGAGGGGCCTCTTGTCAATATTTCCTCTCAGCACACAAAGTCCAGGAAAAATATGGAGGCTCAGCCATCATGGAGGCTAAATGCCTTGGCCACCTGTGCTCTGTTAACATTGAATCTATGTATCTGCCACCAAAACAGCCATAGTCCAATGGTTGCCTACAAGCTATTTCTCAGATTGAAATTGGCCACAACTTCCCCAATAGTTTTCCTGATGGATTTTTTTTTTTTTCTGCTATTAAATTCAACATATCATGATAAATAGATTTTTCTGTTTGAGAGGTGGGAAAGGAATGGAGAAAATTACTCCAGCAGGGATTCTAAAAGGGGTTTACTGAAAAGTAAAATCTTTCTTTTCAGGGGTTGCAGTTCTCCTTGTGCCTATGAGAACATGGGTTTAAGCCCAATAAATACAGCATCAGAGAAAACTTTAGTCCCAGAGATTTTCATGAGAGAATTCCCCTTCTGTTTTATCACAGACTTGAGCTTTGCTGCTGCTGCTCCAACCGAGCAACACCTTTGTCCCAGCAGAGATACCTTTTGTTGCCCTTGGGAGGGAGTTTTCATCATGTAACCACTTGCCAGCAAGTGTGTGGGCTTTCAGACATTAGATCAGAAAAGGGCTTTGGGTCCCTTAAAACAAAGCAAGAACTCCTACAGCCCTTTGCTGATTGCTGTGTCTTGTGATCATAAAGGTCCTTGGGGCAAGTGTTATTTCTTACAGCGTCAGGTGTCCAATTCATTACCTGGCTACTGTGATATTTGGAAGAGAAATCTGTGCAAAAAGCTAAAAGAACCTTCCTTTTTAATAATAGGAACTTATTTCAATCTAGCTTAAACCTGTTCTTTAAAAAACAATAAAAAAGATGAGTTGCATATGTATAACATCAGCTGTCTTCCATTGTTTATCCCCTGCCTGAGAAGTAGAAATTCTACAGCATGCATCTCAAACCTGCATAAAGTTATTTACTTTACTTCACCAAAAATTTAGATAAAAGTAAGATAAACTAATACTGTCTTAAACCAAAATAATTTTTTTAAACTGATGTTCCAAATAAATTTAAACTGTCATGCTTGATTTGCTTTGTTCAATTCTAAATGGAGTTGGACCTGTAGTAACAATGTGGGAAGATAATAAAGTCACTCTTATGCTTTAGGGATTTTTATTTCTTTTTAGAAAGTCTCATATATTAATGAAGCAAATGGCCACTTTTAAGAGCCAGAATGTAAATGAATGGCATGGACGCTCTTAGATTTGGTGAAGTCAGAAACTAAATAGAGGTATGCTTTTGTGCTAGTTCTGGCTGGGGTAGAATTAATTTTCTTCACAGTGGCTGGTACAGCGCTGTGTTTTGGATTTGTACTGAACAAAGAGTTGATAATACAGAGATGTTTTTGTTGCTGAGCAGAGCTCACACAGAGCCGAGGCCTTTTCTGCTTTTTGTATGGCCACGCTGGCCAGGAAGTTCAGGGTGCATGGGAGGCTGGGAGGGGAGACAGCCAGGACAGGTGACCCAAACTGACCAAAGGGATGTTCCAGACTATGGGACATCGTGGTCAGTATGTAAAGTGGGAGGAAGAGGGGGATGTTTGGAGTGATGGCATTTGTCTTCCCAAGTCACTGTTATGTGCTCTCCTGGGGGTGGCTGAACACCTGCCTGCCCATGGGAAGCACTGAATTAATTCCTTGTTTTGCTTTGCTTATGTACACGGCTTTTTCTCTCCTTATTAAATTGTCTTTATCTGAATCCACAAGTTTTCTACCTTTTACCCTTCTGATTCTCTCCCTAGTCCTGCTGGTGGGGGAGTAAGTGGCTGTGTTGGGCTTGGTTGCTGGCTGGGGTTAAACCACAACAGCTCGAAACACAAATAATGATATAAAAATGCACTTAAAATCTTCTATTTAGAAAATTTTTCAGAGAAAGCCTCTACACCTACCATCTTGAATTCCCCTAGAGATAAACTGTAACAAGATAGGATAAACTTTTAAGGACACATCTCCTTCTTCAATCTCAGTTGCAGCACTTCAAATGACAAGTTAACTGACATGATCAATCACCTTGTGAAGATGCATTATTTGATACTCTGCGCTGCTCTATTTTTATGAATTTAATAAAATTTGAGGTTTTGCTAGGTATTGCTTTTCTTTGGTGAATTTCCTGATGTGTTTGGATTTCAAATGTGTTAATTTTGTCTTGTTATATGTGACATTATTCTGGTTCTTGTGAATGGCATTTAAATGATTGTTCTTAGGTAATGAATATAATTCTATTCAAAGAATTAATTTCAGAGAAAGTTAAAAAAAAGGTACAAAGGCCCAAACCAAACCCAACACAAGAATGAAGAAACTTTTGGCTTTTTTGCATCTAGTTTCCACTGTGACGCATCAAAGGAATACTGAAGTGATCAGTTGTCGGTCATTACACCAGTGACATTGTTTCTAATTTGATTTAGCTTCAGACTAATTGAAACAGGCAGTATTGATTGCCACTACATGAACTGGAAGTTATTTCATATGACAGAAGTCAAATGGGAGGGTTTGGAAGAAGAGTCCAACTCCTACAGAGATATGCTTATTTTCTGTTTTGTATTTGCCCTTGAAGGAAAGAGCCCTATTTGCATTTGTAAAGAGATGCTTGTTCATAGTTAAGGTGTTATGCATGATCCAATCTATTGCAGTTTACAGAGGCTTTCTAGTCCTTGGTGGTTCTCGGATGCCATCTTGAAAGATCATATATTTGAGCTATCATTTTTTTCTTATCTCAGAACTTCTCTTTTACCTATGAAAGCCTATATCTTCCTACTTTCACTGGAATTAATCACCTTGTATTACGTCACTTGCTGCCTGCCAGAAATTTCAGTCAGAAATAATCAAGAGCTGGTTTCTGGATCTTAATAGATTGGGCAAAAAAGCCTATAGCATTAGTACAGGTCAATGAATTTATATTGAAAAAATAGGAACATCACCTTAACAACATAATTAATTTTATTTAGTTCAATTAATAGTTGTTTCATTTCTGGATCAAGCCTGAATTTCATGTAGGGCAGCCAGGCAATTCACTGATGTTTTTATCAGGCTCATCCTAAATGATGCTTTTCACTAGTTTTGTTTAGTGTTTGTGTCTAAATTAATAAGAAAAGGCTGAACTGGATTTCACTCGCTTCCTGGAAATAAGGTCAAAGCATGCATAGATGCAGGAAATTGAGCCACAGGATTTTAATGAAAAACTTTACCTGCAAAGTTAATCTGTGCTAAGAAAATTAAAGTGGGAAGGAGGCTTTCATTTATTTGCCATACCACTCTCTGAAGAAATAACAACATATACCAGGGCAGTAGCAGTGTTTTATTCCCAAAGCACTGCTTGGGTGCTCGAGAAGAGGCCTTGTAAACCTGTGTACAATGCCACATGGTGACTCCCACTGGAAGGAAAGACCCTGGTATGTGTGCACACATAATCCGCCGGCTTTCTTGTTCCACCAGTTTTCCACCAATTTTTGCTTCTATTTCCTACAGTACTGTGAGGGTGAGAGGAATGGCTCAAAATCCAGTATTAATTTCTGTGAAGATATTTCATATTTAACTTCGTATGCTGCAGTCTACAAGCAGTCTGAGTACTTAGAGTTTCAGTTAAGATGCCTATAGCGATGGCTTTTTCTGGATTGAAGTGTGGCCTAAAGCATCGTAATGTCCATGCAGAAGGAGCTTTTGTGCCAAATGAAAAATAAATCAATATGAATTGATATATATGCTGTAGCTGCTCCAAACTGCCAGTCAGTGCTGGAAAAAGATATCCTGAGTTTTGCAAGGATCCTGAGGGTTTGCCAAGCAGTGGTCCCCTAAGGAGAAAGTTTTCATTTCTAGTAATGTGCTTTGTGGTGCTTGATACAGGTTTTTTCCACATCCATTGTGTTCAAACATGTCACGTTCATCTTCTGACTTTCTTCTTAGGAGTCATCACAATTGGTATAGAGTGATGTTCAACACTGGCTAGCCTACATAGATGGACATGTAACTTCCTATTGTAGACCGGATTTTAAATAATTTTTTTGCCAAGTTTCAGAGTTTATCAGCCCGCTAAGTTGAGGAGGACTGAGTCACTATTGTTCTCAAGCTGGCTGCAACATGACAAGCTCACTTAAATTTGGAAGGGTGTTTTTCGAAAACAAATGTTAATAATTTTTTTTAAATTTTGCTTTGGGTATATTAACGGTCAAGTTGGAGAATTAAAAAAAATAAATAAAGCATCCTACTAAAGTTGCAGTCATATACTCTTTAACCTATCCTCATTTCAAAGTAGAATAATTGTGAATGTCTGCCCACCAAGGTGTTGACAGATGAGCTGTAGCAGTTGAAGTTACTTCTCCCAGGTGTCCCTCCCTCCTGTGAGGAGAGTCAGGGAGACAGAATATGTCTGTGAGCCTCAGGCTGTTCAGCACTGAGTCTGGCAGCCCTGCTCTGACCCCTCAGAAGTGTAAAGCAAGCTGTCAGGTTTTGCACTGAAGTGGGTGAATTGAGAATATATTCCCTCTTGCTGACTACGCAGGCAGGGCGGCAGCCTTTCCTACAGCCATAGTTAACTGCTCTGGTGTCTTTCACTGCCATAGACAAATATGGATCAGAGACCTAAATTCTTTTCATGTATTTGAAGTTCCACCTGTCTTGAGAGGGTCCTCTGCCAGGACTTAGATCAAGGTCTTTGACATCTTCTCTTAGGTGATAGCGTTCCATTCATGAGAGTTTTCATGGACATTTATGCAATTCTAAACTGAAAGCTCATATTAATGAGCAATGAAAGTTTCGTAAGTGAGTAAAATTTGGGAGAGAAAGATAACTATCTTATTATAATATCAGTTTTAGAATTTCTCTATAAATAATAAATAATTTTATGATTTCTCTATCTTTTATAATTTCTCTAGATTACTGGGAAAAGAACTGTTGAGTGTAGGAAAGTACAAGGTGCGACAAATATCAAGTGTATTAATGTTGTACGTTGAGTTAACGAAGTAATGAAGCCTTGTCTCTTATTTACTATTTCTGTGTAGCTAAAACTTTCTGCCTTTAAAGATGACTTCAAGGCTTTTTGTTTTTCTAAGTTTGTGCTTTGGATAGATTATTAAAGAATCTACCTTCTTATGTTTACTGAAATGTGGATGTTTTCTGTTTGACAAATCAGGCTGGAATGCAAAGGTGATGCTTCTATTCTGGTAGGCAATTTGCTGTCTGAAGGAAGCAAATTCTATTAAAAACACTGTTGTGATCCGGTTTAAACCCAGAAAAGCAAAGAAAGCTAAGTCTCTGTGCAGAAACCGGAAAGAACTTAGAAGGTTCAAAATATTCCCAGAAACGAGATTAAAACCAAACGAGGCTAGATGTTGATGCCAAAAAATGGATGTACTTTATTTAGTAGTAGAGAGGCAAAGAGAAGGAAAGAGAAAAGAAAGAAATAAATAGAAATAGAAGTGTATAGGGGGGGGTGGGGGGACAGGGAGAGGTGACAGGGGTTAGGTGGACACATATCACCCATCCGGGAGTCCCAATGACATCTCGTTGCTCCCCTCCATCTGGGCTTCTGGTGGTGAGGGTCCCCTGTCACTGCCGTGGCCACGCTACCACAGCCTGAAGAGTACAGAATTCCATGGATTAATACACGCTTAGGCCAGGTGGGAACGCCCACGTGTCTCCCCTTGCAGGGGCTAGCGTGACACTGTCCCTGGCAACCCTGAGGGTCTGTTGCATCATCTCTGGTGCTCTGGTGCAGGGTCTGGGGACCCCTTTGAGGGGGGTCCCTGTGATGGGCCATGTCACCCCCTTCTGCTGTGGATAAACTTCCCCCCCTGGGTGAGGACCCCTCAGCCGGGCTCCTCTGCACAGCGGAGGATGGGCGGTCACTGCCCCTCTGACCAGAGGCTTTTCCAAAATACCCAAAGCCTCTCTCCCCCCACCCTTTGGTGCGAGGGTCCGTGCGAGCCTGGCAGCTGATAGCCCTGGGGCTGTGAGCTCCACCTTGGAGGTGTTAAGCTTGTGCTCTGTGAATGTCCCCAGCCCTGAGCTGTTACTTTATCTTATGTTCATCAGCGAGCGGTGTAAGGCCTCAGTCAGGGCCCCATTCAGGGCGTGGTAGTCTTCTCTGCAGTTTTTGTAATACAGTTTTACAAGTCCTTCAAGAAAAGGTTTAAGTCATAAATTATAATATTTCAGTCTCTGACAAACACCAAAGCTGGAACTTTAAAACAAGAAATTAAAAAAAAGCCCAAACCAAACCCCCACCTACCACTTCCCAAACAAGACATAAACCCTCTTCCTTTCTCCTTCCCAGAGTCTTTCATCTTTAGTACCTGTTACCGCCTATTACTTTACTGATAACATGCTGTCATTTATCAGGAGTCTTTTCCCCCTGCCTCTTACCAGTATATTTGGAAAAATGATCAAGATAATGTACTTAAAGGATTGAAAAGAATTCCAGTATAGAAACTAGATGAACTGCATTCTCCTTTCCTGTTTGAAGCCGCACATCTGCCTCCTTACCAGAGCTGGCTAGATCGGTGCTACTTTGAAAGATTATTTTGCTGCAACCCCCTCTCCTTTGCCTTTCAGATTATGTGCTTATTGTGACTCATGTCACCGCTCTTGATTGAGAGCTCTGTTTTGGTGATTACATGAGAGAAGTAGTCTAGAGCTCCTAATCCATTTAAACTGCTTGTAAATGACTCACCTATTTTGTCTCATGCTTCTACTATTGTGTGGTACCTTCTTACTCATATGTCAAGGCGAGCTATTTCCTTATGTGTTAAGAATGGGCTCACATAATCCCACCAAGTATGATGAGAGCATGGCACTTCAGTAGCTACTGAAACTTTATTATAGGATGTGCATGGATTTCCATTAGACAAACATTTCAATTACCAAATTGGAACTTTTTTCTTAATTCTCTTCCTCTGAGTTATCACGCAATTGTTCAGATCCAGAGGACAACTATTGACAGGAATTACGAGGCTATCTTGATCTTCACAATGGGACCTTCTGTAGTGAGTCTCTTGTCAAGTTTTGTTTTCTGGTCTCTATCGTGTCTAGGCTGGTTGTTGGACTGCACAATATTTTTTGTGTTCTCCTAGGGCCTTAAGTCTTTTTGAGAGGAAGCTGACCTCTTTTCTCTGTGCCTGCTGAATGTGAAATTGCAGGGGTGGTAAGACAGTTTAGCTGAGAGGATGCAGTGGGTTGAAGCCACTGAAGTGGGGCAGGCTATTCCTTTTTCAATCCTTTTCTATCCTTTCTCGATCCTTGGGCCCTACTCTGGGCTGTTGTGTTCTTGGATATTCCTTGAAACAATTCTATCTTTTTTATGACTTTGTTATAAGCTAATTCAACACAGTAAGTCAGAAGAAATATGGTCATGGCATGTGTTGGGTTAGTTTCCTGTCGGATCGATGAGGTGAATTCACTTACCACACAGCTATAAAAGCATTAAGAGTTGTGAATAGCTGTCCAATCAGAAAAGTAGTAGAGGTATACTCCTTCCAAATGTCTTTAATCTCTCTATGTGTAAATAACATAGATAATGGCATTTTTTCTGTTAGCACCAGTGTCATGGTTTAACCCCAGCTGCCACCTCAACCCCACACAGCTCCTTGCTCTTTTTCTCCAGTAGGATGGGGAGACAATTGAAAGTGTAAAAGTGAGAAGCCTCTTTGAGATAAAGACAGTTCAACAGGTAAAGAAAAAGCCATCTGTGCAGAGTAAAACAAGGGATCCATTCATCACTTCCCTTGGGCAGGTGGGTGTTCAGCCATCCTCAGGAAGACAAACACTGTTGCTCCAAATATGTCTCCCAGTTCCTTCTTTCCCCCCAGGCTTTGTGTGCTGAGCACAATGTCAAGCTGGGGTCAGCTGTCCTGGCTGTGTGCCCTCCCAGCTCCTTGTGTCTCCCCCAGCCCACTCACTGGCAGGGCTGTGTGAGAAGCAGAAAAGGCCTTGGCCCTGTGTAAGCCCTGGTTATCAATAACAAAACAATTCCTGTGTTATCAACACTATTTCCAGCCCAAAAGCAAAGCAAAACTTAACCCTATACTATCTACTGTGGAGAAAATTACCTCTGTCCCAGCCAAAACCAGCACAAAAACTAAGGTGCTCTCTTTTTAATGTTGTTGTCTGTTTTAGTGTTTGGTTTGTTTTTTGGTTTTTTTTTTTTGTTTGTTTGTTTGTTTTTTATTTTATGTGGGTTGGGGATTTTTTTGGCTTTATTTTTGTATGGTTTTTTTTCCCTCCAGCTTGTTAGCATCTAATCAGAGATGGGGTCTTACTTTCCCCTTTATGATCTACATGCCTAACCTTAGATAATTGCTTGTGCCTGTTATTAGCTGAGTAATAGAAGACCGTAACATTGATTTTAATAGCTCATTACACCCTGTGTAGACCTTGGGAGACTAAAAAGGCTACAATACTTGAGCATAAAAACAAAAAAATATAAGTCAATTTAATTGTATTGGATGAAAACCACAAAGTATAGAACAAAATCAATCTTTGCAGCATTAGATAGCTGTTTTCTTAATGTAGCTTAAATTTATCTTACATATGGTTCTCTGTATTAAGATTAAAAGTTTATTTTGGAAATGTTTTTATTCTTTTCATAACTTTGTTTTTATACCTTTGTTTTGAACTGATACTAAGGAAGATCAGAGTTTCCTAAAGGGAAATTTAAAGTATCCTAACTGCATCTGAGTCAGCAGAACTTTTCAGTTTCCCATTTGCTTTATTCCTGTGTTATAACGTAAAAGTTGATTCCAAAGGAAAATAGAAACACAGTTCTGCAACTGTTAAAACCATTTAATAAATTGGTACATGGTTCTACGTGATTATCTCAGTCCTCTAACCTCTGGAACAGGCATATTCTCCCCATTTCTAGTGTCATTTGAGGCAACAGGAGATGCTTGAGAATTATCAGGACTTGGCTCACCTCAACAAGAAAGGAGCTTGGAGCTGGTAAGCGGGAATATGACTCCATGTGTTAATGCAACTGCTCTCAGGAACAGATGCAGCCTCTGCAGGAATGGGCAGGCTGACCAGCCCTAATCACATCAGCTGGCATGGGCATGGGATGCCTGTCTCTCTTACCTCCCTCCCCCACCAAGGGCTGGCCAGCAATATCCCTAGGGCCTGGGGATAAATCTTGCACTTGTTTAATAGTATTATCAATTTAATCCAAATTTAGGAACTGCTGCAACACTCTAAAACTTGATATCCCCTGCTCCAGGCTTATTCAGGTAGATTGTAACTGACTTTGTTAATCAGGGACAAAATAAGCACCTTTTTTTTTTGAGTTGTTTTGTTACTTAAAAGTAAATAAATAAAATTCACATCTTGATAGTACCTTGAATTCTATTGGCAAGTATACTTGTTAAGGTATGCTTTAAGGACCTTTCCTTGTTTAAGGGCTAAAAGGTTAATAACTGAACCCAGAGTGTCTCCAGTGAATCAAGCTCAATTTTCTTGAGCCCATTGAAAGCAATCTGCTCCAAAGAAGCTAATTAGAGAGAAGTATAGGGAATGTCTGGGTGAAACTGTCTATCTGTTGTCATATATACTACTCAATTCCTCCAGCAATTTTGTAAAATCATTCAGTTGTGTCTAGCTCACTTTCTCTTTTGCTGATGGTGGAAATCAAAATACATCACACTCCAAAATGCCTAGTTGGGCCTGGTGTGATTCAACAGCAAGGATGCTCTGATACTGGTAGCTAAGTAACTTTGCTAATAAAAATGGTACTGTCAGTTTCATCAGCTTCCTGTGGTTGAATTGATGACTATTGGCTGGCTTAGATGGCACAAAGTATGAGAAAACCACATTTATTTATTTAAGGATACTTAGTTGATGCTGGTAATATTCAGGCAAGCATGCTTTCCATCCGTGTTTTTATTTATGTTTAAAGTCGCATTTGTCTTAATCTAGTGGATGGTTTATTTTGATTTTGAGCGTGGCAGTTGAGGAACCATTGTTGTGTTTTATTCCATGCAGGATGGAAATGTTTCTTCATTATATAGAAGATGACAGCATGACCTCAGATCTAGATGTAGATGACCTTGAATTTAGAAACATTTGAGTCGACAGGTCTGATTTCCAGACTCAGTCTGTGCCGTGGATTTGCAGGTCTAAGTTTTGACAGCAGTTTCAAAATTATTAGCTTATGTACTGAAAACATTATTTTGTGGAGACTATGATAGAACCTGTTACAATTTTGAACTTGCTTGACATCACTTAGGTGATGGGTCTGGTCAACCAATAGTGGATCAGATCTGATGTGGAGTTCCCTGGAATCTGGGCCCTTTAAGGACTCCACTTAATTCTTTGGCTTCTGGGAAGGTGTTCCAGTATAAATGCTTATCACCTACTCCTCATACTCTTGGCCTGAGAACTGAAAAATATCTACTTCTATGAGGAATATCAAGGCTGTTGGCAATAATTGTGTCTACACATCCCTGCTGGATAAGGAAGTGGTTTTCTTTCAACAATTGCTTGACTGTTTCAGAAGCTTTCCTAATTCTTCTTTGCCTTCCTTGGAGCCATGCTTTAAAATAATCTGATTCCTCTTCTAAGCCCCAAAATGGTACAGCTAAAAATAGATGCCGAGAAACAGAGTTTTATCATTTGTTGTTTTCCTTAAAAAAAAAAGAAAAAAAAAAGGCAGCACAAAATATCCAGGGGGTGCAGGGAGAAACATTTCCAGCGTCATCATCTGCCTTCCCTTTGTATGAGGTGGTGAATATGAAAATCAGAGTAATTAATCAATATGAACTTTTCAGATTCATCATTGTTAATGTGCACCTGTGCCAAGCAACATTGTGCTGATTCTGGGCAAAAAATAATGCATCATATTCATTAGCTACCTCTGGTTTTTGTACCTCATTTGCAGAGCAGTGCCCAGGGAGAGGTGGGATTTTGGTTTGTGCTGAGCCAGTGCTGCACAAATCAAGTAGAGACTCTGGCTAAAGATCTAAGCTCTGGGCTTTTATCCCTTTGCTGCTTAAATCTTTAACATGAATAGAAGCTGTACCTGAGCACTGATGGTCGTTTACCCAGTCCTATGTACTGCACTGTTCTTGTGAACGCGATTTTAAACAAGCTGAGTAGGTGGTAGCTTGCATATAACTAGGAAGACATTTAGTGGCATATAGTTTCAGAGTTTATCTTCCTTTTGAATTTTAGATATGAGTCTGGCCACACAAGTGGTTACTGGAAGGAGCTGATGTCTTCTCCCTGATCTGTAAAGTGCCTGAGAATTCCTTCTTCCCAGTGGTTTTTAACATCTGCTGAGAGGTCTTGTTTGTGTTCGCTGTGCTTGCATCTCTGCTTTCACTGCTGACTGGTGTATACAGCTGTTAGACTTATTTAGGTATCAGCCTTGTCTAAGCAAATGTTTACTTTGTTGGTATTAATTTTCCTGACAACATTTTGCCCGTGTTAATAATGTATTAGAGAAAAAAAAAACCCATGAAACTTCCCAAATGATAATTGACAAACTTCTGAAACATGTTAATTTTTTTTTTTTTTGTTCTTAATGTATTGTCTGCTGCTACAGATATGGGAATATTATTTTACATGCCTTTGTGTCAAACAATTTAATAGGAAAAAAATTGAGATTCTTCAAACAGCACTAATTACAAACTGCCCCAGAGAATGTTGAAAATAATGGAACATACATATACTGGCATCAATAATAGTAATATGTAATTATACAGTACTACTTATTTGTTGTGAAATAATGGGAATCTCTGCCAAATGTGGAAGACATAATTGGAGGTTCTGAAAGATCAGCACAGTTTTCTGCTCAGAACTGCCATTTCATGCATTCACACAAATGAAAACTTTTTTGTTTTGAAATTTCCCACAAGTAGAAATTCAGAATTTCGGTCTGCTTTTATACTCTGACAGTTGAAAAAATCTTTTATAGAATAAGACTGATATTCATGTGCTATATATTCTTGTGTTTGGATTATTATACTTCTGGCTAGATAACACGATCAAGGATTTGAAGGAGCTCTTATTCCAACAGTATGTATGGCTACCAATTAGCACTGAAATTCCCTGACTGTATGGTAGGGTGTTTACTCACTTCTTTTTTGTCATTAAAGTTTAGGCTGACTCAGGTATCTATTCACAACTGTGTTTAAAAATAGGAGAGATATACTGGGGTGTGACTGCCTGATAGAATTCAGGAACTGCACATGTAGTGTAAATAAATAATAAAGATAAGGATTTAATAAATCTTGCAGAGAATCAAAGTAAATCCCTGTCTGCTGTAACTCCCCTGCTGTTTAGTTGTCCACCTTGTAAATTGCCTGTAGAGGCTGTGTCGTACTCATTTCCCCTACCTTGTATGTTGTAGCTGGCTTTTAACTACAGGCATTTGCAACATCAGCAGCTCCGTAAACTTGGCCAAGTGAAATATCTTGAGTGCTCAGTTGTTTAAATGCAGGCTTGACTGCTACTGGTCAGCTGCAATGACACACACCAAGTGAAATGAAAGGAATCATTCTGGAACTTTATCCCTCTCCCTAAGCCCAAAGTTCCATATCCCAGCCATAGCCAAAGCTATCAAAAAGCAGCATAACAACTGTAATAATTTCACATATGGATTGGCAATATCAGTCATTGCTCTTGGTAGAACTGAATTAATTAACTGGAATTGCAATTTATGGTCTTGCAGACCTCGTTTACGAAGTGCTGCTTGACATTAAAATAAGTAGTAGCTGATGAGAAATGATGAACATCAGAAATTTCAGATGAATCTGGAACACCTTGTGCTGATACAGTACCACCCAAAGTATTTTACTAATCTTGTCACTCATCAATGTGTCAATCATACTCATGATGGATATGCATTTTTGTTGACACTCCTGCCACCTCACTGCAGCTCTGGGAGGGTAGGAGATGGTTATGTCACACAGTCATAGGGTGAGAGATTACTGTGTTGACATGAACTTTGTAAGGACATGAGGCATGCAGAAAAAGAAATTATTCAACGATGTGTGTGATGTGCTTCAGCCTCCTTTTTTTTTTTTTTTTAAGGGCATCGAGAGATCCCTCTGATTGGCTCTATTGGTTAGAACAGGGTGCTAATAATGCCAAGGTTGTGGGTTTGGGCCCCTTATAGGCCATTCATTTAAGAGCTGGACTCGAAGATCCTTGTAGGTGCCTTCCAATGCAGAATATTCTGTGATTCTGGGATCTTTGCTCCTTGGAGGCTTCTTCCTCACAGAGGAAGGGAGAAGACAGTTGGAAGCCTCTGTGCTAGCAGATAGAACTAATGCACTTGGGTTGGAAAGTGTCATCAGACTGGTGTCAAATTTGGGTTCCACCACTTCATGCTTGTTCTTTGTTTGACTCTGCTATAGACTGCAGCAGAGTGGGGAATAAACAACTGCTCAAGACAAAGTGTTGTAGCCTGGGAAACTGAACATGGAAGCTGAGAGAAACAGGGTCTTGATAAGGCAGTGCAGTACTGGCAATACCAGTTTCCACGTGTTTCAGGACCCACTAGACTTTGGTAGAGTTTCTGCCTCTTTCCAGCTTTGAGAAAGTTTATTCTCTGGAACTTTCTAGGCCCCTCTCCTGTAGGACTAGACCAGTCATTCAGATTCAGTCATGGGTATGCACTGAGCCCAGATACTTAGTCTGTTTTAATAAATTATTTAAATTAATGCCTGCTGTGTTTTGAGAGCTACTTCCTTTCCCTCTTCACCTTCTCCCCCTAGACATTTGCATTCTATTCTCTTGTGGTGTCCTAGGATTTAGCCACTGGGAATCAAAGTAAGTTAACATAATGCAAAGGAATTGAGTACTGCAGTTTTAGAAAGAGTATCTTACCAGAGGAACTCAAATTGCAGCTTTTTAACGTGCCTTGAGGTTCTTTATATCTTATCTGAACTTGACCTTTTTAATGTGCCAGTGTTCCAGCAGTATTTTGTGCTGTGTTGTTTTTCTTGCCCAGTTTTTCCTGCTAGTTGTTCTTGCAAACTTTTGCTTGTGGTTTTGACTGACTTTCCTAGTCAGAACAAAATCTTGCTCTTAAACACAGACTGAATTTCTATACAAGGTGACAAACTCCAAAACTGCCACTATAGTTTTTTTCCACGTGTGTCCCTTGCAGGTCCTTGTGCTACTTATTGCATGAGATGAATCATTGTTTGAGATGCAGTCACAATTCCAGATCTGAAGCCTTGATGGCTGTAAGATTGAATTTTATTCAGGTGTCTGAAAACCAGGCAGCTGCCTGGAATGCTGTGTAGCAAAGGAGTCTTAGAGCTAGTATTCAGTACGCAGAACAAAGCAGAATACATAATTTTGTATGAACTCCACACTTTCCTCCTGCCCTGTGCAAAGACAACAGTATGGTCTCTTTTGTGTTGCTTCGTGTCCTTCCCTAGGATGCCTGAAAATAACCCTCTGCATCCTTACTACCTAGCTGCTTGCTATGGCTCTGAAGAAACTATGTGTGCATAGCATTACCCATCACTGTGAAATGGCTTTCAGAACTATCATCTAAAAGCTGAGGTTTTAACCACTGCTCTTAACTGTCCTTGTTTCACAGATGAAAATGCCTTCATGGAAACCAAAAGTTACTGTATTAAAAATAAATGTTTTTTCTAAAGAAAGGGGAATTGAGATGCCATCTGTACTGCTTCTGGCTCCCATTCAGCTCCTTCAAATGAATGCCAAATTAACAGCAGCACTTCTTCCTCCCTGCTTCCTTCTCATCCTGTTGTGGTCTTTCTAAGGTTCATCTAAAATCCTTGAGAAAGTAGGGAGTATCACCTCTGCAAAAACTTCAGTGGGAACTTTTCATTTATTTTGTGTTTATTCTCAAGCTTGAGAGTACAGGAGTTCAATTTTGGGCATTCACCCATGCACTTACACAGTTTTCTCCTGCCTGCTCATGCTCACTATTTCAGCTCATGCTTGCAATGATTGCAGCTGTTTAACTTTCTGTGCCCTGTTGGATGCGCCTCCATTGGACTGTGTATTAAAAGAAACAGAATCAAATATTTTAAAGGCATATTTTTTCATGTTTAATAATTTTGATTATCCATGAGAGCTTGGTATAGGACAGAAGATGTTTTTGAGGTGGTGATAGAGTGGTCATGTAAAATGTATTATTTCTGCTGAGGTAGGCTGCCTTTGTTTTGAAGAGAAAATTTAGTTACAGTGTGTTTGTTTCATGACTTTAGTTATTGGTGCAGTGTTTTCCAAACTGTGGTTTGCAAGGCTAACACAAAGCTACTGGTTCATGTGAGTGGATAACATACAATCCTTACTAGCTTACATTGCTGCCTGGAGCTTTTCTCATAACAATAACATTAGCTAAAACTCTCCTGAATACTTTAAAAATTCTCTGCTCTTCTCCTGTTTGAATAAAACACTTTCCATGTTTTGTTTTGGTTTTTTTTTCCCTAATTAATTTGGGGATAGGGTAGGGAAAATATTTTGATGTTTCTGTAGCAAAAGGCTTAAAGTGGTACAAAGGAGAGTAGAGTGAAGCTCCAAATTCTCCCATGGAGGCTTGTTTCATAGCCAGATTCCTATGACAGGAAATGTTTTGCTCCAGCTCTTGTGAAGCTTGGTCTGGGTTTTGTGACCGGCATTGTCCCAAGGAAGCACAACTGTTTAGGAAATGTATAGATAGCAATTTGGTCTCCAGTGTAGCAGAGGCTCATCTGTTAATTGCTTTGAAGATTAAAGTCAAGACCTTGAACTGGCATCTGAAACTGTCTTTAGAGATAAGCCCCAGCTGTGAACTTCTGTCATCTCCTTCCCAAAGCCTTTGGTATTTAGAGGATACTAGATAAGCAGGATATCGATGGCAGCATCTAACTGATATAAAATATTTGTATTATCGAGACCTGAACTGTTAGGAGGGCAAAGCCAGTTCTCTCTAGATCTGTTATCCAGGGACCTCTCCAGAGATGTCCAGGGACCTCTCCAGAGAAGATGTCAGCAAAGAAAAAATGTGTGAATGTTAGACCAGATAGCCACATGGAAGTGACAAGTCAGTCAAGTGTTGATAGCATCCACAAGTCACTCCAGTTTGCTGATTGAATTGATACAATGGTTTTTTTATTTTTAAATTAAGAATAATCTAAAGGAATGTCTTCTAAAGTGGGTGTCTCACTTTCTTTCACTCGGTATTGCATCACTCTGCTCACTCCCCTGACTTCCCCTCTCCTCCCCACAACCGAATCTGGAATGAGTTGAAATCCTTTGCCTAATGAAGTGAAACATTTTATTCTGCAGTTGTTTAACCATTTTGTCATAATCTCTCTTTTTTCAAGGCAGTTTCATTTCAAAATGTTACTTTTTTTTTCATGTTAAAAATATTGAAGAAAAATGCTTCTGGCAAGTTAAACAATTTGTTTAGATATGTTTAGAAATAACTGAATTCCCTGATAGTTTTGGTTCCATCACTCAAAATGTCATTCTTCATCAAGAACAGCTCCATTAATCAAGCACGATGCAAGCAAATAGGGATGTTTTCAGAGGTACTCTACTGTCAGTATGTCAAAGGCTGTTTTGAATACAATGCTTGTTAAGAGAGCCCTGTGGATGGCATTTGTTTTTATGGTGCTTGAGAGCAGTGCCTAAGGAATGGTTCTTGCACTTGGCCAACTACAAGGACAAAGTTCCAGACACTTCATGCACCGTAGAGTCTGTAGCGTGTTGCTAAATGGTGGAAAATTAAGATGTTCTGAGGAAGGTAGTGACAACAAATTTAATTAGGAGAAGATATATTTCAGAGGAAAATAAAGCATTGAAGGGCGAGGGAGACAGAGGTGAGCAGTAGAGAATGAGCAAGTAATTGGTGAAATCTAAAATAGAAATGAATTAAGATGCTGCATGGCTGGTAAAGGGAGACTGAACAAATAATAACTTGAGAAGTCTGGTGAAAAAGTTAAGAAGTACAATTTTAAAAAGCCCTGCCAAAACAAAAATGAAAGCCTCCGTCTATTTTGGCTGTTTCTACTCCTATCTAGTTCCTTCCTAGACTTCCCTTCCTAGGATTGCCTTTCTTGAAGTTCATTTTTCCTTTTAATGCTGGCGAAGTAGTCCAGTGTGAGATATGACCTGCCTGCCTCATGGGTTTGGGTAATAGAGTCTATCCTCTTTGCACTGCCTGGCCTGGGACATCAAACAGTGGAGTTATCCTTCTTGGGGCTTCCTTGCTTGGTTTTATGTCCTAATGTAACTCCTAGCATTGCTGAGCTTGGAGAAGCGCAGGAGCCCAAGGGAAAACCCTTCAGGCAGCCACAGGTCCTTCCAATTTGCAACCAAGATGGGGTCCTGAGCTCTGTTTCAGGAGATCATTTAGGCACCTGGTGAGGGTAAAATGAGCCTTTCCACCCTCCCATATCATAGGAGGAAAAGAAGGGAGGAGTAAGAAAAAGAAAGGACTTGAGTTTCAGATCTTTTAACCAGCTGCTGGGAAGCTTTCTGAAAATGATGCTGGGAAAAATAAGTGTTCCCCTTTTGCTCAGTGAGCAAAACCTTCTGTTCTTTCTCTCTCTCTCTCTCTTCCCTGCCCCCTCATTCCTACTGTTTATTGTGCTATATGAAGTGGATGTAGTTCTCTCTCCTACATCCTAGCCCCGCAGCTGGTGTTCTATTTTGAGAAGTCAGATGAAGAGTGAAAAGAAGATACTATGATTTGCTTCAATTTGCAACCCCTCTTACCAGCTCAGCTGGGGCTCTCCAAATTAGGAATAGGGCCTTCCTTCTCTTTTGTTCATTTTTTTTCTTCATTTATTTGTGTGGGTGTATGTGTGGCTGTAAATAGAAATTTTTATTTATTTATTTATTATTTTATTAGATGTAAACATACATGTAGGTAATGGCTATCCTGTGACATGAACCAAGCACAAACAGAATTCTGGTTAAATTCGGGAAGCTACAGATAACATAATGCTTGCTATTTCTTTTCTTTGTAGCAAAGACTGGCTACCAAGCACTTGCACAAATTGTTCAGGTGAGGAAGAATACAGGGCAACCTTATAGAGCACAGTATGGCTTCTTTGCCCAGTTTTTATCATGAGAATATCTTAAAAGTTAAGCTTCAATAAACATTGCTTGCATTTAGTAGAGGTGTAAGAGTGGCCTTTTGCCCAGGGATCTGCTGGGTACGTTAAAATTGTCACTTCAGCAGAAGCAATTAGCATTCCCTGGTTTATTGGCAAAAATAAGTCTCCTCAGCTTTAGACATGAGTAACTTCTGGTTTATGTCCTGAACTAATGGCCCAATGAGAGAGACAGACTCAAGGATGTCTTAGTTACCATGCTGTTAGTGTTTATCTTAGTATTCATTTTAATTCTGATTTATCCTATTTTTGCAAGGTAAAATGAGCTTTCTTTGTATGCATGAAGAAAATACTGTTTCTCCCTGAGCCCATGCCACTCAAATGTGTTTTTATCTCCACACAAAATTATGAGACAAAAACGATCTTGAGTTCTACAGCTCAAAATGCTACATATCATACTCTTACAATAATCTCCCCATAGGACCTGTAAAAGCAAGGTATCCTAGGGCAAAGACATGTAACATGATAGCCTCTCTGCATTTCAGATACACGTGAATAAGGAAAATCTTTGTCGATGCTGTGAGTATGCTTCTGCAATGAATATATAGATATCCTTAGCAAATTTTTTATAGAAGTCAGATGCCGAAAAAAAATTTCAAGTATTTCAGACAATGGAAGGTTTAAAGAAATACAATCAGCATGATTTTTTTTTGAGGGATGTGATGGGTGTGTGAGCTAAATTTGGACCATATCAATTTACAGATAATCCTAATTTAAGTGATACTTTTACAGTCAACTTTGAAAGTTGCAGCTTTAAGCTTCAGTGCATGATGTCTTGTCACGATTTCTTTAGTGCAGAATTAACTGTGGGCATGAGGATAATCAGATGTTTTCAATTACGGAAACATCTTTGTGACTCCTTTTAATCAAAAATGTATTTCTAAATAGCATAATGTTGTATTTTAAAAATCAAAATTGAATACAAGTTATTGACTGGATAGATACTCAAAGAATTGACATTGATCATTGAGGTACACAAACCAACAATTCTTTCTAGTTCGAACAAAACTGATGCCAGCTGAAGTTTTCCCTCATTGTGGGCAGTGGTCTTTTAACCACATATCGTAGATTCTTTGTTGGGCCAGGTCTTGAGGTGTTTTTGGCACCTGCATCTCATTGACTTAAGAGAGATCAGTAGGTAATAGAGTTGCCTGAAGTTTCAGCCTGTTGGAACCAAGCAGAGTTTAGTGAAATATTCTTTGAAATCCCTTTTGAAGGCAGTTGTTTTTTAGAAGGCTTAACATACTTGTTACAGATAGCTTGTGACATTCCCATCCATCTTGCGTGTGATCAAAATAAATTAGGAACTGTAAATATAGCAGGAGCATTCAAAGATAATAAGTCAATAATACAGCACTGATTTTTCTCTTCTATTCCTTCCTATCTTCAGGCAACAAAACTGAAATTTACTTAAAATTGAGTAATTCTTTAAAAATTAAATAAAGTTTAACAAAAGTATTTTTGTTTTGGAAACAACAATGGCAGTATATTGGGGGGAAATAGTGCAGAATAAAGCTGATTAGAGAGAATCTCAAGCTTTCACACTCTATATAAAGTTCTAGGGGTAAATTACAGGTGTAAATGTTGCATTAATTTTGCCCTCCCCAAAGATACTTGAAACTGTGTCTGACTAATGCTTATGTACAATCTTGGGCCAAAGTCTGACAACATAAATTTGTAAAGATGCATTGATTACAGGAGTATCAGCAGCATAAAGAGTGCCCAAAGAGTGTAGGCCATTATGAACGATATGGAGAAGACATGCATTATCTATTTCTTACCAACTTAATAACTACTAAATCCTAACTAGTTATTATGTGACCAAAGCAATGAAAAAGGATCATTCTGTCTCTAGTTGTTAGAAATTTGCAATGGAGTGGTCACTCAAGTCAACCCCCAACTCTCTTAGTTTGGTAACCAAATGTTTGGATGCTCTCCAAACATTGTTGGAAATTGTTTGATCTGCACCATTGAACTGGAAGATCAGAATCTTAAAAAAAAGTCTCTGCTTTTACTGAGTGTTGAGTCTAAGCATAAAAATGAGAAGGTAAAAAATTCAATATGAAAGGCAAGAGAAGTTTGGTGCTCTTAGATATCAAATAAACTGTTCTTAGGTTAGAATTTGAATGATCCCTTTTCTGAAGGAAAGATCTAACAAAGGGTTGCCTTGCATTGTTTCTGAGTTGACAACAACATTAGACTTCTGGAGGAGAGAGGATGAAAATATTGATAATTAGTTGCTTGCTTAAAATTTGGACCATATCAATCCATACTAGCAATTCTAATTCACCATCTATCACCAGGTGTTTAAAGATTTATCTATTATCTGTTACCATTTCCTATAATGATGTTCACTATTTCAGTCTAGTTCTTTAAGCAATTGCTTTTAATAGTTCCTTAAATTAACTGGCATTTTGAAGTTTTGATTATGCATACCTGATTTCACTTGAAATTTTTTATTCTCTCTTACTCTCCCCAGAAATTAGCGCTAGACTCTTTAACTCAGTACTCAGAATTGAGAGGGGTAATCGGCACATCTCGCTGAATACTGTGCTTTATGCCCCGTCTGAAAATCTACCTTTAGCTAATTGCATAAGGCTGAAGAGGAGTTATGATGAATTGCTTTGCCGAAGAGTGTCTTAGTAGGCTCAGATTAATTTTTCAGAATGATTTCTGAATATTATATGGGATGCTTGGTGAGAACAGGAGAAAGTCTCAAACTGAGTCTTCCCAGGTCAAATCATGCAGCACTCTGTGTACCTAACAAGATGACATGTGAGACCAGCTCTGGAGAGGACAAGTCCTCGAGAGATCAGCAGTGCTGGAATTGTAGGACTTAAGCAGCGTGATATAACCTGAGCATATAGCTGCAGCAGGAGAGGAAGACTTTCTCTTTTCTATAGCTTAGACTTTTCAGGTCCCCATCCAGTTGTTCAGTACTTTGGGTGGGTTGATAAGCAAGGCTTTTTTCTTATATTTCTTTCACTTCGGAGTGGACAAAACTCAGTGCCTTGTAAAGACCCTAAAAGGGACCAGCTAGGTATTTGTGAGGAAAGGAGGCATTTTCAACAAAACTCCCTTTGGAAACACAAGCTGCACAGAGGGCAGTTTGACAGATGAGTAGGGGACAGAACTGGAACACTTTCTTGCTGTGTGGATTGCCAGAGTTTATCACATGTAGCTGCCAAATTTCTCCTTTGCTTAATGACCCGGTAGACATCAAGCAGCAGTGAATCTGTGGTTCTGGATTAGAGATCCTTGACATTAGAACTGTGATTTGTCGTTTGCCCCCTAATCGTAGCTGGGGTGAGATGTTTGTTTGTCCCTTTTGAGTTTGGCTTTAATTTCCTGAATAAAAAAGTTCTTTCACAAATCGAAACATAACAATAAATCAAAAAAAGTAGTCACAATATGTCTTTCTTGAACTGACTAAATGCATTAATAAAGATGAAGAATAAATGCAAATAAAAAGCTGAGATGACTATTCTTTTGCAGTGTGAAAAAGGTCATTTGAGACCACGAGGAAAGTGTCCAACCCCACAGGAACAAACTGTCAAACAAATGACAATGAGTAAGGGGGAGACAGGAGGAGATCAAGGAAGTTGAGGGGGTTTGTCTTCTCTTTTGTTTGTTTTTACTTTCTTTGGTAAATATTTTGAACAAAGCATTCAAAGGTATTTGGACTTTGGCTAGTTTTGCTATATATAATTTCATTTCCCTTTTCATGACGAAAAAATACTTACCTGCAATAGATGCATACTCTTTCCTGCCATCATCCTCTGATTACAAGAGGGAACATATGGGTGGCTTCTCAGCATGACTTTGTTTACCATAGCTTGGTCTTTCCAATATCTTCTTGGAGGTTCTGTGCCATCTTAGTAAGTAGAGTAGATTTGATTCGTGCTCCCTGCTTTTCCCTATGTCTTTTGTCTTCTCCATGTATTGTAATCCTTTCCCAGTGCTCAAGCATTCCAGTTTAAATCTCACCAAGAGAATGTAAATTTGGACTACTCCTTTCTCTTTTTTTGGTCTACTATAACATATGTTAAGAATTCCCAGTTATTTTGATATCTTTGTTCTTTAAATCGAGTATATTTAATTTATTTGCTGTTGATTAGGCACTTTAACCCCTAATTGCCTTGAAAATTTGGGCTGGTGTGGTGTTGGATTACAGTTGCCCTTCCTGAATTTCATAATGAATTCTTTTTTAACAATGAGAGGCCCCCAGACTTTGTATTTCTGTGAGAAGGTTACCTTTTGTTGCTCAGATTCTGGGAATAATTCAACTTGTGTTTTTCTCCCAGTCTCCTGCACCATTAATTGAATTACCTGTGAGCATCTTGTGTTTTGATTCTCAGGGGGGAAGGAGGTATCTGAAGTTGGAATACCTGAGCTGTTTGTTTGGTTTTTTTCTTCTCAAACAACCACAGTCTGGAATCAGTCTTAAAACATGTTTTCCAGGAGGCCTGTGAGTGTTTTTTAAGCCTCCATAAAATTACTTGTGATTTAAATGATGAAAGAGCATCATGCTTTTATCAGAGATTAGATCTTTATCTTCTTACGCTGTTTGTTTTGGATGTAAACTTACGTTGCCTACTTTAGGTTTCAAATTTCTAGGGGCAGGCATAGACTGCATTCTAACAGTCATGCACTGCAGTGTTATGCATATAAGTGTCACTATGCAACTATTTTTTTCTAAATAGATGCCTAATCTTATACAATGTTTTCCCCCTCATATTTTAGCATGAAATAAAACCACCATTGGATTTAGTCTCTGTTCATATTTGACCTGGATGAACTGTACTGTTCTAGCGATCATCCTGAGCTTGCAAATGCTTTTCTGCACATATAAAATTAGAAACTCGGAAGAGAGAGTTCTTGCATAGTCACAACCAAGAACAGAAATAATGAGGCAAAGTAATGAGCAGAATTTTTAGTTCTATAAAGGTCTGGCGACAGAGCAGCTTTGGGCAGCATTTATCCAAAAATGTCTGTTCTATATATTGAACAGGTTCATCTCAACACCTGGCCAGTGGAGCCAGCTGGACACAACAATTGGACTACAGCAAGTGAGATGAAGTGTGGCTCCTTGCAGCCTTAGTTGTCTCCTCCTCTCCTTCTGGAATCCTGAAAACTAGAAAGGAAGCCTAGCAGGGAAATGAAGGGCCACTCTGAAGAACTGTGAACCACAAAACTTGTCCAGAGCTTTCTGTTCTGCTTTTTTACCAAAATTTCCAATGCTCTTGTGGCTGTTAAGATTGAATTTGAAGGCCCTTGTGAAAATGTTACTGTTTCCCAACAAATACAGCACTTTTTAAACTTCCCAGGATATGGGGTTTGGAAAGAGCGATAAAATGTTGAATCCCAAAATGCTGCTCTTGCTGGATCTGGAAGTGTTGCTGATATACCATTCCAACATTTTATTTTATCTCCTATAAGAAGAATATTTCCTAAAAACAAATGAACAAGTTTACTGTGACATAGCAGATTTATTAAAAATCAGTCTTTGGGCTCTGATATTATAGCTGTGTCCTGAAGTTTCCCTCTCTTCCTAGTAGGCATCTTTTTATAGCGGCTTATAGCATTCAAATTGACTTAGTTGAGTTGGGAGAAACTTATGAGAACTAATTGAAACAATATTAAAGGAAAACTGGATATTTCTTCTAGAAAGTCAAAGCAGAAAGAGTTGTTAAATTATTAAATGGGGAGAAAATAAAACTTTTTCCCTCTAGGAAGTCTTGATCTAACATGAATTTTTAAATTTTTGTTTTGTTTTGTAACCCTGCTTTAATAAACAATACAGTTTCAATTTTAACTGAAAATGCTTAAATACTAACAATGCTTCTCTGCTTTACAAAACCGGAATCAAAATGCTGTGATAGAGGACTAAATGTTTTTACTTTAAAATGTTGTGGTTTTTTGTGTGTGTGAAGGCATATTTTGGTTGGGGTTTTGCATGTTTCCAGAATTGACACTGCTGTGGAACAATACTAATTTAGAGAGCACTGTCCCTTATACAGTGCTCTCATTAAGTGTAACGAGGCTCATCTAAAAGTCTTAATAATCCTTCAAAATATAATTAAATCCTAATTTTTTTATGAACGATGCTAGTGTATGTGCTTGAGGTCAACGTAGCATGCAAGTCATTTAATTAGTGCATCGTGTCCAGTTGTATTCACTTATATTGTTTCAATTAGAATGGTAATTGAGAGCTGAGTATGTATGTTTTTTTCCTGCAGTTGCAGTGCCTAAACGTATTTGTTGCTGCTGTAATTGCTACTTGCCCTACATCTCTACCCTTCTTTATTTATTATTAAATTAACAATATTTAAAGAGGAGACACAGCTACTGCACAAAATTTATTTGTTTCAGTGTGAGTAGATCCCATAATAATGATGATTATCAGAGATGACTGTGAGATGGAGTCTTGCCTGTAATCTTCATTTCTTCTCTGCCATGTTGGATCTTTGGTCCTGATCAACCCATGCAAAACCACTGCAAAAACAAGGAGGTGCCTTTTGTGTCTTCCAGACACATTTTTCTGACAATGCATCCCATGATCATATACTCTATACCAGCTGTGATCTTATCAGCTGCATTAGCTGCAGTGTCCTGGGGAGTTTTGCCATTGCCAAGATGGGTTGAATGTTCTGAGAGAAAGAGGAATGGAGAATAAAAATGCAATTTTTATTGAAGTGAGGTTTGCAAATAGCTGCAGTCTGACTTGGAGTTTGCATTTAGCATTTGAACACATATGAGCTAATAATAATTTTTGTTGCAGTGGAACATCTGTTAGTTAATCAGAACTTGAACTAATGGAGAAATGAAAGCAATTAGCTAAAGGTTACAAATTAATTAGTTTAATAATATTGTTAAACTAGCCCTTCCATAGTTAATATTGCAGACGGATTCCATAATTTAAAACCTCTATTTTAAGGGACCCCAAAATCTTGGTTTGAGAACAAAATTAATCAATGGAAAACATTTTTGCAAAGTTTGAGAAATAAAATCAAATTGCTCTAGGAATATACTTTAAATTAAAATTAAATTAAATAAAAAAAAACCCTTTTCATTTTGGATTTTAATCTTTTTTGCCACACATAGGGTCAAAAAAGGTTTGCTTTCACACTTTGTACCCACCCATATAGTGAAATCTCCCTGGAAACAAATGCAGAAGCTTTAATTAAAGAAGGTTCATTACAACTGAAATAAATTGTTAATTTTGTTGCAAATAATATTGAGAGGGATCAGCTCATTTCCCCGACTTCACGGGCTGCTACCAATATCTTCCTATTTTCATTCACGCAAAATAATCTTTTGGAAGTTTTTTGCTATTTGAGAATATCCTCTGGCAACCGATTTCAAAAGGGGACAGTTTGTTTGGGGTTTTTTTTTAATTTTTTTTTTTATTTTATTTTTTCTTTTTTCTTTTTTCCAGATGATCCACGTGCAGATGTTGTTTGAAAATTCAGAAGCCTGTCTGAGAGCTGAGGGATTTTGGTAGGTGGGTGGAAAAATGATGGGCAAGTTGACAAGTTCTTTCACAGTTATGAGGATATTGCTCCTTCAAGGGCTGTGCTACCTGGAAAAAAACCGTTCTCTGAGAAAGTGAACTAAGAAAGTCAAATTTGCTATGGATTTCCTTTTTGAGTTGTGGTTGGAGTCTCTGTAGTCTAACAGAAAAGGAACTTGCAGCTTTCCTGGGGCTAGGTGACTCCTGATCTTTCTTGTGAGAATTCTCCAGTGGCAAATAATTTGCACTCACTCTTCAGTCTTTCCTTGGGCAAGGGTAGTAATAATGCCTGTCATTTATCTGCTTGCTTGTTTTCAAAAAGTATGAAGAAACTCAATATCTTTGAGACAATTGCTGCTTTATTAAAAAATAAAGGGTTGGGGTTCCAAAGTCAGTGACAAAGGGAGAGAAGAGACAGTGGATGTATGTAGTGTGTCACAGGATTGCGTAAGCACAGTTTCATTAAAGACACACTCAAAGCCTCAGTGTTATTTTGGCAGTAAGAGCTAATACAGCTCTTCCTTGAAGTGCTGTGTTAGACTCATTGAGTGTTGTTAAGACTCCGTACTCTTGGGTTTAGTGCAGGTGGATACATGTGGTTTAGTAACAAAGAGGTTCATCTTCACCTAATAGGAGTTGCAAGGTCCCAGTAAAAGTCTGACTCTGCTTTTGTGCACTCGAAGTAGATAAAGTGATATTTAATGAATAAAATATTTAATAATGATTTTTAAGAGTTTTGAGAGCGAGGTACTGAGTGTTGTTTGTCAGCAGGTTTTGCTATAAATTACTGTGGTATGGGTTTTTGTGTTTGGTTTTCTTTTGTTTGTTTGTTTTGCAGTTTTCTGGGGCTTTTTGTGTTTTTGTTTGGTTGGTTGGTTTTTTCATGTGTATGTTTGTTCAATTTTTCTTTTTCTGGAGAGACCTCTATGAATACTTTCAGACTCTTAAGTAAATGCATGTAAGAAAATGGACAACTGTACTTCATGGACATTGCTATATTTATTTCTTTGTCATCAGATTTCATTCCTTCATCTGCTCTGCTCCCAAACCCACAGCTGTGCATTGCAGCCTTGTGCTCAGTACAGATCTCCCATTGGTGACTTTGCAAGGTTTGCTGTGGTGAGTTATTTCACAGAATCACAGAATCACCAGGCTGGAAGAGACTTTCAAGATCATAGAGTCCAACCCATGCTGTAACACCACCTCAATTAAACCATGGCAGTGAGCGCCATATCCAATCTTTTTTTAAACACATCCAGGCATGGTGACTCCAACCACCTCCCTGGGCAGATGATTCCAGAACTTTATCACTCTTTCAGTAAAAAACTTTTTCCTAATATCCAACCTAAATTTTGCTTGGCACAGTTTGAGACTGTGTCCTCTTGTTCTATCAGTTGCTGCCTGGAGAAAGAGACCAACCCCCACCTGACTACAGTCACCTTTCAGGAAGTTGTAGAGAGTGATAAGGTCACTTTTGAGTCTTCTTTTCTCCAGGCTAAACAACCCCAGCTCCCTTGATCGTTCCTCACAGGGCTTGTGCTCCAAGCCCCTCACCAGCCTTGTTGCCCTCCTCTGGACGTGCTCAAGCATCTCCACGTCCATCCTGAACTGAGGGGCCCAAAACTGGACACAGCACTCAAGGTGTGGCCTCACCAGTGCCACATACAGGGGAAGAATGACTTCCCTGGTCCTGCTGGCCGCACTATTCCTGATACACGCCAGGATGCCATTGGCCTTCTTGGCCACCAGGGCACACTGCTGGCTCATGTTCTGTCGGCTGTCGACCAGTGCCCCCAGGTCCCTTTCCGCTTGTGCACTGGCCCCAGCACAGACCCCTGAGGGACCCCACTAGTGACTGGCTGCCAGCTGGATGCAGCACCGTTCACCACCACTCTCTGGGCCCAGCCATCCAGCCAGTTCTTAACACAGCGAAGAGTGCTCCTGTCCAAGCCGTGGGCTGCCAGTTTTTCTAGGAGTATGCTGTGGGAGACAATGTCAAAGGCCTTGCTGAAGTCCAAATAGACAACATCTACAGCCTTTCCCGCATCCACCAGGCGAGTCACCTGGTCATAAAAGGAGACCAGGTTGGTCAAACATGACCTACCCCTCCTAAACCCATGCTGGCTGGGTCTGATCCCCTGTCCATCCTGTAGGTGCTGTGTGATGGCACTCGATATAAACTGTTCCATAACCTTACCTGCTACTGAAGTTAGACTGACTGGCCTATAATTTCCAGGATCCTCTTTCCTACCCTTCTTGTGAATAGGCGTCACACTGGCCAGCTTCCAGTCATCTGGAACCTCACCAGTGAGCCAAGACTGTTGGTAAACAATGGAGAGCAGCTTTGCAAGCTCATCTGCCAGCTCCTTCATCACCCTGGGATGGATCCCATCTGGTCCCACAGAGTTATGAACATCCAAGCAGCTCAGCAGCTCTCTGACTGCTTCCTCCTAGATAACAGGGGGACCATCCTGCTCCCTGACCCCATCTACCAGCGCAGGAGGATAGTTGTCCTGAGGACAAACAGTCTTTCTGATAAAGACCAAGGCAAAGAAGGTGTTAAACACCTCTGCCTTCACCCCATCTGCAGTCACCAAATTCCCTCCTGCATCCAGTAGGTAACCGAGGTTGTTCTTACCCTTCCTTTTTGCCATTAGTCTACTTGTAAAAACATATTTTATTATCCTTCACAAAAGTTGCCAAATTTGATACAGGCTGTAGAACTGACTGGACTGTTTGATTAATTAACTCTTGAAATATCTGTGAAGTCTCTATCCAGAACTTCAATACAGTTCATTTAATTTTTCTGGGACAATAAAAAGCAAGCAAGCAAAACAAAACTAAGCAGGTTTGGCACCTTTGCAGAGAGTAATACATTTTATTAATAGTCTCCATCTTGGGTTTTTTTGTTTGTTTGTATTTTTTCATGGAGGAATGTCCTTGTTCCATCTGAGTAACAGTTACCACTGCATCAGTTCTCACCTTTGACAAAATTGCATTACATCATTAGCATCCTGACAGGGACACACCCTTGAAAAGAGAAAAGGATCAGATACTTTCATAATCTTTCTTAAAAAGTTTGGTCAACGTAAAACACTAAGTTGTTTGGGATGTGGTGTGTTGGAAACTTGGAGGCACCTTTCCCATCTTTTCAGCAAGAACCTTTTTCAGTGGAGGTTGCTAATTCCTTATTAAGCTGCAGGTAGAAGTTCCTCAGGATCAAGGCTGATGCACACTGGTGGTGCTACTGGCTTTGGCTACACCTGTCCTGTCGTGGACCACCTCCTCAGTTGGACTTTGCCCTTCCTCCTTGGAGAGACAGAGCTGCTCAGTGTTGGGAGCTGTCATTCTGGCGTTTGTTGTACACGCAAAAAATAGTTCAAAGCAATCCTTAAAGCAGTAGACAACTCTTCCAGTTTTATTCCTTAGAGCACTTCATTACACATGCATGCTCACATGCGCATGGAGTTTTGCATTTTCTCACTGCCCCAGGCCCCCCATATGTGTTTGCTGCCTGCCTCACTGACACCCTCTCCTGTGAGTCAGCAGTCTGGGAGGGAAGGACAGGCATTGCAGCCATTTTTCTTGCTCCTGTTCAGAAAAGAAGCCTGCTGCTCTGACAGAGAACAAAGCTGCATTCCCCAGCCCTTTCTAAAACATACACATTGCAGTGTGCTATTTGCTTCTTATTGGCACTATTCAGTGTTTTGTTCCAGTGCCCTTCCAATTATTACTGTATATTAATTTTGATTAGACAGGAGGCTGCTTTGTGAGTCTTGACTTCCTGCCAGTACAATCAAGTGTGAGCCATGGGAATGAGAAGCAAATGTTGCTTTCAAAACCTTGTGAAGAATATATTACTTCTAAGTCACAGTAAATATATATAATTTTGAAAAGAATAAATGTCTTTGTCGGTAGACCAGGAATTGAGATAGGGCATGAACCCTACCCTAAAAGGGGGAATAATATCTGAAAATTGATGGAGTATCTGTAGAAACTATTTTGTTTATTTGTGTATTTTCAAAACTCAAACTTTGTATTTTTTCAATTTTTAATTGGCTGTTTGCGTAATGCATCAACCACTGCACTATAAATTACATGACTAGAAGCAATGTTAGATAGAAAAAATAGGAATGGCATAGGTTCATAAACACCTTATTGTGAAATATACTACAAGGAATTCAGATAGGAATGTTTATTCAGGCAACTTCTGTGGTTTGTGCTACTGGGAATGGGTGAGCACAAAGCTGTCCCTCTCCTATTGTTCTTCCCCTATACCCTCCGTTCCCACCAACATCCTTGGTTTCATCTATGAATTTACAAATTCTGCAAGTTTAACTCTCAGAGCTCACAAAAAGGCAATTGCAGTATACACAGAGCTTTTCTGGGGCCTGAAAAAGGAGTTTTGAATGTCTTTCTTTTTTTTCTTGCTCTGTTTATTTTTCTGTCTGAAGTAATTGTCCTTCTTAGTCCCCTTGCTCATCTCACTCCCTTCTTTGGCTGGCGACTGCTGAGTTGTCATCATGCATTACTTACTGTTGAGAGGGTAACTCCTGTGGCCCTGCTTGTACATAGCTCAGTCAGCAGCAGGTGCTGGAGGAGCAAAGCTTGTCAATATTTCATGCATTTAAAATCAAACACATTGACTCACATATGGCTGCTCCAAGTAGCGCTATATGTAAGCATGCTTTCTTTATGTAGGTGTGCTGAACTGCTATCCCTAATGCACCTCCAGCCTGGCAATATAAATGTGATTTTGAGCAAGCAGTGTGATAAAGAAGCATTATCTGGGTTATGAAACTAAGTACCCCAAAATTACAATATAGCAGTTTCATGATTAGGGGCTGAACAGGGGTTTTGTATGAATCCATTGCTATGACAGGAAAATGACACGTCATGGAACTACAGAATGGATCATAAGGGGGCAAAGGTTTAGTATGGACAATTCCCAATTTTTTACTCCTGATTTTACAGCTGCAATATTACTTTAATTTAGCTTTCAGACATAATTTATGCCTATGGGAGTTAGAACATCATACACCTGTTTTTACCTTTTTCACTTCATAATCGGTGCCCTTTCCTTGAAATCTTCCTTCAAAAGATGAGCTTGAGCTCTGAATTTTTAATATTTCGGCATGGAACTCCACAGGTTGAGCTGCAGAAGTAACTGCTCTAACTCTGGGGGATAAGCAGGCATGCAGGGGCTGCTGGCTATGTTTGATCAAGAAGGAGCAGCTGAGATATCTGGTTGTATTCTTCCATATGTTGCACACATTTTAAGTATAGTTCTCTCTTCTTCACATCTGCCAATACAGACCTTGGCTTAGCAGATTCCTGTACCTTTGTTCTTCTTTAAGTTGCTACCAGGAAGAGGACCACTCAAATGAAAATGAAGGAATGCTTCACTTGCCAAACTGAAAATCAGAAAAGGGTGTGTCTGGCTAACGACCTCCACATTTTCAAGTCTTTGTCATTAGAACTTTACCAAAAAACAAACCCCCCACCTTGGGAGAAACCTTAGGCTGACTGATTAGAAACTTGGTGTGTAGGAAATGTTAACAGTTTTTGCAAAAAGCAAGCATCCCTCCCCCAAACCAACCAACAAACCAACCAACCATCAGCACCACAAAGAAGAAGAATCACAAAATACTCCAAAAAGCCTTTTTTCTTAATAATGCAGCAAAGACTAGCCTGCTGCTGCGGCAAAAAAAACCCCAAAAAAACAACCAACCAAAAAAACCCAAAAACTAGACTTTGGAAATTTGAAGACAGTTTTTAGTTTTTAATTTTCTTACTATGGGGCTGAGACACTTGCTGAAGAAATCTGTGAATGTTTAGCTGCCCTGGGGAGAAATCAAAGCATAGTGCATTGACATTTTTGTCCTCAAATTATTCTAGCTGATTTCTTGTACCATTGATGGGCATGTAGTTGAGATTTAACTATCTACTGAGAACGAAGGTGATAGTGCAGAGTACAAAGAAAGGGAAAAAAGTGGAAATGTACTAAATGAAAATCTTTTCTCTAGGAAGGTAAATTCTCTACAGGGTTTTCTTTTTCTGGGCTGGAATTTTACTTTTGTGTTTCTGTGTTTATAATGATTGTAAAGAATTAAACGTTATTTCCTATTTAATGGGGAGGATATGTTATTGCCTTTTTATAAAAAAAAAACCCTCCCACTTTCTTTTCAAGTTATGATATACTAATTGTATTTCCTATATACAAACTGGAATAGGTTTTTTAATTGTTGTTTCCATTATCCATTGTAAAACTGTGCTGAAATCTTGAAACAGTCTTGCTTAGAAAATAGCTCTGCCACTTAATGTTGCAGTTGCAAAGTAAAAGATATATCAAATCTGACACTTTTTTGATATATTTTTTGCTTCTTTTTTCTAAATTTTGAACCAAATTACTTACTTTTCCCATACCTTCCCCCCTCTTCACATTCTCTCTTTTGATCTTCCCGGCTTCAGGAGGTTTGGAAGTCTGAATACCTGTCCTGAGGGACACATACTGCAGCATAAATCATGTTGATGCTGTTGAAACAAAATGTCTCTTCTTTGATTATACTTCAAAACTACAGAAAATAAAAACAGAAGCCAGGTAATCCTCGGTACTGTGGACTGAGAGAAGGCAGCAGAGGCTAGACACTGTGAATTAGTGTAACAAGCAGAAAGCAGACAAAAAGGAACAAAGCAATAGAGGCCTTACAGGAATGATGTGTTTTAGAAAAAAAATTAGAAGTATATTTTAAGGAATTTTATTTATTTCATCTCTCCTCTGTTTCCTGAACAATGGGTGTCAGTCTTATCTCTGCCTAGATACGCTGTCACATGAAAGCTCCCATCTGTAGATCCCACCCCATTTCAAAACGTACAAATATATTTAGCCTCTCAAAATCCTTTCACAGAAGCAGGAAACAGCAGCTCTCTGTCACCAGTCTGCTCCTGACTTTTGGAAGAGATTTATTTTACCACCATGGATAGGATCAGTGGGTCTGATGTTAGATGTTCCCAGGTATATTGAACAAATTCTGCAGAATGTAAGACTTTCTTTTAATTTCCTCTAAGTAACAAGTGCCTGTGTAGAGGGAATAAGCAATGAAATGCCTGGCTTTGTTGCTAATCCTTTGTTTTATTAGCAGTTGCCCAGAAGTAGCAAAGATTCCCTCTCTCCAACAACTCCCCCATGCCTTTTACTAGTTTGCTGATTTGTGGTCTTTTAGTTTATAACCAGGGTTTTCAAAAGTAAACACTTGATATACAGTTGAGAGGTGTTTGTGCATCTGTGTGTACATGGTCATACATGCAGAGACCCAGAAATTTAATGTGGGTTTCTTTTTGATGTGTGACAGTATTGATCCCATGACTTTCACAACTGCCTGGGAAGCTTTGGCTACAGGAATAAATCCCTGGGAAAATATTAAAATAGGTAATAAATATGTAAATAGTTTACAATGTAGGTGGAGTGACAGAGATTATGGGCCCGACCTGTATTGTCCTCATTCACTGTACTTAGGTTTTTTCTTCCTTGGAGCAAAACCTGGATTGTTTTTTATTGTTAAGTGATTGTCTTTTATGCAAAACAAGCAAACAAACCCCAAACCTGAGAGACATTTTTATAGTAATAAAACAGGTATTGTCATCCCACTGTAGCATTCTGAGATATAATTTATGCAGGCCTATTTTTCTTGGGCTAGTAGGAAGATAACAACATCTTTCTGGCTGTCTTTTCATGGAAATTTTCAACTATGTTTGTCTAACACAGCTGAGGTAACTTAACAGAATAGTACATTTATTTTGACCAGTGATCGTGTTCACTGAGACCACGTACTCTGGAAATAATATATTCTGAAGTTTTATCAAGCACTAGGGTGGTGGTACTTGTTTGTCTATGCTCTACAGAACAAGGAATGAGTGTTTTGAACTTTCTGAGTCTCTGTGTACAACACTGTAAAGCAAGATCCATAAAGTATATCTCTCATAGAAAAGGTGAGGGATTCAAAATACGCTGACAGGATTGAGCCATTTGTTTAAAACATTCCTGAAGGAAGGTTTGTACTTTACTATACCATAATGCAGTGGCTACAGTACATGTCCAAATGTGGGACACCTGGTTTCTAGATGTCTGCTGGCTTTGAGGTGCCCCCAGCAGGTTCCTGATAGCCTACACTTAGGTTCTGGAAAAGGCCAACTTCTAAGATGCCTCCTTCTTGACAGCGTGTCACAGTAACTGATTTAAATGGATTTGCAGGAGCAAGTTCTGAATCCGGACCCTTCAAAACAAAATTCAGTTTTCATCTAAGGATACTGAGCTGCTTCAAAGCAATCTCAAGTAATAAAATCAGACTTTCACTAAGCAAGATTGCTCCATGGCTCTAACCCTGCTGTTTCTTGCATTGACCTAAAGCTGCTTCAAATATTCCAGTGTGGCAATCTTTCTGAGATAGGCTGCTGTCTCATGTGTTGCATAATCTGTGGTTAGAGCTTTCCCTTAAGTTTCTGATGGAAGGTTAGAAGCTCTAATGCTGTCCTTTTGTGCAGATGGTCTGTTGAGACTCCATTTCATCATGTCGCTAAAAGTAAAGGATTTTTTAATCAGAATTGGTAACTGCTTAGCACAAGGGAACATAAGTAAATCTTTAATGAAAATTGCAAATGGTTTGCTTTAACAGTGGATATGAATTCTGTCACTGAAGGTTTCACTTAAGCTATTTGAAAACCATCTGATTAAATGAGGAAGACCTTTAGAACAATTTAAAATTAATTTAACAAACAGCCTAGAGCTTGACCTCATTTGACTGCCAGTCTCATCCAAACTACTGACCTTCTGACTTCCAGTCAGTCTTTCTCTTTCTGCTGCCACCAACTCCCTTCCAACAAGTGGTTGCCTTTCTAAGAAATGGTCTCAAACTAGCCAGTTAGGATGCTGTTTAGGCTTGAAATCTGCACCTAGCAGTAAGCTCAGTTCTCTGAGCTTTAATTCTTTCGGTGTCCTACACATCAGCTTTTTTTTCAGAATGCCTGCACTGTGCAAGTGAGGATCATGCAGAAGTACCTGCGATGGATCGAGTCAAAGCAGCAAAATCATTTTTCATCCATGCAGTGATATGCCAGATTTCAAAATGATCCTGAGATAGGTATATCTACCTTTTCATGTTGTTACCTTTTAGCAGTACATCTTTGCTTGGACATTGCAACACAAGGGTACAATTGCATTGTTTTTGGAAATAAAGAGGTCTGAAATAACTCCACTCTCCGTACTATGACCACAATTTGCAGTTTAACTGCGCTCTGTGATCAGGATAAAACCTTCTTTTAATGGCAGACCTATGGGTTAGTCCTCTTAATTAGACTTTAAAAGGAATAGTGGTAAACTTAAGCCGTGATTTCTCATAAACTTCCACACTTGAATCTCGAACTACCTATGGCTGTGCATGCAAACAAATATATGGGGAAAAATTTTCAAGTCCCTTTTAAGAATGTGGAACTCTGGGACCACACTGTGGCTGCAGAACTACGGGACAGGCCAGGGATCAGGCTGTTCTGCTGAGGTGCTGTTGCTCTGACTGCTGGGTGCATGAGGGCCGATCTCATTTTTGGCTCTCGGAATACTGCAATGCAAAGTTTATCCTTGAAATGACAGGTCCCTAAAATATTAAAACCCTTGCATGTTCCCTGCTGTCCTCAGCTCACCCAGCCAGCTGGCAGAGAAAAACTGAAGGGAAATTTTTAGACACTCTTCCTCTTCACTAAGGAAGGATTTATGTAAGTGCATATTGGCACATAGTCATGTATGAGCACATACACAAGGACTTGCTGAAAATACACTTGCAGTATTAGTTGACAGAAGCTCCTGGGAGTTTAGACTTGGTTTTCTGCCTCTGTATTAGAAATAATGGCTTTTCAGTGCTATATTAGGTGTCTGTGATGTTATCCTTTTGTGTGCAACCACACTTAAAATAAAAAATATTCAATACTTTAATTTTTTTAACAAAAGGTGATTGAAGAAAGGACTACAAATTACTTAGAAAAGCAGTCAGATTTTCTTTTTCTTTACAGATACAGAAGATGTTCAGGAAGTCTGTGTTATTCAGTACCATGCTCCATAGCTCTTACTAGTTATAAAATGTTACACTGCTTCCAGTAGGGTGATTAACATGCATGCTTAAAATATTTTCAGAGAGCTCAAGTATTGTTTTCCAAATTGACTTTAATTAGATGTACCGGCTGCTTAATCTCATTGTTTCTTTTGAGATTGGATTCTTAAATTAGTGATAGCAGAGCAAAACATGAAGAGAAGTGTTTATCTGAGGGTATGAGGGGTTGTGTAAATAGAGAGCTGGGAATCCTGATGTGGAAAGGAGCAATGAATTTGGGAATGGAATTGGAAAGTGTCAGACACTCCACGTGGTACCTGCACTCATGACTGTACAAGGCGTGACAGGACATTGTAGAATATGCTGTGTAACTTGTGATGTAGGTGTGTGTGATGTACAGATGTGAGAGACAGATGGAACTATTGCACTGAAGACAAATACAGCAAAGTATACAATTAAATCTGAGAGTAGGAAAAAGTGAAGTAAAAAATTAAATAGTTAAAAGACCTCAAAGGCAGCACAGTAAATTCTGCTTTACATGATGCTTTAAGGAAAAGGGGTTACATTGATCTAAGAAATAGGAATAAAGAACAGATTTATAAAAGTCTTGACCATTTTCATGGAAGAGATTCAGAGAAGTTATCCAAGGACAGGGTGCCATGTTCACACTTACTACAGATCATGGTTACTAAAAACAAGGAGGCATTTGTGATATATGCACATGTAATATTTTGATGTTTATGAGTGTTATAAATTTTAATTTTACTTTGTGCCTCATATTGTTTATACTGTTTATTGATAATACAATGATGAGCTTTCTATGTTTTGAAAGATTCTGGGAGAAAACATTTCCCTAGATGTACCTACATTATTTCACTGCCACTCTTGGTCTTTCTCTTGTGAATGTGAAGAATATTCTCCTCCTCATGGATTAGAACCTTTCCTTCTATAAGTTTCAATCTCTTTTCTTTGTCATACCTTCTGGCAAATTTAAAGAGGGGCAAATTGGATATAATAGAGATTGAGCTCTTTTTATAACCTCTTAAATAATTAAGTCCCCTCTACATCTGCACTGTCCAAGACAGCCTAATTCTCTCAATTAATGAACCTTATAATTTCCCTGTGTGTCAAGTTATTCCTTCAAGAGTTTTTCCTCATAACAGTTTTGGCAATAGACTTGTAATCTTTCCTGAATTATATTTTTATAGGTTAAACTAGGTAAGTATTTAATTAGTATAATTTAAGATTACATAGTGAAAGGTTTATTTGAATTTTTCTTTCCATAGAAATGATGCACCCAGAAAAAAAACTTTCCTTGTTTGCTTAATTTGAAACCCATAGAAAAAATTCAGTTCTAATTACAGACTTTATTTCTATGGCACATAATAAATATGTTTAGCTGCTGACCATTCAGAGGATTATTGGATATCAGGGACAGAACATCAGTCAGATACGTTAGTATAAGCCGCAGGAGACAACCTTCAATATACTTGAATTATGCATTTCAAATGTTACTTTTTCAAATAGGACATTATTGCAGCATGAATCTTTTTTATTAAAATAAAAATCTAATCTTTATAAAAGCATAACACTTTTTAAGACTTAAAAAGAGTGAGAATCCTTGAGTGACAGCACTCATAGCAAGGAAGGCAGATGTGATTCATGTATGAAAGCTGGCTGTGAAAACAGAGAGCTTTCTCCCAAGGTTTTATTATAAGTGAGGGGGGCTTCTATACAAGTCTTATAACATGAAAGGATAGTATTCATCTGGAGAGATGTCATTTATCAGGGCATGACACATGTAATTCTGCTTTCCCCAAAGTACCAACTTGCTGGTGGAAATGATCATGTTTCATTCTTTTCTAGGAGCAGCCAAAGAAAGAAATCAGCAGAGTGCTATTCTTTTGCACTAGATTTAAATACATAATATGCCAAGTGTTTCACTAGCTCATTGTTACAAAACTATCTGTTGATCTTTTTGATTTTCTTTTATTTCTCTGTATAAGCTGAGCACAGAAATAGCATTGATGGACATTGTGCTTCTTTGTATTACGATTTTTATTTTAGGGTATGGGTGATACTTGTGTGTCTGTTAGGTTTTCATCAGGCTTAACAGAGAGCAAACAGTTCAGCTAGATTACTGTGATTCTGAGATTTCCAGTGCAGTGAGAGGCTGTTCTGTCCCAAGATCCCACGTATTTGCTGAATTTGGTCTTATACCACATAGAAAACACTGCAGTTTTGTTCCTGATAAAAATGGACTGAAGAAGGAAATCAGCTAGTGGGAAGGCAAGATCATCTTTGCAGTTGTAAAGAAATAAATAGGTGATAGACAATAGGTAACATGAAGCAGAAAAAGAAAATATGAGGGTGGGGTGGAAAAAAGACACTGCTTTTCTTACAACAGCAATTTACAAACGGAGGCAGAGTGCAGTAAGGAGGAAAGAACTCAGAATTCTTCAGAGCTGGGAGATAAAAAAACATTCCAAATCAAAAAAGTGGGCATTATGTTTGGAAAGGGTGAATGTTCCTCCCATCTTCAGCAAGAATGACAACAGCCCAAATACCCTCGCCTTTATGCCATGAAATGTTAGGTCCTCAGAGAAGCCACCTCTGGGTACATGATGGGCTGACTGGGACAGCTACCATCGATGTAACAAGGGCAGGTTATACCTGACTGACACGGCTGCTCCCTGTGGCAGGATTGGACCATCTCTCTTGCAAACAAGGCAAGAGCAATACAAGTCGTATGCCGCAGCTTTAGCAAGACTTTTGTCGTGGTTTCACACAGTATTCTGTTAGTCAGACCAAGGAGAGACAGGCTCTAAGTGTGGACTACATGGTGGCTGAGAAACTGGATGGCTCACCAGCCTCAGTGGAATGGTAGTATTTCACAGCCTAACTGGTTGTCACCTGGATCAAAAAGAAATTCTCCATCAATCTGGTTAAGTACTGGAGCAGGACCCAGAGTGATTGTGAAATCTTCATACTGGAGTTTTTACAGAACTTGACGGCATCCTGGGCAATGGAATCTAACATTGAAGCTGGCCTTTCTTTGAGCAGAAGGTTGAGCTGGATGTCTCCCAGATGTCCCTTTCAACATAAAGTTGTTCTGTGATTCTGAATTGTCTCAGTACTTTCAATAGTCACCCAAACCAAGCCTGATTGTTGAGTTTTGTCATGCCCACTCACTGTACAGATCACTCTGAATTCACCAGGAAAACAATATTAGATGCAGGTAATCACTTCAACATTCAACGTGCATGGTGAACAGCGTATCATTACCAGAAACTGCATCATTAAATATGTAAAAGGCCTTGCTAATCACTGACCGTTGTTAAAGATTCATATAGTCTAAATTCTTTCCCAGAATTTTAACAACTTGCCTCTTCAATTAAAATAAAATAAATGCATCAGAGCACAGAGAATCATCAAGTGCAGAAAATTACAGTTGAAAATGGACATCCTTACTTGATTGAAAAAGTCACCTAATCAATGGGATCATTGAAGTAATGTATAATCAAGTAGCAGGGAATGTTCAACAGCTTTCCTCTGCATGAAAATTGTGAATAGAATTTAATTGTTCCTGGACTGATTTTCCTTTAACCACCTTGAGTCATATTTCAGCAACACCATTGTATGAACTCTGAGCTGTTACTACTAATCAACCTAATGAAAAATTTGCTGAAGCCTATACAAAAGTCTTCAGGAAGAAAACGAGAGGTGGGTTTCATATATGTATATAAAATTACTTTCATTCAGAGTTGGAAAAGCTCCTTAAGAGCTAACGGGTAGCACTTAAAGCTATCCAACTGAGACATATCAGTTGAGGAAATGTATCAATGGATATTTACTTTTTGTGGTGGATCATTGCAGTGTTTAAGAACCCCATAAGGAAATTTTAATGGAGAGTATCTTCTGTTGAAACCCATTAAGTTTTGATTCAGTGAAGGCCCTCTTGATAAAAGCTGCTGTTCCCACCAATGGCTCTGGTGCTTCCTTTGCAGATGATTTTATGATATAACAGGTTATATATTCATTTGTGTCACACTGAATCCTACCCTCGGAGTACGCTTTCTGGAACCAGCTCTGCTGGTTTTCTGTAGCTCTGCTACTGACTTGCATGAGACTTTTGGGTCCACACTAAATATAGGATTGGTACCGATGGGAATGTATGTTATTTCTGTAAGCCACTCTCTTCTGTAATGGCTACAGGAGATAACAGCAACACCACAGTTATATTTGTTGGTTTAAGCGACAGAGGTTTGTTTTGGTTTTGCTTTGTGGTTGCTGTTTTTATAAGGTTCCCTGTTTTTCCAGCATTGAAGTAAGAAAAACTTACAGTAGCTTCATCGTATGTTCGATCTATGAAGTCATATTGATTGTCAGGTGTAAGCATTCTGATAGCTGTGAAATGAGTGCATGCTGTGGTACTAAGGAATGAAGGATTTGGCACTGCAGGAGTTCTAGGGCAAGGAGTGTGCTTCTTATTGTTTTTTTGTTGAAGGTGGCAGATGTGGTTATGAGTGAAGATTACTATTATTTCAGTGTATCCACCCTGAAGTCTGTCACTAGATACAAGACGGTATTTGAAAGAAAAGGTTGATGTGCACGATAGGTAAAGCTTTGAGAGAAAACCACACCATAACAAGGAGTTAGCAAGCTTGTACCTGTCTGCCTTCTACAAAGTAGTTATCAGAGCTTTTAGAAGAGAGATTTTCAGATATGGAAATGGAACTGGGTATTAGGGGCATATACAATTTGGCAATAGGAGATGAATCTCTGCCTCTGACAGACACGCTTTGGTGAGGTTTTAATTTTATCATACCTTGTCTTTCTCGTGAACTTAGCTAGCAAATGTTAACGCTGTATTCAGAGTATGTTTGGTCAAAATGTTTCTCCTCAAGATTGCAGGTGGTGGACGTGAATAGATGGTTCAGGATTCATTTCTGAATTTGAAAAGTAAACTGCAGCAGTCTCAGTCTGCAGAGAGCAAGCTCTGAAGGGCAGAGAAGCCTCATTTGTTATGTAAAAGAAGATATGTTTTTTTTGCTATTGTGATTAGATTGTTATGGAAAAGCATCATAAAATGTAATGTAGAATTTTGTAAAATGCTAAAGCACTTTTAGAATGCCACCAAAAAGTTTTCTAGTTCTCCAATTAAAATTTATTACTCTCCAGTTTTACCTTGATTTTGGGGTAAATTCCTTGGAACATTATTTGTTTCGTTCCACTGAATTCATCAAGACTCTTCCATAACATGAACGACAGATGACCCCAAGGGGCCTGAACTTACTTTGACTGCTATTTTTACCCTATTGGAGACTTAGTGATTGAAGTTCAGTGTCATGTACTGAGAATGAAATCTGTCAAACAGTTTAGAAAAACGTGGCTAATTTAGCAGTGTTAGATAAAACAACTCCTTTTGCTTTTTTCTCTGAGAGTAATAGCCTCTATTTTCAGCACAATTGGCCTTTGGCAACTGTTGGTAACATGGGAGGGTATTTTTGGAAAAGGAAGGAAATAAAAAAAGGATTAAACCACGGGGAATTACAAGGGAGAGAGAATGCTGAAGAACAGAACTGCTAAGGAAGAAATAGCTTTACAGCAAGTTCCTGGACTATAGCTTTTTATTTCTCTTGTGTTCCCTATATGGGTTCAAAATAGGTCAGACACAAAAATGCACACTTTATTTTACCATTGTGGCTTAGCCTCAGCTGGCAACTAAGTACCAACGCAGGAGCTTGCTTGCTCCCCACACCCCTCTCCCCACCCTTCCTTGGGATGTGGAGCAGAATCAGAAAAAAGTAAAACCTGTGGATTAAGATAAGAATAATTTAGTAATTGAGGGGGAAAAAAGGTAAAAGATAATAATAATTTTAATGAAAAGGAGAGGGAGAGAGATGATGAAAATCCAAGAAAAAAGTGATGCACATTACAATTGCTTACTACCTGTTGCTATGGTGCAGCCTGTATTGGATACAGAGGTCAGATGGGTTGATTTCCCATTGCAGGACCCTGCCCCCGAAGGCAGACAAAAGGCAGAATCTGCAGCATAGCANAGCCTGGCAAGCAGCAACTACCCACTGATGGATGCCCAGCCCGTACCACAGCAGAGACTGGCACCTCCCAGCCAATGCTCCCCAGTTTTTATAACGAGCATTTTATGCTATGGAATATCCCTTTGGCTAGCACAGGTTAGCTGTCCTGGACATGCTTCCTCCAAGCTTCTTTGCACCTGCTCTCTGGCAGAGTATGGGAAACTGGAAAATCCTTCACTTAAGGTAAAGCACCGCTTGGCAACAACTAAACTATCAACGTGTTATCAACATTATTCTCATCCTAAATCCAAAACACAGCCCTGTATCAGCTACTAAGAAAAAAGTCAACTCTATTACACACAAAACCACGACAGTATCCACCTCTTATTCCACACCACTTGTGTCATGCCAAGTTCCATGCTTTCCAGTACACCGTCACCTTTTATGTCCTTCAATTTATATACACACAGATGTCATTCCCTTAGTTTATGGACCATCCTTACAAAATTCCATTGAGTTCATTTAGTTCATGACTTCATGCTCTATCTGTCAGAAATATCTCAGGGCAGGAAAGGTGGTGTGTAGTATTGGGTTGCTGCATGCTGAAGCCAGTTGTGATTCTATCACTGCTGTGCTTGTCTGGTTTCACTGAAGTTCATTCTTCATTAATGTGGTGATTGAAGAGGAATTGGGTTCAGATCCTCAGGTCTGGAGTGGCAGAGACAGGTACCATGAGGTGCTCAGTGTGGTGATGGGCAGCTAACTGCCATAAAAATGATAACATATAGCATTATATAGGAGTTAATATAATTTAATTTATTGGTATTTTCATCCAAAATCAAATCCCCTTGAGGCACACATCAGTCCTCCCACATTACCTACCTAAAGCACCAAGGTCCTCGAGAAAAAGCAACTCCATGGATAGGCAGCCTTTACCTGAGGCAGGAATAACCCAGCATATTTTTATGTGTGCTACAGGAACTTTATCCACTCCTGCAGTATATAAAAGTTTTGATTGGGCAGTGTCAACCAGATTGGCAGCTCCTGTAATGTTGACTAATCAGATGGCTTTTGTTAAATGTGTATCCCAAGGTTTAAATATCCCTCCATCAATTGCTCTCAGTGTCATCTTTAGCAATCCATCTAGATTTTCCTCAAGGCTGGTGTGTGTGACACACCAACTCCATGCCATGTTCTTTAGGCCAGGTGTCTATGAAGTTGTTTCAGAAATGAGTCCCACTGTCTCTTTTTTTGGGGGGGGGCGGGTATCATGTCACCATAAGCCTTGCTTTTCAAGGCCCAGGATAGTGTTCTGGGCAGTGGCATGGGACACAGGATCTCTGTCTGGCCATCCAGTGGTTGCTTCCATCACTGCAAGCACATGGCCTTGGCCCTGGTGGGTTTTTGGAAGTGTGTTATAGCCAATCTGCCAGGCCCTCCCAGGTTCTACTGCAGACACCATCCTCCACACAACCTTATCCTGCTTGATTGCAGCTCATGTCTCACATCCATGGACAACCTTTGTGAGAGTGTCCATGGATAAGTTCCACCCCTTGGTCATGAGCCCATCTGTGTGTTACATCCCTTCCTTGATGGCCCAAGGTGTCATGGGCCCACTGAGCTAGAAATAATTCACACTTATGATACATCTGAGCCACTTCAATTTTAGCAGCCTGATCTACCTCTTGGTTAATCTGATGCTCTTCAATGGCCTAGGTCTTGGTACATGAGTATCTGTGTGATGTACCAGGTTCTCCACCTGGGCAGCAGTATCTTGCCACAGTCATATAATCATTAAGATTGGAAAAGACCTCCAAGACTACTGAGTCCAACTTTTGACCAACCACCACCATGTTAATCTAAACATAGCACAAAGTGCTACTACATCGAGTAGTTTCTTGAGCTCTTCCAGGGATGGTGACTCCACTATGTTCCTGGGCAGCCTGTTCCAACGCCTGACCTGAGCCCTGGATAAAAGGCATGTGTGATAGGAAATGGATTAATCTTTTAATAGTACATTTGTCAGGCTTCAGTGTTGTAACTNGTATATAAAAGTTTTGATTGGGCAGTGTCAACCAGATTGGCAGCTCCTGTAATGTTGACTAATCAGATGGCTTTTGTTAAATGTGTATCCCAAGGTTTAAATATCCCTCCATCAATTGCTCTCAGTGTCATCTTTAGCAATCCATCTAGATTTTCCTCAAGGCTGGTGTGTGTGACACACCAACTCCATGCCATGTTCTTTAGGCCAGGTGTCTATGAAGTTGTTTCAGAAATGAGTCCCACTGTCTCTTTTTTTGGGGGGGGGGGGGTATCATGTCACCATAAGCCTTGCTTTTCAAGGCCCAGGATAGTGTTCTGGGCAGTGGCATGGGACACAGGATCTCTGTCTGGCCATCCAGTGGTTGCTTCCATCACTGCAAGCACATGGCCTTGGCCCTGGTGGGTTTTTGGAAGTGTGTTATAGCCAATCTGCCAGGCCCTCCCAGGTTCTACTGCAGACACCATCCTCCACACAACCTTATCCTGCTTGATTGCAGCTCATGTCTCACATCCATGGACAACCTTTGTGAGAGTGTCCATGGATAAGTTCCACCCCTTGGTCATGAGCCCATCTGTGTGTTACATCCCTTCCTTGATGGCCCAAGGTGTCATGGGCCCACAGAGCTAGAAATAATTCACACTTATGATACATCTGAGCCACTTCAATTTTAGCAGCCTGATCTACCTCTTGGTTAATCTGATGCTCTTCAATGGCCTAGGTCTTGGTACATGAGTATCTGTGTGATGTACCAGGTTCTCCACCTGGGCAGCAGTATCTTGCCACAGTCATATAATCATTAAGATTGGAAAAGACCTCCAAGACTACTGAGTCCAACTTTTGACCAACCACCACCATGTTAATCTAAACATAGCACAAAGTGCTACTACATCGAGTAGTTTCTTGAGCTCTTCCAGGGATGGTGACTCCACTATGTTCCTGGGCAGCCTGTTCCAACGCCTGACCTGAGCCCTGGATAAAAGGCATGTGTGATAGGAAATGGATTAATCTTTTAATAGTACATTTGTCAGGCTTCAGTGTTGTAACTGAAGATGCCTTGAAAGCCCAAAGCATGCAATGCAGGACGATGATGGGAATCTTGTGCTGGTCATTTCCTAATTCTGTTTTACTGTGTAGGTACACCTCAAAGATATTTTTACTACTTTAATTGGTACTTTCATTAAGTGCATAATGATGCTCATGGCAAAATCTGTTCAAATGTTGCTTATGGTAATCTCCCAGCCAAATGTAGATCTGACTCACTAAGTCTTTCTGTAAATTATAATAAAAAGCATGTAGATATGTCACTTAAGGACATGGTTTAATGGTGGACCTGGCAGTGTTAGGTTTACAGTTGTATTCAATCTTACTGGTGTTTTTCAGCTTAAATTGTTCTTTGATTATATCTTTTGAAAAAAAGAAGGATGTGTGGTTTTTTCCCCCCTTTTATTTGCCTTTGACAGGTATTCCAATCATAAAGAGAATGTCAAAGACAACTAATTCAGGTTTGTTCCTGTTTTTTTCCACTCATCTTTGAAGTTCATGACACTGTAGAGTCAGTATGGAATGTGAACAAAAAGGAATCATATGAGCAAATAGAGAAATAAAAAGAAAGGAATTATTCTTTCCATTGTCATGGAGTATGCAACTAGCACTTCTTGAATTTTTAGCTCAGTTACGACCTTCTGGATTATTTCATTCTTTATGTTTCCTGGTCTTCAAAAATATGGATAATATGATTTAATGAGATTAAACCTATTAATATTTGAATAGAAAGTTAATAAAGAATTAAAGTCTTCTTTCAGTTCTATCAACATGAGTCCAAAATAACTCTCTTGATTTCTTAGAATATTTGTCCAGTAATGCAATTGCACAAAGAATTGAAGGTAAATTATGGTGCACTGCTTTTGAGCTCTTCCAAAGTACTTTCTTGCAAGATTAGATTATTTTTTTACCGGCTCACTAAATAGTTATTAACTGCACTTCAGTTTACACTGGAGTTTTTTATGAAGAGTGATTAGATTGAGCTTTCAGCCAGAATGGGTCTTTCTCGTTCCATACCCAGTAGCTGTGACTGAACTTTGAAATTAGCCCAGATCTGCAGAATGGCAGAATATCTCTCTACTGAGATATCTTCCTGCTTCCATGCAGAAAAGAGGACCTGACTTGCACACTATATGTAAAGCTGGTTTGATGCCAGGTAAACTTGGATCCTTCAAAGTGCTTTCATGTCAGGATTAAGCTGCACTTAGGCTTTTATAAGAGTAATAAGGGTCTTCCAATGAAAACAAAACCAAACCCAAAAACCCCCCAAACCAATCACAGGCCATGGGGAGTCCTCTTTTTCTAGGCTATTTGTTTTTTATTTTTCTTCTATTCATTACCAGAAACAAGGCATCCTTTCTCATTAGCCAATAGCACATGAGTGTCTCCAAGCCGCTCCTGAAGTTCCACTGATTAGTTTCTTGCCATCTTGATTTACTAATAGTTTTCAGGCCTTTTTCCTCATGTGTACATACTCTGCAGGTTCAGTTATAGAATTGGTTGGACATTAAAAACTGCAGGAGAGAGCTGCAAGCAAATAACATCCTAGTGCTGAGCCTGTTTTCAAAGTAAGAAGGTGAACCTGCATGGCAGCCCAGTGCTGGCAGCTCTGAGAAACACTGGCTTTTTGCACATTTACTGTTGGTTAACCTCTGTTTCATGATTAGAGGCAGAATTATTGTCTCCAGTAAGAATTAATGATGTTAAGAGTCATTAGTGCAGAGCTGGTTTTCAGTAAGAAGTCATAGTATAGTGAGGTGAAGTGGTATTTGTATATGACCTTCACTAAAATCTTCTGACAAAGTTACCTGCTATTTCTAGCAATTTAAAGAAATTCAAAATAACTATAAATATAAACTGTAACATATTTCCTATGTGTTCTAGCTATCTGTCATAATTATGTGATGGATGGAAATGCACTGATCTCTGACTACTACTTGAGCCTGGTTTTAAAACTGGGCGATGTCTTAGTAAAGTTTCTCTTAGAAAAAGTAAATTTAATCCCCAAAATAGCCCATAAACTGGTTTTTGCATCTTATTAGAGATTGTCCTAGTAGTTAACTTCCCAGGGCTTTGCCTGAGGCTGAAGTGGTTTCTAACAATCCATCATTAACTTCTGTGACAACCGCAGGTAGGCTGTGATTGTCAGAATTAGTCATGACATACTGTAGACCTCCTACTGTCATTATGAAAAATGCAGTTACACCAGATTTTGCACCCTTGCTAAGTGACTGGGTACAAGAATGAATGTGAAATGAGTTTATTTCACACACTCTTGCAGGCAACTCTTTGCTGTGTTTGTCCAAGCTCCTCCTTAGTGTCTTAAATATCTGCTACTGGAATCATCTGTTCTCCAGTATCAATGTCCCATTGTCGTCCATGCATCCCAAGTGCTCCAGTTTTTAACCCCAGCTATGTGGAAATCCCTAGAGGAGAATCAGAATCTGTAAATAAACCTGATGAACTGGAAATAGTTGTAAATATATAATGAACTGTTGCTCTCCTATTGAGAAAAAAATATGGATATGCAACTTTACCTTCTCAAAGTTAAAATCCACTTTTAAGCATGTGCTGCTAGTAACACATTTCCTATAAATTGTTCCAGCTGCCAGTAATTTAGGCATTTATTGTGCTGTATGTTATAACCAGGACAGAGGGTTAGCATTACAGACCTGAGAACTTCTCTCTCTTTTCTGGAATGGGTTCGTAAGAAAACTACATTGTCCTCCTTTCAGTATTTCCCTGTAGGTCCCAAACATAATAAATACATCTGGTAATCTAGGTGTTTATGTACCAATATGACTCCAATGGGATGAATCATATTATGTCACATCAAAAAGGTCTGATGTCAATTATTTGAATGGGAAACTTTCCTGAGAAAATGTCTTTATAACTGCATTTATACTGTGACAGACTATATTTTTACTTCTCTATTGTGCAGGAAGGAAACCTATACTTTTCTGGACTGACTTCATTATTAAATATGCAGAACATTCACAAACAATTTGAAGAAAAGGAATTTTAATTTCTGTGAATAAGTGTTGGTATTTAAACTTTTTTTTTTTCAGTTGAGAATTTCCTCAGGGCAGAAAACTTACTAGTACTGTTCCTACATTGAATCAAGATTGACAGGAAGATGATGCCTTTCTATTCTGCTAGGATGCAAAACTTTGTAGTTACTCATTTGTTTGGGCCAGTTATGCATGCTGAATGGAAAATACCTGAATGTTAAGGAAGCTGTGGTATGATAAACTGAAGAACAAAGCATGCATTTGAGGAGAAGAGAACCTTTCAAGGGCAAACAGAAGTACTACTTCAAGTGATGTGCAACTGATGAAAGTAACTGGAAATTATAAAGAGTAAACAGATCGTGATGGTACATAGCACCATAACCCAGCATGTCTCTTTCTGGGAAGATATGATGAGGGAATGGGATGTAAAGAGATGGCCTTGAAGGCAGCCAAAATTCAATAGGCACCATTTTCCTATGTGTCTGTGTAACAAGTGCTGAAAAATCAACTACTTATCCACTAGAATTTTTAGCTGCAGTACCAACTGTAGGGCATAAGATTGCCAGTCCTGACTCACCTTAAGATTCAAAAGGCAGAGCAAAAACAATGTAAGGAGAATCAAAGGACTGAAAGAACCTTAAAAAGGTCATCTAATTCATCCCTTTGTCCCCAAAGTCCGCCAAGACAATTTAAAAACATTCCTGAGTGAATTTTATCTCATCATTTTTTAAGACCAAAACCTTTCCAGCTACAGATTCCATAAAGTCTTAAACAATCTGCAAAATCTGTGATGACCCTTACTGCTACAAAGGTTTTTTTCTTTTTTTTTCCTTCCCCTTTATTTTACTGTAATTTAAATTCTTCACTTACCCCATCTTCAATTAGGACAAGAAAGCCAATTTGTTTTCATTCCTTTCTGCTGTGCTTATTATATTATCCCACTTTTCAGCCTTGTCTTGTCTAGATTAAATAACTACTATTCCTTCCCTTTTTCCATATAGATCATATTTTGTAGACCTCTTTCTCATTGATCTGTTCTGGACTTTGTCCAACTGGAACACGTAATAGAGATCTGACTAGCTGCACCATAAACAAGATGATTACTGAGTATAACTTGCCAACAATAGTTTTATTTATGCATGTCAAGATCATATTTGTCTTTTTCTTAAAAGCACAACATTCTTGCCTTACCCTAGCTTGTAATTCATAATCACTGATATTCTCTCTATGCCTTCTGCAAAAAAGTTAATAAATCACTTATGTTTGCAGAGTTTGCTTATTTTTGTAGGAAGTTGTCTTTATTGATTAGTATATTTTGTTTTTAAATTCCAGCTTTCCAATATTTTGGAACTGAAACAATGGTTCAAACATGCTTAAGTCACCTCTACACTGTTGTCATTTGCATATTTTATGAGCATACTTCTTATTGCATCATACAAATTTGATCAGTTGTGATTTTCAGTCACATGGCAAGAAGACTACTATCTTGTGCAGTTTCATCTTGCTACACTTTGTTTTAATGCTGAGCCATTGGTAATTATTTAGAGCACATTTTTCTGTCACATAGCTATAAATGTGTATAGTTAACAACAGTTTCATTTAACCTGCTTTGGTTGTAGTCACATAGTACAAAAATGTTATATGAGAAAGTGTAAGAAATCCTACTAATAAACAAATGGTAGCCATCTTCTCCTGTATTCAGATATTCCTATCTACATAGGTACATACATAATAAGACGGCATTTTACATTTATATAGCAATAGCATGAAATAGGGAAGGTGGTATTCCAAGCAGAGCTTTCTGCTCATAGGGGAATTCTGGAACTGTTTTGTTGGTGGAGAAAGGTGTTTTGATAGAAACTGCTAGAAATGCTGTTTTCTTTTTCCAAGAAGTTAGGTGAGGTAGTTGAAGTTTGCATCTCACTGCTGTGTGAAGGGGTGCAGCAGTCAAATAAGTAACAGCAGTGTCATTTTCATGAGAGATTTCTTTCTCTCTGCTTTTCTATGTGTATTTGGAATTTGATTGAACCAAAGAGTGAGAAGTTATTAGATCTAGAAACAATAACCTTTCTAATAAGCTAGAGACACATAAAATAAAAAAAATTTTAAAAGCTTTCTTTTTTCTTGAGTTTGAAACAGTTTTAGCAAAGAAGTTGTGCAAATAAGAAAGATAATGTCTGAGAGATGCAGTTTGGTGAGTTAAAGACACTTCACCTTTGTACATTTCTAAAAATAGTACAGCTTGCACCCTGCACATAATGACCGTGGAGTGTCACCGGTTTCAAGCACTGCAGGATAGACATAAAATCATAGAATCCTTTAGGTTGGAAACGATCTCTTAAATCATCAAGACCAACAGTTAACCCAGCACTGCCATGTCCACCGCTAAGCCATGTCCCTAATTGTTACATCTATATGACTTTCAAATACCTCTAGGGATGGCAACTCAACCCCTTCTCTGGGCAGCCTGTTTCAATGCTTGGCAACCCTTTCCACAAAGAAATTTTTCCTAATATTCAATCTAAACATCCTCTGGTGCAACTTCAGGTCATTTCCTCTTGACCTATCACTTCTTCCTTGGGAGAAGAGATGGACCCCCACTGGCTACATCCTCCTTGTAGAGAGCAATGCAGCTGCTCTGAAGTGGCCCCAGGACAGGGATGTTTGGTCATGTTTGTTGTCTACTCCTGGCTACTGACCCACTCAAGGGTTGCTAACTCTCTACAAATGCGTGTATTTTCTATTTGTCTGCATCCTAAAGCCTGATCTTGGTCTTGGGGCCTCTACCTGTGAATTTGTGCTGATACATCAGCATAGCTGAGCAGAGGAGGTTTCCTCATCCATTTTGCAAGTTAAAATGATGCTTAAAAGTTTTTGCTCCACATAGAGTCTTAATAAATGTTGGAAAGGTGGAACAGTATCTACAGAAGCATGTAGTCTCCAAGCCTCTTCAGAGGGATCTAAGTGCAGGTAGCATTTTCACAGCAATCTGTCCCTCTCTAGAATTTCTGTTCTGGATGTTAAGAAGTTTGTACATATTTCTGTTAAATCAAAATATAGTGTAAAGTAGAATGTATAAAAAAGAATAAACAGAGGAAAAAGCCCATAAAATCTCTCATGTATTTTTTTTAATATACAGTGATGTTATTTGCAATTGATAACTGTAGTTATAAAATCCATTATTATTATCCATTTCCATTCAAGAAGTACTTAACCAGTACTTAACCAAATATTTGTGATTTTTTTCTAATCTAGAGTTTTTGGAGGCACAAATACTACCATGCTCTTTCAAATTGAATGTCACAGCATGAAACTGGCCCAATCATTTATATTTATTTGGGAGAAGTTGTTTGAAAAGTGCAAAATAACTTCTTTAAAAACTCTGATCAAGATAAGAGTGCTCTTGCTTATATGGTGCTATCTAGTTGTAAAAATTAAATACAAGAATTATTAAACCCAGGCATTTCTAGATTCTAGATTTCTACTGTTCAAAAGTGCTGTAGCAAGGGCAGTAATGTGTAAACACTGGGTTTTTATCTTGCTTCATGTAATATGCAGCTGGGTAAATCAGGTTGTTTACAAGGGAGTTTTTACAAAGACATAAATTTTTCTTTCTTCAGTGAACAGGAACATAATTTTGTCCAAGTGATCTGCCTGTACTTAGTGAGGGGTAGTAGTGTGGGGGGAGGATTTTCCTGAGGGTGCATTGAGATGGCATTAGACAAATCTGTTGCTGTTTGTCTCCATTAATGTTCTCTTTCTGAAGAGGAGGTTATCTTTGGGCAGAGGGTTTGGATGTTTAAGGGGTAAATTTGCTTTTTTCCTTTTCGTTGTCACATGAGTATGTCTCATGTATGTCATGGGGGCTTTACTTGTTTTATATTTGATGTGTAACAAATTGCAGGGAAATTCAGCATTACACTTCGATCTCTCTGATGTCACTCAGGAGGAGCTGAAGTTGTAGGATGGGATCATATCTCTAGCACTGGTAATAAAACTGAAGAGGTTAATGTGGGGTTAAACCCTGTGATTAAACCCCAATATTGAGAGAAGGAAGTGATTCTGTTTGCCTGTGGCTCTTGGGGACCCCTTTTCAAATTGCATTATATGTGACTGGCAGAATCCCTGGTGTGAGTGTACCTTGTCTTTATTATTATTATTGATCATATGTTCTTTTTTTTATTTTAGGAAGAATAATTTCTTTCCACACTAGAGAAAAACACAATTTTGAGAACTTGACACTTCTTTCAAAGTAGAATTGAGCTTGAATTTCCCACTACACAAGCTGCTATGAATTTGCAGAGGGACTTCTATGTGGCAGGACCCAGCCTTTACATGGTGTTTAAAAACCCCCCTTTTTTGCCTTTGATGCATGTCTGTATTCCCCTGACTCATCCACAAGGGGGACATAGTTCTAAACAAATACACAGCTTGTGGTTATTTTCGAATATGCACATTTCTAACCCTTCTTATTATAAATGATTCACTTGGAATGCCTTGGGACAATCTCAAGACTGTGCATGCAGTCACTAAGGAAACTCTTTGACAGGAATACAGAAATATTTTTAGTTTTAGTTTTTAAATTTTTTTAAAATTATTATTTTTATTTTGGGGAACCTTCTGTTTTTGTTTACTGGTGGAGATGAATTCGCTCACCTGAGTGTCATAAGTGACTTCTGATTACTCGTGTATATGCATGTGCTGAAGAGATCATTATGTTTTGTTGTTTTCCAAAGAACATTACTTTGGCCTTCTTGAGAATGGATTGACATTTCTCCACTTGCTTCAGACATAGCTGAAGCTATCTGGTAATTAATCTAGAGGATGTGGTAATGAGCATTTCCCCCTCCCTATGTCTATCTTTTTTTCCTAATAATTAGTTCTGTGTGAAACAAAGATTTGAATTATAGGACAGCAAACAACTTGGCTTGACTTCTGAACTCTAGAAATAGAGTTTTCAGTTTGTATTACAACTATTTTCTAGGGCTCCTAGAAAAAACGAGAAGTATGATTGAGGCCGAGTTGACTGTGGGATCTGAGATTCTTTCTAACCTTCTGGGATTAAAAAATGCAAGCCTACATGCAAGCAGACTCTCCTGAAAGGGAGAGTAGGGAATTTAAGAATGATATCTCATTTTGTAACCAATTTTGAGTGGAAGCACTCACTTTGCATTGTCTGGCTAAGTTTGAATTTTGGAAAGGGAATTTGGTACTTGATTAAGCAGAGCTGCCCTGGCTACTGACTAAAGAAAGGAAACTGTCACTATAGCCTCTTTTTCACTTACTAGCAAGCCTTGAGTTTTCCTATAAGATGTTAATACCAAATGTCTTTTATGCTTGGTATTTAAAATGTAATTCTGCTTATATAGCTATTCAGTATCAGAAATGAAAGAGCAAGATATCATCTCTCTTTTCACCTAACTGTAAATATTATATTGATGAACATTATTTTGCAGAATAAATTGCTGTGAGTTTACCTAAAATTACTCCCCAAGCCCACTCAGATGACTCATATCATCCACAGGAGACTGAATTAGATTGTCATAAATAATGTACTTCACATTTATGTTTATTTCTCAGCATCTTTTTTGAAATTGTTCTTGTGAATGAGTGACATTTTTCCTATGTACATTTGAAGCTTGCTTTATTAGTTCATTTTCTACTTAAAAATCCCAAATGTCTAAATACAGACTTTTCCATCAACCCAGCAGGGAAAACATGGTATTTAAAAATTTCTAGCCATGTGAGATTTCTGGAATCTTCTGTAAGTTCTGGAACTACCAGTTGTGTTTAGAATTACCACCACCTTGGCAAAGGTTTGTTAAATCTATTCCCAAAATCCCTGTAGGTAAAAATTTGTAGAGCCGTGAGTATCTTTTTTAATTCTTTGTAATCCCTGCAGTTAAAAAGCTTTTTCCAGTAGCTAACCTAAACCTTATCTGCTTCAAATTTAGCTAATCTTTTATTGTCCTGTCTCCCCACTAGACATGGGAATGACTGGTTACCTTTCTCTTCAAAGCAACCCTTTACATTCTGTCATCATATCTCTTCTCCTGTGATCCTCTTTAGTTTCCTTTTTCTCCCCCACAGATCTTTTATTTCATGTAGCTCCCCTCTGCTCTCTCGTTTGGCTTCATCCTTCTCAAATCTGAATGCAGCATTGCAACTGAAATCTCAACAGTATTGAACAGAATAAATAATTGTCATCCTTTTCTTGCATAGGGTATTTCTGTTAATGCATCTTGAAGTGATAGCTGCCTTTATGTATCATCCTAGAAATGAGTCAATGGTCTCTGTTCCTCTAAAGATTCAAATCCTTTTCTTCAGAAGAGTTGCCTACACTCAGTTTTGCACTTGATTTAGCCTTAATAAATGCAGTACTTTACATTTGTCTTTACACATTTTTTCTATTGGTGATATTGGACTATTTTTTCTTTCTTTTACTGTAATGCAAACCATTCCAGCTTGGTGTCATCTGTACGTTTTGTGTGTGCTGACCTAACTTCTTGATGAAAATAATTAACAGAACTGGACTTCTGCAGGGTCTGAGCTGAAACAGTCTCCCTTGACACAGAACTGCTGACAAAAATCTGTTTTAATTTGGCCCTTTATTATCAACACTAAGTGGTCTGCAGCATAAACAATTCCAAGATGGCAGCAACAAATCTTCAGTTTATGTTATTTATGACACCTGGTGCAATCTTTCAAGACAGTGTTCTGCATGAAAGTACATTTTATAGTCAAACAGAACGACTTGATCAAAATCTCCACCATCAATGGTTTGTTTGCTTTGAAAAAGTGTCGCTGGCAATCCAAAGACACTAAGTCAGCCTAGATGTTCCTCAAGGGATTATATGATTGACACGTCTGTGTAAAATGAAGACTTGGCTTATTGAAATGCTTCTTCTGTCCCATGTTCTAAAGAGACTTCCACCACTTTCCCTAGCACAATGATGGAGGCAGCTACAACATGGAGAAATTAAGAGTAGCTGTGCCAAGGTCGGGCAATGTGTCCCTCTAGCCCATGATCCTCTCTCCAGTAGTGGTCAGTAGCAGTGCCTCAGTAAAATCGCACGTACAAAAGCAGACACTCAGTAATGGTTTTTCCTCCTCACCTCTGCTCCCCAGGTAATTTCTCACCTTCCAATGGTTTACGGTCTCAAGAGCTTTCCTATGCAGAGGTAATACTGTTGAATAGAAAACTATTCCTGCTTTTGTACAGATGATTTGATTGATTCAAATCCAAAGTCTCACATTTATCTGGATTAAGCTTTGCTCATTTTCTTCAGTTTATGCTAGATTCAGAACAAAAGGCAGGATGTAGAAGTTTGACATTTTCAAAGTAGGCACTGTCAAAAATCTTCCCTCCCTGCAATTCTTTGCTCTATGCACTACATACTGCAGTCTCAAACTTTGCCTATTGATCTGGCCTGGCTTGTTTAATCTGAGCACAAGGACAGCAATATTGATGAGGAGAATGTGAAATATATATGGCATCTGTACCAGTAACTACACTCCCTTTCATCAAAATATATCTGAATAGTGTCACTGTAAATCCTCATTCATTGTCAAATTATTTCCTTTTTACTGTTGTTGATTTCCTCCCATTTTTTAGCAACAGCTGTAAAGGGGTAGTTCTTATTAGATTAATTTTAGACGCTACTTTGAACTTGTTTTTTCTTAGTTCCAGAACTTTTTGAATAGTAGGTGTCATGTATTTTATACTGAACCTAACACGCAAACTTGAATTATCTGTGAGGAATTTTTTTCCCCTCTGTTTTTTTATTACTTTGTTTTTGTGGAGTGGTTGGTTAGTTGGTTGGTTGGTTGGTTGGTTTTTTTGGACTTACTTATTCTCTGGGGAATTAACAGTGAAATGGGATGGCAAAGGCTTTTCTCTAGCTGCTCCCACCAATACAACCACATTGGCAGAATTTTCCTTGCGGTGCTACTGGCCAGACAACGGGAAGAAGACTGTTCTAGCACAACTGTATGCCATATCTGACTAATGTAGCTTAACTAAATCCTAATATTTTGCAGGTATTGTGTTAGTTGTGGGCATGTAGGGGTTGGTTTTAGTTTTTTGTTTCCTCCTTTGGTTTTTTTTTCCTTGCAGACTTGTAGCTCATAAACCTATCCTAGCAAAAGTTAATAATAAGGACCTGATATAAAACTCCCCATGTTGACTACAAAATTAGTTTCAAGTTATTGCATCTTATCACTTTTATTTATTTATTTATTTATTTTTCTTGCTTGCTAGTTTTCTGCTGGATTAGCTAATTGAACAGGCCCATCAAGAGGTCAAAGAAGTGTGGAGCCAGAACAAAAGGATGGGAAGCAAAGTGTGACAGGGGAGAAAAGGAGGGAGCTGCTTGCTCCTGTACCTATTTTGGTAGCAGTAAAACTATACAGGCTTTGCAATTTTGTCAAACTGCACCCTAAAATATGCTGATTTACATGTTGATTTTCCCAGTCACTGGAAATAATGATCTTCCAGGGAGTATTAAGCTACAGTGAACTTTAAGCCAATTTATTTCTGAATGAGAGCATTTCCGTAGGTATGTAATGTGCCTTGGTTTCTGCATGCTAATTTCACGCCTTTAGACTCCTTAACTTCTCAGTGGTCCCCCACATAGATCTGTCCCAACTATGTTATTTTTTTCATTATTTTGAATTTAAAAATGAAGGGGAATCTGAAAAATGCAAATAAGGCAAGAAAAGTACTTCAAAAGTTTTCAGCTCTTACACATCTCACCTTCCTCAGTGTCTAGGCACTGTGTCTAAGCTGAATTCTTAACACAGCAGTGGCAGATCTCTGCCATCATGCTTTTTCTAGACAATTGTAGATTTCTGTTCAGCACAGAGGCACATTACAGCAACTACTTGGGCTATTTTGACTTGATGCCATGCACCTTCTTTTACAGTGGCATTCCAAGGCAAGTTAATCCCAGCACAGCATGACAAGAACACTCTGAAGGCGGCGCACTCACTGGAGGTCGGTGTTGTGCTCCTGCTCGGCTTCTCTTGCACTACACCCGAGTGGAAGGGGGTGGGGGTGGTGGCAGCGGGTAGTGAACCATGGTGACAGATCTGACAGCTGCAGAAGCAAGAAGCTTAGGCTTTGAGACAAAGCTCTGCATCCCAGCCATCTGGGAGGCAGCTATTTTTCCTTGGCTTTGCTGGTGGGTGTTGCCGCTCCGACTGCTGGGGCATGGTCTGCTGCCTGTGAGAGTGTGCAGGCTCTTCATCTGCTATTAGGTTGTGAGTATCTGCTTGCTACCATATGGCTGCATTGAAAACAGGCAGAGAGGAGAATAAGCTGTAAAGCAACAGTAAAAATTCTGTTCAGTGCTCTTCCATGATGAGAGGGCTGCTGGCTCATCCTCCTCTTTACAGCTAGTGGTTTAAATAGATACACCTGCATCCATTCAACCCCTGTCACTTCCCCACTGAACTGCTCCAAGCAAAGGCATGCTTCCCTGCTTGACACTCTGAATCCTGTATAATTCAGGGTGCTCTTACCCTCTGCTACTGGAAACAGGAGGCTAAGGGTGGAATTAAGAGAGGTGGGGTGTGCTTTGATGCAGATGTTTTGGAAAAGTTGCCAAGCTTGCTGGATTGATCTGGTGAGGACGTGGGGGCTCTTCTGTCCTCTGAAAGAGGCTGATTCCCTCACACCACAATAGGAGAGAATCATGTAGCAGCATCACCAACAACAGAAAGAGGATATTTTGCAGTACAATAATTGTCTGTATGGCTAAAGAAGAACAAATGCTTTCCTTGTTCCCCATGGAACTAATAAGGAAAGGCAAGTTGAGGAGTCTAGGATAATTATTTAGTCATCTTAAATATTTATGAGCTACAGAATGTGCTACATGCAATTTAACAGGGACTTGACAATTGCAGCATACATCATCTTGTTTCACAGGGGCTAAAAATACTTAATCTTCCTCCTTTAAAATAAGAGCATTAATCCTAAATATGTCTTAAGCTGAAAACGAAGCTGTAAACTGTGAGAGGAAGGAAAAAGGAAAAAAAGGGCTTTTTTTTTTTATCATTGCAAAGGTGCAGGTTGGGGAAAAGACTGCAGGAACATGAGTTTTGTTGAGAAGATTTTATGCTAGCTTTCTGGGAGTGGTAATGGTGGTAGGGAGTATGTAATTCTTGATATTAAACAGTTTTCCATTGGCTTCACCAAGATCTGGGGAATTTTGTTCTGTTTAGTAGGCTGGAAAAGATATAGATTTTCCAGCTTTATTGTGGTGACAATAAAATTATTGCTGCAAATTCAAAGAATCAGTTACAGTGGGATAACTCTCCCATGCCATCTCTTTACAGTACTCTGGAGCCACAAATCCATAACACAAAGTCTGTTCTCTCACTTTATCTGGCTTTCACATGGTTTTCTGTTCCATGTGTGACTTGCTGATGCATAACTTGTAGTGGAGAAATTCACACTGAAGGACAGCTTCCATTGGCCATGGAATTCAGACACAGTAGAACTCAAGTTTTCTAGAACATGTTGCTTTATTTTAGGCAGTACAAGCACTTGAACAGACTTTCTGAATTTGGCATTTCATAATTTCTGCCTGCATCGGAATCTCCAAATTAGTAGCAGTAGTAGTAATGAAACCTCAGTTACATGGGCTTATAGTAGGTAGAACACTTAGTTCATTTTGAGAGCAACACTGATGTGGAAGAGACCTATAATGTCTCTGGTTCTTATTTCCTCACAAGTTGCACAGTAGACAAATTTGTAAGCATGAATGGATTTGGTCTTAAGTATTTTTCTCCATTTGCAACTCTGTGCAATCAGTTTGCTTGAAAATGTTTCAGTAATGCTGAATTGTCAGCCTACTTAAATTTTGGCTCTTAATTTTGGCAGTTGTCTTCATCCATTGTGATAGCTCAAGAGTGGCCAGGATTAGAGCTACCAGGCATTTGGTATACCTCTTTACCATACCTCAGACATATCTTACTGTTCTACCAGGAAATTTTGTCTTGGAGGAATTTGAATGCCTTGGCATTAGGATAGGATGCATCTCTATGTGTGCACCTAGAGTAAATTTGCTTGCTTTGTGATACCTGGAATTCAGTGTGCATGTGCATATTAAATACACAGAGGCACGTGCGGAAAACCAAGTGCTCTGAGAGCGTCTTTGCTGAACAGATGTGCCTTTGCTGCTCAGTGTCGCAGGACACACGTGAGCCATGTGTGTAGCACGAGCGCTGAGGAGCTGCCTGGTTCTAGAATTCCCTGTCTGACTGCACATAGTCAGCACATGCACTGATTTATGCTCAGAAATCCATGGTCATGCTCTGAAGACAGTCTCTGCATTGCATCAGCTATAACTTATGCATACTGAACAATCTGCATTGGAAATGATCAAGGAGAACAAATGTTCTCCTCCCAAGCATCTAAAATACTTGATATCTTTTGTGCATAATGCAAAGTGTCATATGCTTTCACAGAAATGTAAGGGTTTTAATTTATTGGAATGAAAATGTTGACAGTGTTCTATAAAGGGAAAGACATTGATTTTGATCCAGTGTAAATTGTATAGGTGGGCTGAGTGTACTGTAGGTTGAACATCTCAGAGCAGGGAGCCTAGGAGGTTGCTCATGTTGCAGCTCACTTCTCATTGCTGCAAAGTGGAGGGTTTCAAACAGAACACTTGCTTGAGCTGATGCCTGCTGCATACCATGGTACATGCTCTCATCTTTCTGGCTCAGTGGCAGCAGCAATAATGGAATCTAGAGCTTGCTGCAAAAAAGAGAGGCAGAAAAGAGGGAAAGCAAAACGTGCTTTCCAATTAGATAATGGCAAATATCATACTTGTACTTGTGGAGGGTCAGAAAGGTAACAGCTGAAGGAGTCAAATAATAGACAAATTGATGATGGTAACTAAGAAAATATAAAAGGGACTCAATCTCTCTCTCACTGATAAAGCTGTTTGAGGTGCAGTAGATCAATTTAACCATGGCTGTTGTTAGGAAATTGCTCTTGTTTGATGTACCACAAGCAGATCATGCTGTTTCCTAGGAAACATCTTTTTCCACTTAAAATCTAATTTTCTTACATTGCTAGAACTGATGAGTCACCCTGCCTGGCTTTTGCTTACTTCCCCTTACCTATTAAAATGTACTCACCAGGTAGAAATCCAGGGATTTATTAGTCTTTATCACCTGGCTGTTCAATTAACTCTTCTGGTTCCTCCCTGTTATTAGACAATGTGCTTGATATGAGAAGACAAAATAGGTTAGAAGACAATCAAAATCTGAAATAAATCATGTATCTCTTAATGGGACATGCCTCTTAAACTGAGAAGAATTCCCATACTGAGTAATGTTCCCATTATGACCCACTATGAAATTCTCCATGTTCCTTCACCGGTAACTTGACATCATATTTTCATTATTGTTTTGTTAATTATTCCCTTATTCAGCTGATTTATAAATGAGCTTTGACTTAGCAATGACAATTGCAGCCAGTTACTGCCAGAAAATAGGTAGGTTCTGTTAAATATTGCAAACCATGGTTAAAATCTAAAAGCCGCACTTCTTGGTTGAGACGCTGAATTTTAGGTTTATGTAATGAATGGCACTTAGGCTGAATGGAAAGTTGCCAGAGAAAGAGGCAAGGCTTATTCATGGCTGTGGTCAAAGGAACAGAGGTCAGAGAACAGGTTTGCAGCCTGAGTTTTCAGTGGCTGATGGAATTAAATCCAGTTTCCCGATACAAAGGTAAATGCTACAATTTACAGTTACCTGTTGTTTGTGCTATATATAAAATCCTTGTAGTTTGCAGATGCCTAATGAGCCCCTGTGGCTACATCATCAATAAAAGTTTGGCCCAGCAGAATACAGCTTCCATAAAATTCTCCATGGGCTAGAATTCTTACCCTTTTTCCATATGCAGTTGTGCCGTAATCAGTATTCCTGCTGCTTCCCAGTGCCTCTGATGCCTCAGTAGTCAGTATCCTACTGCCATGCCAAACCCTAGATAGTAATGCTGTGAAGCTTCAGCTGCTGACAAATGGCATTCTATTCAAAGGGCAATCTCTCTGCAAGAGTAAGGCTCAATGTGACTCTGCATCCCAAGAAGAGGATGGGTAAAATAATTCCCCATCCTAACTCTGTTTTAAAACTTAGGAAACTTTTTGGTTTAAGATTTTGGTGTAGTTATTTATTATTGGATTACATGTATCTTATTGTCAATCTATTTGTCTCTGCTAGAACATGGCTTGTTCAGCTGCAGCTGGTGAGTGGGTGGCCTTATCATATAAAGCTATGTATCATATAAATGCTTAAAAAATTTGGTAGGCTCATCACTTGCATTGGCTTGCACTGGTTTTTGCTTATATTTCCTAAATATTAAAAATTAGAAGGAATGATCATGGCTTTCAAGCAGCAGTTTCAAACTATGGTTTCAGAGCAGTTTCTCTAAATTAACATTAGATTATGAAGTCTGTGGAAGTGGTTCTTACACACTTGCGATCTTACAGACTCTTAAAAGCTGTTTGTCTTTTTCTTAATTAAAAGCTTTGAATTCTTATGAGGAGTTCAATTAAAATAGGCCTTTCAAGCTAAATTTCAAGATTTTGATGATAGTTTTGAGGATTTTAGGGACTAGAAGACTGAGTTTCACCAGGACACAGGCTAAGAAACCTCACCTGGCACAAAGAACAGCAAGGTTCAAGCCGTACATCTCTAGTTTGACAGCTGTGACGTACCTGAAAGGCACGTGCAATATGGAAAGATGCTATGTGACTTGGACTTCAGTGAATGTAAATTTTTCTGGTATAAAAGAACTGTATAGATTGCACGTTTACTTTGAAACCTTGCACATGTGAAAAATGACCTTCATTCAGAGTCTGGACTTTTGGAAAACTTTGTGTGGAAATGTGTTGGTGACTTTGATTTTTTTTTCTTAAATGAGTTACGGGAAAGGAGAGACCGTAGAGGCAGGGGAATAATAAAAAGGACATGCTTTAATGTTGTCATTGCTAAATGAAGTATTTGCCAAACATAAATATTCACCCGGGCTCTGGGACTCACCCTTGATGAGGGAAAATACATTGAGCCATACTCAAGCCATTGATTGCAGGCATTTGCTGAGGCCATTTGCCATAAATTAACTTTGTGTTCTATGCTACAATAAACTCAGTATAACTTTCCCACTCTTTTAAACAAGAAAACAAGTTGGATCAAAACTCTGGCAGCAGAATCCACTGCTTCCAAGTAAAATGATGAAAATACTGGCAATTTAGGAGAACTGGCTGCTGCACTCCTCTTTTATTCTTCTGGTGATGTATAAGTGCACTTAGATCTTTTCATTCGTGTCTCTAGCTCTCTGTCTCCTCCTTGATTAATAATTGTGGTATACCACTATGTGCTGCCTACGTGGCGTCTTGTTCAGGTGTCTGTCACTTCTGGTTGCATCTGGGTACAACCTAAAATGCCAGTCTGATGTCTTTTATCCTGGTCAATGGCTCTTCATGACCTATAGGTAAAGGGAGTTGAATTATAAGTTTATTTACTTATTGCTGGAAATGTGCTGGCTGTCTCAGTAAAACATTCCTAATGGAGAACAAAGGCTTTTTGCTGACTTCTGGGTCACCAGAGTAATCCACAGTCAAAACCACTGATCCACTGCAGAAGCTGTCCCCAGATCTCAATTTTTTATCAAGGACCACAGCACAAAAAGGAGGCTAAAACTTATGCAAAACGTCAGCACTTGCTTGTTCTCCAGTTCATATAAACTTTTTCTGTTGTTTTGATTCACATGGGTCATCCCGGTCTGTTAAGATCAAAATGAAACAAGAGTTTCTCTTGGTCCCCAAGAGAGAAATAATTCATTGTTTGTTTCATTTCTTATCCAACCATTTCATAAGCTCCACATTTATTATAGCAAGACATGCAGAAGGCCCCAGCTCTGCTGAGAATATTCATGCAGTTGTTGACCAGTAACACACCATGAATAAATGGGTATAATTTATATGCATAGAACATCTAAATCCTGTTAAGCCAATGAAGTCTGATGAATTGATGAAAATTCTCACCATTTGTTCCTGTTTCTTTGTCTACCCTGTTGGCAGGAAATCATTTGGCCTAACCTTAGTGTAGCTCACACCATCGCTGTATAATCTTTACCTTTCTCACATTTGTGTAGTGAGAAGTTGTTCTTGTCCAGAGACACACTTGAGATTCTGGAGGTAAAGCCAGACTTTGCTCTTATGTATGCAGTATTGCTCTTGGAGAAAAATGGAACTATGCTCTCTGTGCTAATGATATAATTATGGGGCCCCTCTTCCAGGAGTAGAAAGAAGATATTAGTTATCATAATGTGCATGAACGTGGACTTCAATGCAAAATTTATAAAGAAGATCAAATGGATCATTTCTACTAAATAAGGTAGGTCTTGGTGAATAATAGCATGCAAAAATATGCTCAATAAATGTAACCTTTATACTCATAGAAGTACCTCTTTTTTTTTTTTTTTGAAGGGGAGTGTTTGAAGTCTTTTGCTGTAATGCTGATTGTAAGTATTCGAAATGTAGTTATTGAAATTTGATCTCTCATTTAGGGGTAGTGACAAATCACATACTGTTGTTTCCACTTCCTGACTATATTATCAGAATTCTTGTAATCAGTGAGATGTCTTCAGAATGTTACTGGGGATTTTAATCTATTATTCTGGATAACAGAAGAAAATAGAGGGTTTGAAAAATTGTCAACCACTTTGTCAGTCATGAGTGGCCAGGCCTTTCCTGAAGCACTGCATGTAGAACATTTTATTTCCTTTCTGATACATTGGTTTCACACAGAATTTAAAATTTACCTCGTCATCATACTTGCACCAAAACATTACATGAGCAAGTATGGTCCTAATTGAGATAGATATTTTCCTACCTTTATAATTAGTTCTATAAATGTCTTTAAAGGGGTTTACAAACTTAGATTATGCAGTGTCCCAATTGCGTAAAATCTATTGCTTGTCTTTTATTCATATGCATGCTTAAGATTACTTGTCTTTGTGTGCATATGAGAATAGGTATTGATTCCTTGACAGACCATGTTAAGCAAACAAAAACCCGAAGGAAATAAGTTTTCAAGCCTTTGTGACAGGTTTTGCTGTGTTTGCTGTGTATAGAGATGAATGATTTGAGATGAAATGGAGGAACCTCAAAGAATTAGTGAGATATAAGTTTTCACCAAGGTGAAAAAGTACAGTATCTTTCTAGGTTTGTCCTGGAAACAAATATTCTGAGCCTGTATAACTGAATGACTAATTTTTTGATTTAAAATGGGTATATTCAAAACTTCCTACTTTAGGGATACATATACATCAACATTATCCTTCAAAATTTTGCTGGTTTGTTTTGGGGCTTTTTTTCCCCCACATTTCTTCCTGCCCTAGGAGGTATAAAGTACATGAAATATGATTTCACAGGAGCAACATGCACGGTTACCATATGCAGATAATGCTACCATAATGGTACATCAAAACAAGAATTCAGAATTGGAACATTTCAGAATGGAACATTTCAGAATTGGAAATTACCAAAATTAAGGATTTTCTAAGTTATGAGAACTGACTTTTTAAACTTCAATAATGCTATTTTAATAGAGTCCTTGTTACTTAAGATGTGTTTTTAGGCTGCTTGGAACAGCAATTCATTCTCTTCCCTCCTTTTGTTTTTGTACTGTAGCATCATACAGACAGTTGTAAAAACCATCGAGAGAAATAGGCTCTTCCGGCTGATGGCTCCAAAGCCTGGTACCAGAACAAAGGTGGTGCAGTGTCAGATCTTTGTTCTCTGTATGAATGAGCACCCAAAAGGGGAATGAAAGAGTTTCCATGTTGTGGAGATCAATGGGTGACTTAGAGTGGTGAGCCTCAGGACTCTTTTTCTCTGATCCAGGCTGAGGAGGAATGTGTCATCTGCCCTTCTGCTCATTTTCTCTAGCTAATAACTCCACAATCCCTTGTGCTTCTGGGTTGTCTGAGTCTTTTTTATTCTTTATCATAGAATGATTTGTGTTGGAAGGAACCTTCAAGCTCATCTAGTTCCAACCCCTGGTTGTGGGCAGGGACAATTTCTTCCACACTAGAACTAGTGGAAGGGGCTCAAGACTCCATCAAACCTAGCCTTGAACACTTCCAGGAGTGAGACATACACCGCTACTCCAGGCAAGCTGTTCCAATGGTTCACCACCCTCTCAGGAAAGAATTTATTCCTAATGTCTTCTCTAAACTCACCCTCTTTCAGTTTAAAGACATTCCCCTTGTTCTGTCACTGTGTGCCCTTGTTAAAAGTCCCTCTCCAGCCTTCTCATAGGCCCCTGTTAGGTACTGGAATGTCCTTCCTGAAGTCATTTATTCTCCAGAACAACCTGAACAACCCCAGCTCTCTCAGCCTGTTTTCATGGAAGAGGTGTTCCATTCTTCTGATCATCATCTTGGCTTCCTCTGGGCTCACTTCAATGGGTCCGTGTCCGTCTTACACTGGGGGCTCCAGAGCTGGATGCAGCACCCCAGGTGGCATCACATGAGAGTGAAGTAGAAGGTGAAAATCACCTCTGACCTGCTGATCACACTTTCTTTGGTGCACCTCAGGATCCTTTTTGCTTAGCTGTATATGGGGGACACATTTTCAACTCTTCAGTGGGTGGTTTTCACTGCTTAATACCTTTCTTTTTAACCTTGCCTTGCTCCTATGAGCCTAGAGGTTTCACTTCTGACAATCCATGTGTTGTTCCCCATGCCCTTCACCAAGTTCCTGTTCCCACTTCTCTCCACTCCTTCCTCTTCCAAGATGTATCCCTCCCTTGCTGCTTCCATGTACTACATGAACCATGTTTCTGATTCCCAGTTCTTCTGTCAACCTCCTTCCCTGCTCTTATACTGTTGCCTCCTCTAGGAAGATCTCCCAAGTACGATCCCAAGTGTGAGATAAATGTTTATTCATCTACCACCTTACATAGCTGGGTCTGATTTTAGTGAACTTGAAGGTGATCAAAATAAGAAACAAAACTTGAATGAATTATACAAAGCTATTTGCTGCCTCTGAGAAGCTGGTTGCTTTTATTTGTTTGTTTGTTTTGGTGGGGCTTTTTTGTTTGGGTTTTTGTTTGTTTTTTAATTTGGTTGGTTGTTGGTTTTTTTGCCCCCAGAGTATTTCTTCGATTGTATCATTTTCAGATATAAATATTATGTCAAGGCTGCTTTTGGTGCCCCCATTTGTCTTGTGAATAGTTTTGTTTCCCAGCCCAAGATGGGATGTCTAGCAAATGACCTTCCCCTAAGGGTCTTTTCATTTCTGCTGAAAAAGGCAGAGCTGGAATTAGAGTCAACGTAACTGTCAAGGCAATGCTGCACCCAAGTTAATAGTGACCTATTAGGTAATGTGGCTATAATGCGCTTTTTTTTTGTCTATACGGCATTGCAGTGAGGGGATAGTCTCAGCTACAATGTGTTGCAAAGTGTGGACCATGAAATTTTGTTTCACCATAACTATTCAGCAGCTTTAGTGTGAGTGCAGTAGCTGTGTACTGAATGTCCACTATTAACAAATAATTTATAGCTCAGGTGAATCTCCAACAAAACATCACAAATCTCAGGTGCTGTGTGACAGAGACAAATATAGTCAAAATCTCCAGGGCCTTCTTTCTTCCCACCTGCCAACTTCATAATGTGGAGACCTTATCACATATAGTATGACAACGTGTGTCTTTCCCCTGAGCTTCCTTCCAGGCATTGGGACTTTGGTCACCCTTTCACCCAGGAGACTTTATATACTTGACACCTTCATTGAAGGCAGAGCATATGGAAATGAACCGCAATGCAGCATGTGGTATGAAAATGATTTTAAATTCTGTCATTATCACAGTTTAGCATTGTGGTCAGAGCTTTCCCTTAATTACTCCCTAGAGAGGAAAAACTGCTGATACTATAACTAGACTGAGGCCATCTACTAAACCCAAAGCCTGTTTTTAATTCTGAAAATTAAATATTTATTGTTCACAGGAGCATTTTGTTAAAAATAAAAATAAAAGAGAGAGAAAGAAACAAATTTGTGGAGTTAAGTTCATCACCTCATGGGTGTGGGTTGGCAGATATGGATGTGCATTGCTTCAAGAGGCCAGACTCCCTTTTGGCAAAAGCAGAGATCTGACTCCAGACAGGTTGAGAAGGTGAATTTTAGTTGTGTATATTACAAGAGTGCATGTTTCTGAAAGTTGAATTTCAGAAGCCCAGCAGCAGTCATTTGAATGCTCATCTATACTCTCTCACTTTAAAGAAACCGTGATTTTTTTAAACCTCAACTGCAGAGGATATTTCATGTGAAATCCATAGACTTCAGACCATTAGATTCACTCTGAATGTCTTTGTGATAACTTAGGCCAGCATATTCTAGCCTTGATTTTAACCTCTGCTTTCGTATGTCATCCTATATGATGATGAAACTTTTTCCTGACTTTTCTATGCTACTCTGTTCATAACTTCAATTTCTCTATATTTCCACGTACTCTTTTTCCCCATTTTCTTTAAATAGTAATGCAATGAATAACTGTCCTAACAAGGTGCATGTCCTTTCCAAGTGAGAGCTGTCCTGCGGTCATTAGCACTTAGTCTAGCAGATGACATTCTAGCAGTGATGAGATCTTGATATTACTCTTAATCTTGCTTCTAATTGGGCGTACAATTTTGGGCAAGCCTTGTCTGCTGGCATCTATTTCCAGTGAAGGGGAGATTATAATTGGCAGTGGTAACTTGACTGAAGAATGATCTGGCATACAGGGCAAGGCGGCCCAACTACAAGAAGGAGTTAAACTGAAAGCAGGAACGCCAGAGGCAGAATAGATTCCTTGCAAGAGTGGAAATTTCCCTTGGTGGTGAGAGAAGAAACAGCCTCAGCATTGTTTTGTGGCCATCCTGGGTTGCAGGTGCTCAGGGGCAACCTTTGGGCAGTAGAGCCAGGACAGAGGTGAGGTGCCCAGTGCAATAGCTCTCAGGATTAGTGCTGGTGCATAAGTATATAAGGCATCTGCTTGTAACACATCTTTTCAGACTGCACATCAGAACTGCAGAGTGTGGTAGGACTCTGCCCATGCATTGTTTATTACATTTTACTTTTATGTTTAAGTAAATATGTTTTTAATTCACCTCCAGGGATACCATGAAAATTTCTTAACACTTTTCTAAAGTTTGTCTCTTCCATATATGGTTTTACTTTTTCAGTATGAAGGACTCTCTTATCATAGAATTTTGATGTAGTTTTACACAAGGAAAGCATGAACTTTTCTGGATCTTAGTGCTGATGGTAAAGGACAAGTGAGCAAAACAGGCTGAAATAAGATTCATAAGATTAACTCAGCCTTTTGCAAGTTAATATAAACTTTTAGTTCAGCTGGCAACTTTTTCCTGGAATTCAAATGTTTCTGCAGATCTTTTTAAGCAGTGTAATGCTTAGCAGGCCCTTGCATGGAGAACAGACTTGTCTCCTGTCCCTATAGACTTTGCCTATTAATTTGTTTTTGGTTTTAGCTTTGCTATCTGAATAAAAAGTCCTACGTAGATAAACTAGTTTTGTTCAAGTTTAGAAAGATTACAGTTTGGGGATTAACACAAGTGTTGGAAGGGTCAGGCAAAGTGAAATTCTCAGAGACTGAAGAAGGCGTGCAAAAGTGAATGGGTGCAATGAAAGTAGGGGTGCCAGCCTTGCCTCCACAAGAGTCTATAATTTTTGTAGCTGTAGTCACCTATTGCAAGATACAATCCTAAGGAAGACGAAGGTATAAATAATTTTTATTTTATTTTGCTAGGTTGTTTGTCAAAAGCCTTCCTTCATGGTTTACCTTGAGGTAAGAGATATACAAAGCACCTTCTCCACATCAAGGCCTTTCTATAAAAAAGCAATGTTGTTTTAACTAATCCTAGACTTACTGATCCTGACATTTCCAACAACCAGAGCTTGTGTGCAAGACTTAATAGGCCTTTTTGGAAGTATAGACAGGAAAGCTAAGCTTAATTACTTCATTTAATTTTCATAAAGCTTGGTAATTTTCAGTGAGTGCCTTTATGCCAGCTCTCAAGCCAATTTTTAATTATTTAGCAAGACATTTAAGCACATACGCTGATCCATGCTATTCATCAAAGCACTTTGGAACCTGCTTATGTGCCACTTGAACGGGTTGAAAGAGATGCTTAAGTGTCTGCTGAATAGGGAAAGTTTATAAAGTCAGGACCTTAACAGGGAGCTGCTTGAATACAGTGATCAGAGATACAGGTACCAAAAAGTGTCCACCTTTGTCAGCATTGCGAAGACCTGAGACCAGGGTAAAGTACATAGCAATGTAAATGCCCCCTTCACTTCCCCCCACCTTGCTTTGGGCAGATTTCACACACAGTCTTCAGCTGGTTTTGCTCACAAATTGATTTTTGTGTGTGTGTCTGTGTAATTTCAGTGTCACCAGCCTGGCTTGCCTGATACTGCAGTCTTTTTCAGAAGCAATAAGCCATGCAGTCTGATGTAGAAACAAGTCTCCATGGAGCTAATCGGCTTTGGTTTTTTGCTCTGAGCACTTGCTGGTTTTTTTCCCTTGCAGTGATATTGGAGCACTGTGTTAACTCTAACAGAACTACTGACTGACAAACAAATGTCATGAAGTTGTCTTATAAGCTAAACTATGAGAGTAACTTAAATCTTACTGAGTCAGAGGGGCAAAAGGTAAACAAGCTCAGTTTGGGTTAGAGTAATTTTTAGATTAATCATACTTTCGCTTATCAGTGTTTTAAAAAGTAAATGATTTTAGGAATTCTGGACCAGGGACTTGGCTGAGGGCACATCTCTTTTCTCATGTTATGCTGTTAATTGTGAGCTCAGGCCTAATTTTCTTAGGCTGCCCTGGAATACAGTGTGTGTTTTTATCAAGTCATTTTATCATTGACATGGTTGCAGCAAGTCAAAATAAGCCAGGCTAAGGTGATATACTGAACTTACCTATGCAGGTTTTCTGTATGCAATCCCTGTATCTAAAGCATATCTCCAGAGAGCAACACAAAACAAAAACATACAGGCTTTGTGATCTGTCTTTAATGTTTTCTTTTGTTCTTGTGATTTCCTTTGGAGAACCAGGGTGTTGTCTCTGCATAATATCTTTAAAATCCCAGAGAAATGAAGAACCTTTATTGACCAAAACTGCAATGAGAAAGTTCATTTCACAAAGCAAGCCAAGAGGTTAATGGGGTTTTGAGCATGTGTAGGGCATCACATATGTTCAAGCAGGAGCTGTGGGGTGTTTTATGAGGAGGCACAGATATTTTAAAGCACACTGGACTGCCCATACAGACTTGATGAAGAATTAATCATGAAACTTAATTTGCAACAGCTTTGTTCACAACAGGAGCAAAATACCTCAAAATCAAAGAAAATAGAGGGGAAAAAAAAGAGAAAAATATAAAGATAGGTTTCCAGGATAACAAAGGAGACCCTGCAGTCTATTAGTGGGATGACTACACCAGCTGACAGGCTGATAGACTGCTCCACAATCCCCAGCACACCTGTGTATGTGGAGCCACCTGTCATAGGAGTGAAAAATGTATCCTGAGTTATAGAACTGCAAACTCAGCAACACTTCTGCAAGGGATCAGAGGAGTGAAATGGCCCTCATGTTAGGTTTTGTTGCCAGAAGTTTTCTCATGTAAGGAAAAAAAAACCATGAAAAGCTCACTCAGAAAGTAGTTTTGTCATTTTTACAGTATTAGGACCACTAGAAAATATATTACCATAGTAATGAAAAATGTCCATGGCTATTGTGTATAGTTAAGTTTGTTGATTCAGGTAAAAATATTCTCTCTTATATACTGCTTTACATCAAAAAAAATGCTTCAGGAAAATGAAGGGTGAGCTGGAGAGTGGAAGGAACACAGGACAGGAAAATCAAGGCTTGCAGAGGGACCAAGGAGGAATCATTCCATATCCTGTACTCACTGTGGATGGCAAATGCTTCCTAGCTCTCAAACCACCACAGGTGTGATATGCTGCAGAAGAGGTCAAGGCCTTGGTCAAGGGCTAGAATCTACATGAAAAATCTACTGGGTAAAATTCTCAGATGACTTTAGGAAACTGAGGGTACCCCAATGGATGTTGAAAACAGTCCTTATTCATAGAATCATGGAATGGTTTGAGTTGGAAGGGACATCAAAGACCATCAATTTCCAACTCCTTCTACTATGGGCAGGGATAATTGATCCACATAATCTGACTGTAGGGAAAATTCTTACATAAACTGATTTCTGCCTGTTTCCTGAGCTTATGAATGGCACTCTTTGCCTAAAGGGATTTTATGTGTCTGGTGAGCCAGTGTACACAGCCCAGTGTTCTCTATCTAGCTGTGACATGTTCCAGTGCTGCAGTGGGAAGTGAAATAAAACCAGCAGAAACTAGTTGTGGAAGGGCTTTTTTTCCTGGTAATTGGTAGAAGGTTCAAGCATAATTGCTTGTAAAAATGATGCAAACAAAAGATGATTGAATCTCCTCTGAGGCACTTAAGTTATCAGCACATCAGGTAACAAGGACTCAAATTACAAATTTTATTTCTCATTGCTGTGATTTTGTAAATAGTCCCTTTCATAAATTTGGAAAATTCACATCTTCAAATGGCATTGATCCCTTCTTCTGATGACTCTTCTTAGTAATTTCATCACTCCCCATATGATTAGAAGTTTCCTGTATTCATTTACCTCCAGCATAGGCTAGTTATTTTCTTTTGGTTTACACTTTGCTGCTGTTTTCAACAGTTACCCCTACGTTATATTATTAAGGAGTTAGCATATAACATGTCAGCCCTGGGATAAATTTGACAATCAGCTTCGTATTAGATCTTTTATTTGATGGCTGTTCCCACAACCGGCCATTACGCATTTTCTTTAACTGCTCTAGTGTAAACTTACTTTTGTAGCCATAGCTGTCCCAAGCAAATGCTCCCGAAGAAGACAACATCTTTCTTGTTTCACACACTCCTACTGTGTGAAATGCTTTTGTTCTTACAAATATTTTGCTTTATGAAAATATCCTAAACCCACATTAATTTTCTCACAGCTGTAGTGCTGTAGTAAATTATGGGTGTTTCCTTAAAGCCTCCAGCTGATGAGCCCAGTCCCAGATTTATATCTTGAAGTATTTACGTTCAAAGTACATTTACATTTATTCATTTTTGAATGGATAAATTTGTACTTTGGGTTGTTCACTACTACTCACTCCTTCATTCTTTTGGTTGTGTTGTAAGCTGGAAGGGAAAGGTTTTGTGATCTTGTTCCCTTTCTCCTGACATCTCATAGAAGGGACTTTTCCAATACCTCTGGATGCAAGACATGGAAGCTAAATATTGGAATGAGAAAGACATAGGAATGGGGCACATTTTATTGTTAAATGTTTTATTTATTGAAAAGTACAAATCTGGGTTAACTTAATCTACTTATGAACCCAAATATACTATGATTCCCTACCCAACATGTACCCTGAAAAAAAAAAAAAATTAAAGAACTGGAATTTTTCATTGAAAAAAAAAAATCCTTCAATCTCTACTTTGATTTTAAATAAAATTGTTTTTATTTTGAGAAGAGCTTCTCTAACTTGGAAACATAACGGGGCAATTTGAGAATTTTGACATAACCACAAATGTTTGCTTAAAAGTGTTCTCATTTTCACAAGAAAACCACGTATTTTTTCCTTTTGGGCAACCTGAAACCAAACTCAGGTAGCAAGTGAAAAACAATGGTATTTGTACAGCTTTAGTTGATATTAAACTGCTCCTATTTCTTGTGGTGATAACTCTGCAGAAGGTTCACAGAAATCTCACCCCTTGTGCCATATGTTTCTTTTTGTAACTCATTCTTTGCTAAGAAGAAATAAATTTCATTTTTCTAAGAAATTTCCCGATTGGTAATTTTCCATGGAAACCCAAATATTTGTCAAAAACTGTGGAACCGCTGAATATAAAATGTCTCCTTCAACTCCTCTTCATTTTTAATCAACTCCAGCCAGAGCTAAGGCTGCTTTCTGCAGGAGCAGCCCTTATGTTGCTGCAGTTGCTGAATATTCTAGGACATATTTAATCAGAAAGTCTTGCTCGGAACTGAGATGTAAGCCATGACCAGCTGCAAGCTTTTCCTGATTATTTATTTATTTGTTTCTTTGCTGTTAAGGTGCAAAATGGAGAATATTCCCATATTTATAAATTCAAAACCTAAGTGTCTTGATAGTTATAAAGAATAAAAAGTGCATGGTAAATACTTTTGTCTGGAACAAAGCAAAACTGGTTTCAGTTCTCGTCTCTAACACTACTTTCCAGTGTGACTTTGGTCGGCTCAGTAAATCATTCTGAGCTTAGTTCCAGTCAGCTGTAATGCCAAGAGAATAGTGTTTCTTTTTTTCCACCTGTTCTGTAATTTATTACAAACTCTTTGAGGCAGCAACTGATTTTTCTTGTACGCCACTTTCTGTGACACTTAGCCCAGCTTTCTGGAAATAATTAATTTTTCACTTCATGATCATTCTAAGAACTAAAAAAAATTGTATGCGCGTGAAATGAACTTTCCCCTGTTTACTGCATTAACCAGGTAAAAAGTAAGTTTTGGTTGAATGCATTACAAACCATTATTTTTCCAATTCAAAATTTATGTTCAAATAAACTCTAAGGAAATATAAATGTAAACAATAGTTTAATTAAATATAGATATTATTATAAGGCTGAAAACCAAGTTTGAAATAAAATTAGGAGAAAGTTTTCTGACTAGAGGGATATTTTCAGGTTTGGTTTCTTTTTCTGTCATGAATGTCTCAAACATTAGCGTTATAGTTCTCCTATAAGAACATTTTTCAGGGTTATGATCCAAAATTTGATCCAGCTGTGTCCAGCATGGTAAGAACCTGAATTTTTTTTGGCAACTGGAGGTGTTCTGTAGCAGTATGAGATATTGACCTCACCACTTTTTAAACTCTGCAGCACTTCCCTGTACGGATATTATGAGGACTCAGAGTCTGACCTGCTGATCAGGTAAGGGAGTTCAGAAGCCATTTCTTCAGCCTTTTGGAAAATTGCCCGTAAATTTGCTAGTGATTTCCTGTGTGTATACATGTGCATGTCCTGACATGGCTCAAACACTGAAGTAATAAGGAAATATTGACTTCCACCCAGATGTCTGCTTCATTGAGCAAGTGTTGGTCAATGGATTGATGCAGTATCAGCAAGCATCTGACTCCCTGTTAGGAGAGAACTGCCTGCACACTAGCAGGCATTTCATTGCAGAAATGTCTTTGGAGTAAAGTAAGGGAGCATACATGATTACTGGATATCAGGAGGACTTCAATTAATTGAAAGACATTTTTTAAAATACATCAGTTTTAGCATTTTAATTAATTCTGGTGGATTTTATGCATGCTCAGATTAGGATGTGTGAAGTTTTAACCCATTAATATGTCCCTTTCAGTCAGAAATGCAACAAGTTAGTTGCAATATTAACACCAAAACTACTCAAGGGATGCAAAAGATAGTATTGCAGTACTAATGTTATCTCCACTGGGCCACACAAGTCAGTGTGGAACTCATTCAGCCAAAGACATGACCAGAACACTCAGAGAGTGAATATAAGCTCCAATTAAAGTCAAGGGACCCGAGCTCCAGCTGCTCTGAATCAGTGTAATTCCACAAAAAGAAGAAGTTGGCATAGTGTCAGTTTATACATGTTGACCCCCCAGGCTTGGCTCTGTTAAAATATGGATGTGGACACTTTCAGAGAATGGCCCTGCAGCGTACTTGGCAAGTGGATGGATAGATAATACCCTGATACAGAAATACTTCTTGGACATGTGCTTAAATCCTGTTGCTAATGAAACTAATGGTACGTTTGCATCCACAGGAGGCAGTCTCTGTCTGAGCCACTACATTCTCTTCTGAGCATGGATCATGGTTTTATTTGACTTAGATTTTAGTGCTGTTTTGAGGGAGATGTGTTTCAAAATGTGGATTTTTCTCTCTTCATGAATATTCCTTGCTCTGAGATGGAATTTCATGGCCTTGTGTGACTCCTCCAGTGCATCTGTTAATGGCTGCTGACGTACCACAGACTCGCACACTTTACTGGTGACAAAATTGCTCAGGGTTTATGTGCAGACACGTTAGAGAGCAGTGCCTGGCTTCTGATGTGTCAAAAAAAAATGTCTTCAGAAACAGTTCAGTGGTAAAGTCACAAGTTAGAATTGTTTATCATCATCAACAGACTGAACTAATAACTTTTGTCATGAGAAATGGTGAGATTAAATAGGAGTGTAGGGGAGGAAAAGCTTTTATCTTTGGGAGTACTGGTATGCATAGTGTGTTAAATAGCATATCTTTTCACATGGTATGACATCCAGAGAAATAAGAAATGTGTGAGAAATACCTAAAAGATTTGTTAACATCACGGGTCTGCAGTCTGCAGGAATTAGTACAGTTGGAAGGGAACACAGATCTTGCTAAAACACAGCATGATCTAAACTTCTTCAGGTTGTTTTAAAAGCATGGCTCTGATGTCATGGAGTCAGTAAAGATTTCAGTTCACCCCCTGTAGAAACAGACTGTGTTAGATCATCAGTTCTGGAGAAATCTCAACTGGGTCATTGCATTTCTCAAGCTTTTCAAAGTTCTTCCTACTTTTTCATGGGGAAAATCTTGTTTCAGTTGTGTATGGGATTTTTCAGGCTCATTTTTGGTCTGTCACATTATGTGCCAGTGGTTTCTTTTGCCATGGACAAGGTTATATAGCTGTGACACATATAAATTTTTTATTATGTGGGTGCGATATGAGAGAAAAGGTGTACCTGAGAAGAAATAGATCTATTGTAATCCTGTGACTGCATCATTTATCTCTTGCTATTGACTCTAGAGTCTGCCTTCTCTAGGATTTATTTCAATATTTTCTGTTCAACTTTCAGGACCAGCCAGTCTTGTAATACACATCATTATACCCTTCTAGGAGTTATACATGTGTGTGATGTGTGTGTATGCATGTATATATATACATATATATATACACACATATATGTGTATATATATATTATACACACACATATATATGTGTATATATATCTATATATATATATATCTATATATACACCTATATATATATATATATCTCCTTTGTTTAAAAGCTCCTGAAGTACAGCTGTGCTGTTAGGCATATGTTCCACAGAGTTTGGAAGGTGGCATAGCATGGGGGCTGTGGTTAGACCGACTTCACCATTGGTCAGCAGTGCAGCACACCACAACACACTCAAATGAACAAGCTGCTCAGGAGATAACAGCCTGAATTTTCTCTTTGTTTTTTCCTCTGTGCTGGAGTGGGGCTCAAGCATGCCCACGCTGCGGCTCCAGCTGCAGCTCTACAGTGTGATGTGGAATCCAGTTTGGCTCCCCCTCAGTGATGGGAGAAGTCTGTGGGAAGACTAGGAGAAGTGGCTGGGGATTTTTCATCTTCAGCTGAAATATCCCATGACTTTGCTGTGATATATGGGCAACCAGGAGGAGCTCAACTCCTGTCAGTGCCTTGGAGAAAATCCTGCCAAACTGTCTCTCTTTTTCAAAGTGAGCATGCATTTCTTCGTTCTTTTTTGATGGCTGGAGTTTTGAAAATCTATTTAAGGTCTTACTGGTTTTTGTTTGTGCTTGAACCTCTTACCAGTACAATAGACGGGTCTGTGGACAAAAGCCAAGTATATTTTCAACCTGTCCATTTTGCAAAATGAGAAGGAGAAAGGAAGACTAGTGGTGCTTGAATAGTGATTATTCTAGACTCAGAAACATAAATCTGTGACGTTGAACTGGTGCTGACACTTCCTTCTAGCAATAATTGTCAGATCAAGACAAACTATTAATACTGTGTGTCCTAGTAGATGAAGGGGTTTTGTTTCCCTCTCCAGAACAGAAAGTTGTCAAGGCTTAATCTATACTGTGTTGAGTCCTTAGTAGATGAATTTGCCCATGGAAGGCAATGAAATGTTTTGCTGTGAGGCCTCTCTTCTCTGTCTGCCTTATTCCCCCCACACTGGCATCACCCAGAAACCTGCATGACTTCTGACACTTCCCCTGGTGCAACTTCTGTGGTTAAAGATATGTGGATTCATTTGGGAACATATAAGCAGGTTCCAAAGTCATGCTGGCTTCAGACGAAAAATGTTGTTGCTGAATGCAGATTCTTATTATCTTCTTGAATAAGAGAAATAACCAATGGGTTCAAAAATGTGAGATACCAAGTGAAACTGCCTGAAAGCAGGATAAAAACAAAAGCAGCGCACATCATGACATAAAGAGGAGTTTCTGGGAAAAAAACCATCAACACAGTTGCATCTTGTAGCAGAACATTTATAAACAATTCTGCTGTTATTATTTTTTCCAGGGGATGCCACTGCAATTACTTTTTTCCTTATGCTTGATAAAAGCCAAAAGAATGTCTTTGTTGCAAATCCTCTTTATTACTGCCAGTCAAATTCTCCCTCTAAACTTTAGTTCATAGAGCAACTACGATTCTTTCCATAAGCAGAGAAAAGTTCTCCAGTTTTCTTTTGTTGTGAAACAGTTGAAAGAGAAGCTGGGCTCTGTGGTGGGTCCTTGTCACTTACCACAGGCCACATCTATCTGTGCTCAATGCATCCTCTGGACAAGTACACACAGGTGTTCCAAATGCATGTGCCCAGGACTAGTTTCCAGGCATAAATATCAAAAGCAAAGCAAATAAACAGAGTGAATTTTAAATATGAAGTGGTATTGTCACTACATCTTTTTAGAGACAAAGGCGTATCCAGCAAAGCTAATGATAATAAAGTGATTCTGCCAGATTATTTAAGTGCAAATTGGATTTACTTGAAGGTTATGTAGAGGATGACTGTGGATTTTGTATTTAGCTATGTTTGATTCATTGAAACTTTGTCATTGAAATCACAGATACTCTTAATTTTGATGCTATATCAGGATAGAATAGCCAGCAGAGGGAGCAAAGGCTTTTTAACAATAAGCTATTGGCAAGAACTATGTGACCCTATAGGGGAATCAGGAAGGAAGCAAACTTTCTCTTTGCTACTTTCTCTCCCTCAGGAATGGAAGAAGAGGTGAGAGGGAAAGGTTTGCAGACTTAGAAAAGAAATAGAGTTGTGTGTTACTTTCAAACTTGAATTTAAAGCAGACCATTTAAAAAATATTGGAAATTCAGCCCCATAAATAAAATGCTACCTCACTTGGGGGCAGGGGGATGGAGGAAACAAAACCAAACACAACCAACCAAAACCTACAAAACATTTAAGAATGACAGTTACTATATTTTTTTCCTATTTGTCCATGTTTTCAATGCCAAAACCAGTTTCATATAATGGCTGGGATCGTTATGAAATGTATCCTGTGGTTTTGGCCACTTACACAAAGTTCTGTCACAGAGGGCTCTGTAATGATAATTTTCTATTAATTGCTATCTAAAAAGGCCAACCATTATAATTTCAGCACAGTCTTATTCATAGATCAACATCAATTACCTTGGCCAATCGTGAACATTTTGGGAAAAACATCAAATTAAAAAATGATGGAGAAAATACTGGGGTTTTTGATGCCACTTCTCCTCTGCTTTTTAAATTTTTTAACCCTTCTACCTGTAGTCCTTCAGGTTTGCATGTAGATAATTAAGGTCCTGTAAATTAAGATGCCAACAATTTCAGATCTGGCTAGTCCCTGCCCTAAGCCTGCCTCGTCATCTCTGGAACAGCTGCAGATTTTTGTGCTGAGAGACTGGACCAAACACATTGAAGAGTGTATTTGGTATGCTTTCAAAGGGCTAGGCACACTCATCCCCAGCCCAGAGAACTGGAGAAGAGGGAGGGGGCAGAAATATCTCAAAGGAGGAGAGGGCCTGGTGACGTGAATCAGGATTTAATGAGCTGACCACCTGCTCTTGAAATCCTCATCTGCAAGATATTTGAGCCTATGAATTCAGACATGATACCTACAGGCTTTTCAGCTAATCTTGTTGTCTGACAGCACAGTCAAAAAGAATGTGACCTCAGGAATAGAGAAGATACCTACTTGATATCCTGGCAGAGCATGTTAATAAACATTTTAGCATCAGCAGTGCCTGCTCAGCAGTCTGTAAGTTAGGAGGCACGTAAGGTTACTTAGCTCTAACATTTATTCTGTTTTGTAAACTCCTCAGTTTCAGGTTTTGGATTCACTTGAATCCTCAGTCTTAGCTGGTAATATGCAGAGGGAGGTGTGTACCACAACAACATCTGCAGACTTGTGCATGCAAGCACAAGACTAACTTTTGGAAACAAAGAGGAAAGAGCCACAAGGATTGTTTCCCACTGCTCTGTTTTAACCTTTCTATATCTGTCTTCCTCTAAATGTGCCAAAAGTGAATGGCTCTGCATCCAAGGTAACTGTGTGGCACAGAGGGCCCCCTTCTGCCCTGTTACCGACAGTGCTTGTGGTACCATCATCCTTATGCAACATTCTCTCAGTTCAAATAATTTAAGAGAAGCTCCAGCTTAAATCAAGTGGCTGTTGTACTTATGAAGCAACACTCAAATTAAACCATGCTGTAGAATATTCCCAGGGTTTAAGCCATGCTATAGAAGATTCCAGGGCTTCCTTGTCCCGACAGGGAAGGTGTTGCTTCATGCTTGCAGAGGGCTTCCCCTGAGGGCTTTCTGCCCACTATTTTCTTGGTAGAACCCATTGCTGTGGAAAGCCTGACTCCAACCGCTCCTTTCTCCTGAGGAAAATGTTTCTTTTAAGGTCAGGAGAAATGTGAAGTCTTTGTAAGGATGGCTGGACTGCAGCATTCAGAGCAAGGCTCGTGGTTTTTTTCCCCCCAGTGTGCCTCTACAGAGAAGTTTAGGCATAATTTCCCTTGTTCAGGAACATTAGTCCTTGTTATTTTTCTTCTTACTCAAACTTAACAAATTGAGCTGGAAATGTATCCATTGTCTGATTGAATGGGAACATTAGCAGTATGATTTCCTTCCAGAGGCTGATGGCTTTGATCCATTCTTGAATTCTGAATGCTGCAGTGTCAGCAAGCTTTCTTTGTCTGTGATCTCTGACTATCTTTTGCATTTGCATCTTCACCTGTTCTTGTGTTGTTCTCAGTTCAAGAGCACACAAATACAGGTGTGCCAATATGTGTAGCCTTGTCTATTCCTTGCAAGTTAGGAACACAAAGCAATCTGAGAGTAAAAGAGGAAGAGATCTCTAAGATGAGTGAGGAAAAGAAGTTGACTTTTCAGCTACCCCCAGACACTTTCTATGAGTATGAGCAATCCCATTTAGGAGCCCAAGTGGTGATTTTCAGAGCCTCACAGTCTAACGTTACACAGAAACCTCTCAAGCTCCATTTTAGAAAGTGGTTCATTATTCTGCCTTTGTTACTATTTAAAAATCTCATAGATCAGGAGGCTGGACAAATTCTTACAGTCTTCAGTCTAAATCTATTTTTGAAATTTTATACCTATTAGTTCTTGTACAAATGTACTTATTTTGATTAATTTTTTTCATTCCCTGCTATTCTTTCTCTCACTCCGTGATTTATTTATAGGCAGCAATCATATACCCCTTAGCCTTTGACTAGTTTAGCCAAGTTTTTTAGTTCTCTTATGTGAAAAAAGGGATTCCTCATTCCTCTGATTATACTAGAAGAATTTCACTGCACCTGTTCTGGTAACAGACTCATCTTTCTGAGTTTGGGTGATCAAGGAAGTGTGCAGAATTTCAGGTTTCATTGTTTCTCTGTGTAATCATGTTCACCATTTCTGTTGGGAGCTCTCTCATGATCATATTTCATCCATTTCCTTAAAACAATGCAAATAGTTTTTGTATTAGAAATGATCATTAGAACTGTTCCTATTGCATATGAACTTTTAATGCAGAACTGTTGCCCTAGGCATATCCAGCTTCTGAATAAAACAAGTTAGGGACCCTCTTACTCACATGTGTTGTTCCCTTAATGACTTCCTTACTATGCCTTCTGAGTGAAGAGTTTCAGGAGAGGGAAATCAGGTAAATAAAAGCTATGCCACAGCACATGCACACTAGGGAGCTAAGTTAAATCCTGCATTTTTGATTGCTGTGTTTTGCAGACACAACATATTTCTTTCAGTATCATGTAAAGTACTGTAGGCTGAGGCAGTGCTGTGCAAATGCTGGCATGCAGTTGGAACATTTGCTTTACTTGTGAGTGATGAGCCTATTTATGAAATTAGGCAGATCATCCAAATGGATGTCAATGGGATCTTTAACACTCACCACCACACCTTTAAACACCCCTCTCTGATGGATGTCACTCATTTTGTCAGTCCCACTGAAACACTTTGGTACTGAAATCTCGGTTTTACTGTGGTGAGTTTGTGGAAGACTAAACTCTAAACTTGTTGATGGTACAGAAGGGAAGAAATCCTGTGTGCAGGGAAGAAAAAACATTCACTCTGATAAAAAGGAAAGATGTTGTTTTTTTAAAAAAATTGTCTTTGCTTATTTATTACACTCATTTTAAATTGAAGGTCATTCATACTGCTCAAGGGTACACAATGGCTAAAGAAGTCTTGAAACTGCCAAGAAGGACTTGTAGGTGCTGGTGGATGAGAGGCTGGACATGAGCTGGCAATGTACTCTGACAGCCCAGAAAGCCAAATGTGTCCTGGGCTGCATCCAAAGCAGCGTGGTCAGCTTTGCCCCCTGCATCCAGCTCTGGGATCCCCAGCCCAGAAGGAACTTTGGCTTGTTGGAATGAGTCCAGAGTTGGTCCACCAAGACGATTAGAGGGATGGAGCTCTCTCTTACGAGGAAAGGCTGAGGGAATTGGGTTTGTTATGCCTGGGGAAAAAAAAGGCTAAGGGGTGACCTAATTGCAGCTTTCCAGCACCTGAAGGGAGCCTACAGGAAAGATGAAGAGGGACTTTTACAAGAGCATGTAAAGACAGGACAAGGGAGAATGGATTCAAGCTGAAAGAAGGCAGGTTTAGATTAGATATTAGAGAATAGGCCAGGGGGGTTAGAAGTAGATCCTTAAGGTCCTTTTCAATCCAAGCCATTTTATGATTCTAATAAAATCTGCTCATTAACAAGATGAGGTCTTTCAAACACCTTTTCAACTTTGAGACAAATATGGAGAAAAGTGAAGTCAAGCCCTCCTATTTTTGTTTCACATTGCTAATATGCACCCTAACTGATAGCACAGCAGCCCCTGGGCTGAGCTCCTCCACTTCTGCATGTTTGTTAAGCTCAGCTGGTGTCAGTGAAACAGTGGTGATTCTTTCGAGCTGAGGACGTGGCCTGTGGGGTTCAGAGGAGATACTGTAGAATAGCAGGCCGAAAAGCGATTTCTGAAGGATTTCCAGTTAAACTAATGCCGAAAGCTAATAAAGAGGAGGTTTCTTTATGTGTTTAAGTCCTTTTCTTTGAGATACTCAGTAAGCAGTGTTTGTCTTGACATTAACAGAAATGTACAAATATGACAGGTGTTTATCAATTCAATTTACTGTATATAGCAGAGTAGACATATTGGCTATGCTAATCTATGAGTTTGGCTGATGTGATCCAGAGAGGAGAAAAATATTTTAATAGAAGTAAAGTATAATTTAAGCTTTTTTACAGATGTCAAGTTTATTGAAGTATGACACAAAGAAATTTTTGGGGTGTTAACGGTGTATCCACAAAGCATGAAATAAAGCCAGGAACAAAATAAGGGTGTTTTCACTCTTCTTTCTTTGTCAGGTCATCTAGAAAACAGATTTTATTTCCAAGAAGAAAGGACATTAAAAGAATAATGGCTTCTTTCATCAAACATGGTTAAATTTAGGACATCCATTTGGATAAAATATATTTGAAATAGTGGCTGGTTATTTATTTTCATTGTTGTTGTGTTTGGGTGTCTTTTTTTCTGTTAATAAACAAAGCTTTTTTTTTTAATATTTGCTTTCATTGGGATACGGAAAACCTACTGACCATTAAAGCAGGGGATGACACTTTTAGTTTAACCCACAGTTTTAACTGGAGCTAGCCATGAAACTTCCGTCTGGATTGAGATCCCAAATTTCACGTTTACTTCCAGAACTTTTCCTCCAATTAATATTTATGAGCTAACAAGTGTTGTATAGCTTAGCAAGCCTAGTAAGTACAATTCAAAGAATGGGTTATATTTTTGCAGAGTCTCTTAGTACAATAGGATGTTTGTCCTGCTTGTTGTCATTGGAACAATTAAGAAAGATATTCTGGCAATGAGTTAATTTATCTGGAATGTAAAATGATCTTTTTTTCAATTTTGGAGGAAGGAAAAAGGCTTTATACCAGTAATTTCAAAAAGCATGTCTGAATGGCTGATCCGAAGGCATGCTGTGATTGTATGAGGTGGTTTAATTGGATATGCGGATCCCAGTTCACTGTTTACATGCACACAGCTATTTGGAAAGGGAGCTTGTTAATGAAAGTAGAAGAAAAACTTTAAGGAAAAAGCACGTTTGGCATTTAACTAGCAAAAGATTTGCTTTCTTCATTAAAGTCATTATAACTGAGCTCAAGAATTGCACATGCACAAGGGAATTACTTGAATTAAGTTAATAAAGTTGTACTTTATTAGGTGTGAGGGGCCTGATTATTCCATTAGTAGCGCGATATAACCTGAATTCAGATCTGTGGACTGGAGCAAGCAGGTTATGAGGATGAAGCTGTGAACCTCCTGTCCTGTGCATCTCTTCACCTGGGTAAGAGGAAGGCTTTTGTTTCTGTTTTTATGAAATGGGACAAAATAAATTGGTTCTGTGCTGGCTAAACCAGTAATCAATAGAGTTTGTTCTTAGGAAATTTAGAGGAGAACCGTTCAATTACTTGGTTGAAACTCTACATGTGCCTCAGCTGTCTCTGAATGTGTCAGGCTTGAGGAATATACAGCAGGGTTTGGGAGTTATTGTACGTTCTTTTCAGTGCAATTGGCTTTTGTTTGTTTGCTTCTTTGTTATTCAGTTCTTGAAGCAAGATTCAAAAAATAGCATTATCTCTGTAGCTGCAGAGCACAGTGGACACTGGTAATAGGCTGCTTTCAAGCATGCAGTGTTACCTGTAAGGTGAAATGCTAAAGAGTTCCACCTACTTGCTATGTAAATATCTTGGTTGGTAATGCTTGTCAAAAGGTCGGGTTACTGATGAATGCTTTTTCTGATCTGGGTAATGCTCTCAAAATTTTTCCAGTTTAGGTTAAAATTGGTTTGGTCAGCCTTGGAGCCTGGTAAACTTTAGTATCACACAACAGTGAAGAAGTTACCTGAAGTGTTGTTGAGTCTGAATAATGGAACTGGAATTCTCCAAACTCTCTTCATAAAAAATGTTCAGAACAGACATTTTAAGTTGTGCTTTCCAGTTCAGTGGGAATAGTAAAGAAGTCCAAAGACATGTAAAGTAGGATTATTAAGAATTAAGGAGAAAGTGAACAGGTTTTTGGGCTTTTTTTGAATCACAGATAACATGAGAAGCTGATGGGCAGTAATACACTTGGCATAATGGGCCCCACTTCTGAGTGTACCCTAGTATGATCCTCATCTTATCAAGTGCTTCCCCTGTCATTTGTCACTAAGTGTGGAACCTTCCCTGAGCTGAGCAGATAAGTGTGGGCAGAGCACTGCTTTTGTCTGCTGGGGGCTGAGTTGTGCTATTAGACATGTTCTATTGGCTTTCCATAAGATTTATGCTTCCTGAACCACATTCTGAAGCATGTGAGTTAGAGAGGGTCTTTCCAGCTATGTTCACAAGATCAATAAAATGGAAGAAAATGTAATTTTATTACTACCAATGTATTTTAATATAGCAACCATTTTCCTAGTCAGGACAAATCCACACTACAAAACCATCATATTATAAAACCTATTGCTCATAGTGAAGATGATGGGCATTTTGCTACAGCTTTCACCCTATGTTCACTGCTGAATGCACAAAATGGTTTAGCCTGATGAGTTAGGGAGCCAGATAAGAAGTTAGCTTATTGAGCAGATTGCATTTTCTAGAATACACCATTCTTTACCGAATATTCACATCTGTAGGCCAGCAAAGAGTTAATAACCAAATGCTACTTAATGAACCTATAACCACCTTATTAAATCCACATTGAATGCGTAGTTAAGTGTACTCAGAGTATTTTAATTTAAATGTTACCATAAAATCTGCAAGTGGAATTAGTGTAGAGCTTTTGAGATTACATTAGCAGCAAAACAGGGGGTGGACAGTTATTGTTAATTAAACCGTACAGACAACATCCAGTAGAATCCTAGCGGCTTGTAGGATGCATCTATTTGTTTAACATCTTACAGTATCAAGACTCTCTGTCCTCCAACTCCCTTTTTTTTCTTCTCTCTACCCTCTGTTTTAATTACCAGTGGAAGTTTTTGGACTGATTTTGTTATTCTGTAACACTGATGAGATGTTGAAATGAACCTTCACGTTGTCCCTGGGATGGGCTTGACATTAATACACTCCATAGAGGGATGGAACAATATAATTTCACTATGAGTTTGTTTATTAAAGTATTTTACGACATTTTTTTCTTCCATCTAACCAGTCTCTGAGGAAAGCTCTAGATTTGATTTCCTCTAAGGAAAGTGTCCCCCTTATAACATATTCATGGCCATATGACTCATGACATCCTATATTTTTTTGCACTTCCATGCTTAAGTCAAATACTGCAAAAAAGCCACCGTATCCCCCAGTCATTGTTCTTTCTTTTCCTTCTTTTTGCATATCTACCCTTGCAGTATGTGAGACTGAGAACACAATTTGTGTGGTATTTTTGTTTGAGGGGAATTTCTGTCAGACTCAGTGTCCAATCTGTGCTATAGTTCTTCTGCCTTTTGAAGGAACAAAACTCTCTGTGATTGCCCTCGGTGTGACACTCCCTTCTTAGGCTTGTTTTCAATACCTGCTGTGCACTTGGAAAGGGAATGATGCTGCATACCTGTCCTCTTTTAGTTGATATATTCCATTATTTGCGTTAAAGGCTTCAGGATTCCTCCAGACCTGCCTCCCTGGTTGTTGCCTTTGCTGTTCTGTCATGGGATGAGTGTACCTGTCCTGTGTAGCTCTTTTTTTGTCTGAAAGGAAGGGTCTTGCCCAAAAAACCTTTACTAATATCATAAACCCTGGTAGAGGTAAGGTCCTGAAGGTTTTACATCTTGTTCCCATGGTCCTTTAGTTCTGTTACCTGATCTTCAGTGTCTCCCCCTGCCCTCCAGCCCTGAAACCTCTGTAATACCTTGCTAAAACTCCCCTGTTGGTAGTTCCTGCTTTGACTATACTCCTCATTGAGGAATACATTTAGTGCAGGCAGCTAGGTGTACAAACTGCAGATCGAGCTGCCGTCTCTTTGCACAACAAATGGCGTGGGGACCTGTGTCACCAGCCAGGGGATGTGACAGTCAGGGACATGACAGGAGCCACTGACTGAGCAGGAATACCTCAGACTTTGCATCGATAGAGGGCATGAGCTGCTACTGTTTTATTGGGCCATGAATAAACTGCTTTATGGATCCAAGGATTTTTGGCTCTGCTATGGGAAGCCTGGGGTCAAACCAGTAAGGAAGCCTGGTCTGACTGCATCAGAGTGGGGTGTGTAGGGAGTCAAGTGGGGCACCCATCAGCTTACTGGAGCCGCCCACTGCAAAGGAGCTTCAGTCTTAGTAGTCAAAGTATCCCGTGGTAGGAGTGTGACTGCCAGAATGCCTCCTGAAAGGTCAGACAGGCAAGTTTCCTTAACACTCCTAATATGCGAATGCCTCATCAAAAGACTTATCATAGAATCATAGAATGGTTTGGGTTGGAAGTGACCTTAAAGATCATGAAGTTTCAATCCCACTGCCATGGGCAAGGGCACTCCTACCCTGCTGCTACATATTATCTGTCACGAATTGCTTCTTGTCCCCCAGGTCTTTTTTCCACAGTTTGCCTATTTCTTGTACAGATATCCCTGGCAAACAGATCAGGACTGTGCTTATTCCCCTTTATTACTTTCTGAGGCACGCAAGCCTACCTAAATAACAGTATTTGCAATAGATTTTTTTGTGCTCCTATCCATTGTGGAAGTTTAATTTAGACCCTCTGTGTCTTTCAGCATTGTTTTCACTTCTCTGTGAAGGGCCACACACCTTCTGGGCACTAGAAGAATATGATACAATAATAATGAACATGAGACAGCCGAAGTATCTTCTCATGTTCATTATTATTGTATCATATTCTTTTCAGGTCTTTTTACCCCCAGCTATACAAAACACGTGGTTACTCTTCATTTTCAAAAAAGCCAGTGAGGTAATTCTTCTAAGCAAATCCACTGTACAGTGTGAAGTGTTCTTTCCTAAACACTCTTGAGACTACAACAAAATTTGACTCATTCGTTGCTTTATTTTAGTCACACAGATCCAATTCTAGGTCTTTTCCTTCTGCTTGCTGAAGGTCATAGCCTGGAAACCTGAAAGTTAAGTCAAGTGCCTGACCCCTGTGAAGTCAACAGGACCTCGTGCATTATTTAGTAATCCCTTCCATTCACTCTTTCTGTGTAGTGGTGCATATGTGTACAGGCCACAAGTAAGGATTTGCAAAATGGAGCCCTCACTTTGTTTGTAATTGAAAACCGTTGTTGGAGAAACAATGATTCAATAACCTTTTCTGAGGCTGGCCTAATGTCTCTCTCCAGAGACCATGGTGAGCATAGTGGTAAATTGATTTTAAAAAGAATACAGCATTTCTAACTCTTTATGCAAAACTGACTCCAGTTTCAGGCTTCTACTTAATAGCTTTGGATAATGCAGGACTTCAAGCATTGATGTGAAGTGTATGTGTGTATAGAAGGGGTACATTGCATTATCATCCTATTTCTTCAGATTTTTCCTACTGCAAAAGAGAAAAATCAATATTAAGAAGTGAACAGACCATTTAAATGAAGAAATAAGTGGTAGTTGTGTGATTCCTTATTGTACACAGTGGTGATATATGTTGTTTGGAGGAAGTCACCTTTTTTACATCTCTTGAGGGAGTTTTTCTTTCCATTTTCACCTCTCTGCTGGGCTGGCCAAAGAGGAAGCTGAATAACCACAGAGAGAACCAACAAGGTCTAATATGAGTGGGCAGGTGGAAGAGCTTTGCTTAACTATGCATGAAAAATAAAGAAAATCTTTCCTTTCTTGAACTAACAGAACTCACACACTGATTCAAACACACATGCATGTTCATGTATCCTTTAATCTCAAAATACAAAAAATCCCCAGTGTACTCTGATGGAGTAAGATTTGCTGGAGGTGAAACTAGCAAGTGTTGTGAAGACTGACAAAAAATTCTCCAGTACTTCTGTACCAAAAGAAAAGTTAAGAAAAGTGTGAACCTGTTAGTCAATTGACCAAGATACATAATGACAAAAGACAGGCAAAAGATGCTCAATACTTGACTTGATTTTCTTTTCACTCATAAGTTATGTCCACTGGTCTTTAAGGTTCCTGCGTTTATTAGCAGGGCCTAAGTGAAGCTTTATCCACACTACAAGAAGGCAAAGTAAGGAGTGCTTCAATTTATTGAGTGTAAACAAGTCTATGGGACCAGATAAAATGCATTTGGGGAGCTCACCAATATAATTTTAAGACCACTATCTAACAACTTTAAAAGGTGATGGCAACTAAGAAGGGTTTAAAAAAAAAAAAAAAGGCATCACACTTGTCTTCAAGAAGGACAAGGGGCAAGATGCAGGAAACTAAAGGCCAGTCAGCTCCGTCTTAGTTCTGTGACGGTCATGGAGCAAATCCTTACTGGAAGCCAATTCCAGCTGTATGAAAGGGAAAATGCAGAATGAGGACGGGAAGAATGGATTTACAAGTACAAATTATGCAGGACCAAGCTGACAACCTTCTGTGATGAAGGAATGGCTCTGTAGATAAGACGAGATCCATGGATGCTATATACCTTGATTTTAGAAGGTCTTTTAATATGGTCTGCTAATCTCCAAACAGCCAAACTGATGATACGTAGGGTAGATAAGCAGATAATAAGGTGAGTGGAAAATTGGCTAAACTATCAGCAGCAGCACAAAGCCCCATCTGGCAGCTTGTTGCCAGTGCGGTCCCTCAAAGATCAGTATTGGGGCCAATACTATTGCGTGTTTTTATTAATAATCTGGATGATGGGAGAGAGTGGACTTCCATCAAGTTTGTGGAGAATACCAGGTTGGTGGGAGGAGTCAATATTTTGGCAGGGAGAGTTGCTATTCAGGGGAAATGGACAGGTTGGAGAAATGATGTGACAGAAGCCCCATGACAAGAAAATCCTGACCTGGGACAAAATAATCCCATGCTACAGCAGAGGCCATGAGCCAGCTGCAACAGGAAGAAGCTTTGAAGGAAAATGGGTTTCTGGTGGGAGAGTTGAACATAAGCCATCAGTGCATCCCTTGAAGCCAACAGGGCCTGGCACATACCAGGCTGCACTGGCAAGAGTGCAGCCAGCAGGTCTGGGGGAAGTGATTCTGCTCAGTACAGGTGCAAGTTAGGTACCCTAGCACAAGTTGTGTAAACCTCATCCACAAGGACTAGCTAAGTCAATTTGGATATCAACGTAGACCAGTGCAATTCAAAATCACAACCTGTTAAATATAAACAAATTTTTTGGGGTGTTTTAAGTTTTGGGGATTTTTTTCTTTCTTTTTTTTTTAAGAGATTAACTTTACATTCTCACTGTCTCTCATATTTTGGAGAAACACTAGTTTGTTAATTGCGGGGTCATTCTCCTCCTTTCCATGCCAAAGCTGGATCTGCAGCCTGAAAGATAAATTAGTTAACATTGTAAGAGCATAAACAGAAATCTTCTCTCCTGGTGATAATGTGACAGTCATGATTGCTAAATGTTGGTAGAGAGACAACAGTTTTAAGAACAGGCTTATTTTAGAGCGGTATAACTGGGAAAACCAGATGTGCTTTCAGGTTCAGAAAATGATCTGATCGGTTTACGCAGAAGTTATCCCTAACTGAGGGATATTTACAGCTGGGTGGGCTGGAATTCACTGAGTTGTCGACAAGCAAAAGAGACGCGATTGCAGTCACCTCAGTTTGGGGCAGGGCACAACAGTAAAGTCAGAAAGAAACCTGAAGAAGCCTAAAAACTTGTCCAATTTATCCAACTCAGTGAGCTGGTACAGCAAAATAGTTTACCTCTCTTTACAAATCTGGCTGCTTTGAATAATTACAGAGGAGATGGGTCAGTTGTCAGCTGGCACTGAAAATGTTTTAGTGCCATTAACTTTGTGAGGTTAAAGCAGCTCATGCCAGCTGCAGATCTTTTGACCACCACATATATTAAATGTGCCTGTTGTCAGGCTGGGCTTGCTCCTCCCATGTGGCAAACTTCAGTTCAGGCAGAGGATGAGTGACAAAGCAAGGAGGGTGAGGACATCAATCATGTTTAGTGGCTACTATTAGAAGAAAAACACAACCTGTCAGGGAGGTAGGAAGAACGAATGAGTTCAACCCTGACAGGAATTGGTGGGCAGGTGATGGCAGCTCTTTGCATTATGTGACTAACAAAGGTCATTTATAATGGCTTGCAAATCAGCCCATGGCAGTTTTCTCTGATATCCCAGGACAACGTGCAAGACACTGATAGGTACTTTTCTCTCATTTAGAGTTGTTTAGAAAGCAAGTCGATACACTCTTTTTTTTCCTTCTTTCTTTTCCTATGTAGGGATGCATTGCCTGTTGTATTTAAAATTTTGTAACTATTTGAATCATACTCGACACTGCTTTTTAAACTCCTGGACTAAATTATGATGTGGAAAGTGTAAATTACAAGGGATTATACTGTATTTTTTCCTAATAGCCTGCGTTCTGTCACAATTTTGTTTGTGTTTGAAAAAAGTCTTCTGCAACAGATATAGTCTGGTTCAATGAGTCCATTCAGAAGTACATTCCACTCTGCAAGGGTAATTATCTTTATTAGTTCTGTACCTTGATAGTGTTTCAGCAGAGCATTTAGGAGTGTCAAATTCTATTAAGCATAAACTAGCTCACACAGGAAATAAATTGGAACTGTGTTCCAATTGGTGATACCTTAAGAGGTTTAAGTGAGTGTTCTACTAGGTGGTTTTGCCACTTGATAGCAAAAAAAAAAGAAAAAGTATAATTTTTGTTTATTTGGGGGGAGGGAGCTTTGTGTCTTTTGGAACGACAACCTCCCCCTCATGAATAAAAGTGGAAAATTTAAAGCTTCTACGTGCAAACAATTGATCACTAAGACTCCTACAATTTTTAATCATTGTTATTCAAAAGTGTAATTTTGTTGGTATACTAAAGTTTGAGTCATGAAGGAATGCTACATAAACCACAATGCTTTTCTGAAATTTTTGCTTTTCCCAAGAGCTGAACTGCAGAGGAAAGCAGGCAGGAAGAAAGCACAGCCCATATTTGCATGGCTTAGCAAAACAGTAAAAGATGCTTCTAACTTATCCTCTATCATGTACTGTTTGTGAAAGCTGGAGTAACTGTGGTGTTTCTGTAGAGCTACACCCACATTCAGTAAGCAGGTCCCTGGATGAATTTCAAAATGATTTGTCTCACCTGAGCTGCAAGAGTAACTGTGTGAGAAAACCAAGGAAAAGTGCTGAGACCTGGAGAAAGAATTTTGTTAGTGGTAAACACGAAAATTAAACTCTAGAGGAAGGCTGTGGTGTTGCAAAGTGTGTCCTGCTTGATTTCCCTAGACAGCTCAATTTCATTGCATGCCATTAGTGCTTACATTCAAGACCGTGCATGTATTAATCATGCTGGAACTGCTGTCCTCAGCTCTCAGGAGTTTGTCTTTCCTCCCTCCACAGACTCTTTAGCATCTTTAACTTGCTCTTTCTCTCATTTTGTCACTGGTTGTTATTTGCCTTGTCGTTAAAGGGGACTGATATGGAAAAGAGAAATCCTTTGTACTAGCACAAACTCGTCAAGTATTATGAGCTGGAAGAGTGTTTCCCTTTGCTTAAAGTGCTGCCCTTCTCACTGCTTATCTTCTTCTGGATTTGCTGTTCTGTTTTGGGAAAACCCCAGGAGGAAAAACACAGAAGGAATATTTCTGGCTTTAGCTAGTACTGGTGCTGTTTGCCTCAGAGTCAGGCCAAGTGAAAAGGTGAGGGGACAAAAAGGCAGATGTTTTTTGGTCACCAAAGAAACAGCTGGCAGAAGCTCTTGCCCACACTGTGGGAGATAAAAAGGCAGAAGGAGAGAAGCAGTTGGAAGGATCAGGTCTGTCTAGGTTCACTAAAACATACATCATTCTGCACTATGCTTTTGTAAATAGGTTTATGTTGCATGCTTTGTCTGTTCATAATCAGGTAGTTTCTGTGGATGTTTCTCGGACAAAACAGAAATACTTGTGCAACACTTTGTCTGATTTTATGTTGATTTCTGGCTTACCCTTACTCGACTAGTCTGTGGTCTGGCATCCTGTTTCACTGGTGCTGGCCACATGAAGACATTATTCCCTCCAGACTCTACTGATTAACCTCCAGTTACTGCTGAGTTCTGTTGGTGTAATTTGATTCAGTCAGGATGACCTGGACTGGAAAAGACTATTATGCCACAGACTGGTAGGTCTGGCAAAATTTTCTGTTCTCTAACACAGGTCAGTGATAAGGCAGTCCAGTAGTAGGAGGGAGCTGTGATCTTTCTGAGCACAGCTAGGAATAGACACAGCAAAAATAATGTCAGCATCATTCTTGTCTTGCTGCTTCTTGCCCTTTATCATCCACTGCCTCAGAAGTCTCAATCTAGTTTTCATCCCATGCACTCATTTAGCCCTGTCTCACTGTGTGGTTTTCTGGGTCCCATGGGGATAGTAGAAAGGTTTCTCCCCAAAGATTCTTTTATCTCTTTCCTAGTAGGAGGTTTGTGGAAATGTGCCCTAATCTACTTTTGGGCAAAATGACTTGCGCTAGCTGAGTGATTTAAGTGTTTCAATTAAAGGCCAAATTTGCCTCAAGCAGACTAAGCAACTTCAAAGCAGACACCCCCCAATTTCTGTCAGATGTCCCACGCTCTCTGGGAGAAGGTAACCTCCAACTGGAACAAGTACTGCTCTGACCAGCCAGCTTGAGTGTGAAAGGGAACCTCTGCACATGGGCTGACAGATGATGCAAATTGAAGCAATGTGGAACAGCCTTAAAAGAGAGAGTGTAAGTTCCACTGGTTTGACTGTTTCTATTTAAATGGCGTAATGTTATGAAAACCTATTCATATGTTAATGGAACTGATCCATCTTGCCATAAAGAAACAGTTACTTTACAAAGCAATATTGATATTTCATTTGTCTGATGGCAATTCTATTTTATGCTCCTTTAGACTACCCATTTTGAAAATCCTCTTTTTTATCCCCTCATGCTTTTGCTTTATGTAAGCACTTAAAATTGTGTCTTTCTTCAGGTATGTGAGCAGTCATAATGAATGTTACTGGGATTGCCATCATAGTCTATATACTTAAAATCAACTACTTTTACTGTGCTAGTACAAATGCTGATTCAGTGAAACCTGAATTTTGTACTTATGTTCTCTGGGAAATTAATCCAGGCTAATTGATGTAAATTGGATTAATTAAACCACTTTAAAGTCATGCAAAGCCTCTCTCATTTTGGAAAAAAAAAAAGAAAAATGCCTTAATTTGCTTTTGTTTGATTCACTTCCAAATCAGAGAAACTATTCAGATCTAGTAGCACTTTATATTCATGTTCAGTATGGTCCCTGTGTAGACAACCCATAGTCTTTATGTGAGAGAAAGAGGGAGAGGGAGGAAGAGGGTGTGCTACTGCTGAGGAACATCAGCTTGTCTAGAATTAGATGAGGACAAATTTATTGGATTTTCGCAGTTGAACTTCCATCTTGCTGGTACCAGCTTTGGAGGTTGAAAGTAGGAAGATTATGGTTCAGGAAATTAACCCTGGGTCAAAGTAAAAAATTTTACCTTTCTGGCAATTGGTGAGTGTGCTTCTTTGGTCTGGACCCCCCGAAACACAGTAGAGTCCTCATGTTCTCACAATCCTTTCCAATGCATAAGATCACAAAGCAAAACCCATCTGTCACAAACAGGGTTGAATGCAGAAGATGGTAGTGAAATGGGTAGTTTGCTGCTAATCTGATGTACTGCTGAATGTGAAGGATACACTAAATATGTAGGAGATGGTGTGGTGATTTGGTGCTTAAGAGTTTCTGAAATATTAATCACTGAAATGCTCTTAAAATGCTAGAAAATGGTTTTGGGGAGTAGAGTAAGCATTGTTTGACCCTACCATGGTATAATCCCACATTTCTATGATTCATCAGCATTGTTTTATCAGAAATAATTGCTTCAGTTAAAGTGAGAAAAATATTTTAAATTTTTCAAATGGCTCAATTTATTTATCCTCCTCTACTTTTGCCCTGGTAACAGCAGGAATTTATAGAGAAAAAGTGGTTCACTCCTAATTTTTGTAACAGAATAAGTTGTAAATATCAAAAGAAACTTTAGGATTTGTAAAAGTCTATCTTAAATTCTTTATGAGTTTTGTGTGTTGAGAAAGTTCAAAAGAGTTTGAGTAAGAGCAAAGTCAATATCCAGAAGTACAAAAATGCGGAGGTTAAGTAAAAAATTTTCTCTGGTATCATCCTGATTCAGCCAGTGCAGTAGAATGTAGGAAAGCTATACTGCTGTAAATAAATGAAAAAAATAGGATTTGATAATGGTTTCCATCTCATAGGAACTGGAATAATACACAATCTTCAGACAATTAAGAGGACAATCTTCTGACTTAAGCCAGCCTCAAAATATGTGTTCAAATACTCAGAAGTTGAGGGGCAAAGAATTTTATTAAGTGAAAAGGCCATTATATATTAGAATTTTTGGTCTGTAGGCAAGTTTTGGTTTTTTTTTTTTGTTGTTGTTGTTGTTTTTTGTTTTTTGTTAGTTTTTTTTACATTCTTAATAAGTTTTTAAGAAACTCAAACAGTACTGAAATAAGCATTGCACAAAATGTTTAGAAATGTTTCATTTAACACATTAACATTCAACACTGAATTCAGCCTTGAACCTTGTGTGGTGAGTTATCATCCTGCCTCCTGCAAATGCTGTTTCCCATCTCAGGATGAAGCTCCTTTGCTAGATTGCATCTCTCTTATCTGTGCTTGTGGTTGAAGACTTTTTGTGAAACACCTCATTATCTTGGCTAGAGCAAAGTGATCTGACCGGTGAGTCTGGACCATAGATAAGGAAAGAACCTTGAGACTCTGACATCTCATGTCAATCCAGTTTGATATTTTAATATTGGATTAATAAATCAAAATATTTCAGCCAAAGAAAATATTTCCTGGAGAAAATGGAAATAAAAAATTGCAAATTTTTTTTCCTTTTTTTTTTTTTTAAATAGGAAGTTTCTCTCTAATTAAGCTTATCTTAAGCATTTGCTTGAATAGGAAACCTTTCTGCATCAGGTTTAAAACTGTGTGCAAGCCTCATGATTCCCAAGAGTGATACCATGAACATGATAGATATCTTTAAATGCCTCTGCTACATTAGAAGTTAGACAATTTTCTTGTCACCTGAGGCAGGTAGAAACTTTAAGCTGTTGCACATTTCCCCTTTTCAGTGCTGCTTCTTGCCCCTTTGGAGTGCTAACCTATTATCCCTCTTATCCACCCTCTTTTCCCTTGACTCCTGCCTTGAAGAGTCTTGCAAGCATCATGTACCTAGCCTAGATAAGTGTTATAAAGTAGCCCTACTCACATCCTGATGTTACACTGGTGGGGTCCAGTTATTGAAAACAAGGAGGTACATTGCCTAAAATAATTGAAAGTAAATTTCTGTAGATTTTGTTTCAACTGATTTTGAATGCAGAGTTTTGTGAGGGGGTTGAGGGTTTGGTTTTGTTCTTTCTCCTTTTGTCAGCTTCATAAAAAAATAAATATTAATGTCTTGTCATGAAGAGCCTTGAAAAATTCTCTCTGGAAAAAAAAAAAGACAAGAAAGGCACAGAGCTTTGGGTATCAGAGTTCTCTGAAGTGACAGAGAGGAAAAGAGCATTAAGATGAGACAAATGCCCAACAACTATGTACGTAAATAGAAAGAAACACCCTTTTCCTTGAGTGCTTTGCCATCAAATGCCAGGCTAAAAGCAGAAAAAGGAAAGATTACTACCCCCATTTCCCAGATACAGACCCAGTCTATTATCAGCCATAACTGTACTAGACTATGCATCACAAAACAGTGAAAACCTTGAGTGGATTAGTTAAAAACTGTTACAGAAGCAGCAAAGGATAGAACAAGAAGAAGCACTGATGAAATAAGTGATTGGTTTCTTCTTTTTTTTTTTTTTTTTAATTTCCTGTGAGGTTGCTATTTATGCGCTTATTAATGCAAATTGTCAAAAAAAATAATAGAAATGTGAGCTATTGAGGCATAGGTACTTGCCCATGAAAGCTATGTGAGTCCCAAATTGCAAATTATCCTGCTTTTCTGGAGAATATCCTCTCAGGTGGTACCTGCCTGTAGGTGGTGAGAAGGTGCTTTTTCCCCACTGGTGCAGCAAGGGATTTAAAACATCTCTCAGATGCCTTTTGTTTCACTTGCCTTCTCTGGTACCATTCAACCTGCTTTCCCAATAATAAAGTTAACTGTCTTTTAACAGTAAAAAAAAAAAAAAGCTGTAATAGGGATAATTTATAAACTTTGAGAAGAAAAGGATTGATCTTTTCACAGAATTTAGGAAATTATTGCTTTCAAAAGTGGATTACAGAACTTCTTTGATTGAGTGACAGTGGTGCATTGTATGGATGAATTTTTCTGAGCCTTGTAGTCGGAAAAGCTGTTCAGCATTTAGAATAATCAGTCTCTATCAGAATTTTAAGCAGGGCTTTTTCAGCTCAACATACAAGCAATCTACTTTTAAAAATTTTAGTGTGTTGCTCTATATAAAGACATTTATAATGCACAAGAAAAGAAGTGAAGGTGAAATTCTCTCTCTGTACTCTCTTTGCCCTCTGCCCAAAATCAGCTGTCAGGCAATTTCTGTGAAAAATAGTTCTGGTGATTTTTTTAAAACTTTTTTTCAACATGTTGGTTATATTAAGGGCCAAATTGACTTAGCTTATGAAGGTTGTGGAAGATACAATGAGGAAAGAACCTCTGCATTTCTATTTTATTCTTTCAAAATGCTTTTTTAGATTAAGCTGACAACCAAGAATGGTGAATAATTAATGGATAGATCCTTCTTATAATGACACAAAGGCTACATTTCTGAACAGGAAGGTTACAGCTACATTCCTTTTTAACCTTTACCATCCAACTCAGATGCCCAGTTTAGGAGCCTAAAATCCCCTGGTCTCTCCTTTAAAGAAAAAGGGAACAGTCTGTTCAAAGTAGGAGCCAAACTGGAAGGGAATCACCCGTAAACAGAAGAGTGTCCCACTGGTGCTTGTAGCTGTCTTAGCTGCAGTGTTGCAGTGCATAGGTGCTTCTCCTGGAATTTGTTTTAAAATTAACCATATGATTATGCCAAAGAGTCTGAAATGAAGGCTCCAGCATCCCTGATACAGCCTAATTCCCTGATGATGCACCTTGCCAATCCCCTGTTGAAAGAGGCTGCTATAGCTTAACAAATGAAGGGTTGGCTCACAGTTGCACATATTTCACAGGAAAAAAAATCGCTCGGGGCCAGGGCTTCCGAGAATTCCATTAAATAATCAAGTATCTCCTAAATCAAGTATCTCCTGAAGCAATTATTTACCCTAGAAGTGGTCCTGCTGGGCTGTTAGTGTTGCTCAGTGTGGGATGGTCAGGGTCTCATGACAACATAAACTGTCTCTGTTGCTCCTTGTAGAAATCTACATTGCTATGAAATGGGGGGAGAAAGAGCATGAGAATTTTGAGGAATTTAGAGAAACTGCACCGTTTCATGGCTTCCACCTCAGAATTTCTTACTTGTCATTTTACCACAGGAACAAAACACAGAGCTCTTAATAATGGTCTGTGTTACTGATCTCCTTTTTAGGTAGGTTTTCATCCACACAGCAAGCCAAAGAAAATAGGTGCATGTACTTGCACCATAAAGCCTAATGAAGAAATGTATATGCTTATCCAATGTTTATTTTCACTGCCTTTTCTGGATTATTCCTCTATTCTACTGTGGCAAGCATAATGCATATATAATAAAAAGCTTAACCCAAACAGACAGAGAAATGAAAAATCAGGATTTCAGACAGTATCTGTCCCTTTCAAATGCCATAATAATAAAAGCTAGTTCCAATAGAATAAATATATTTAACCTCCAAAGAGTTATCAGTGCATTACCTCCCTACCACTTATGAGAAAGAGATTCAACTGGCTCATGAGTTATCTGTGCTTTATGCTCATGACAGAAAGATAATCATCCTCAGGGGTGAAATATGCTAAATACTGCATAACTATGCCAAACTGGCAGCAGCTGCTCCATTCTTTATGGGAGTGCCATTTGCTCCCACCCACACCGTACAGTCTCTGGATAACTATTGCTTTTCCTTCTGAAACCTATTTCACTGTATTTAAAACTGTCGTTAAAAGTTCAGCTCCCTGAAGAGCTCTGTAAACTGGGCCAGTGTTTGTAAACATGGTGATTCAAAATTAGTTCCTTAATTTCCCTGTAGTCTCCTGGAATGTGGGCTGATGTTATTTTATTCCCCCACCAATGCACTGAATGGATTGCACTACAAGAGCAGCAGCAGCAGCAAAGGGTCAAGTGAGAGGGTCACCAAACTGGGTCAAATATGCCGAAGTCCTTCTGATTCCTGCCATTGTCATTCCTGACGGGCAGTTTTGGATCTCAGCCTAGAGCCTTAGGGGTGTGCTAGAATGCTCCCTGAGGGTCTGTGTCTTCCTTTATATATGTTGTTAGGCTGTATTCACAGTTTCTGGAGATAAGTGTCATTTTTATTTCTGTTCTGGTGTTTGTTTCCTGGTAATCTGGGTTGGAGAATGGCACTCTCAGTCATCTTCTTGATTGTCTAATTTGTAATTACAAGGTTTTACAGTGTGTGGCACATTCTAGTGGAATCTAACCAGAAGTAAACCCACACAGAGCTGAGTATTTTCTTTTACTTTCCTATTGTGAACAGGCATATGATTGTTTTGGTTTCTTTTTGACAGCTGCCTTTTAAGAGAATGCAAGATTATAAATAGTAAAGCAAAGGCACAACATGAATGGGGTATAATGATGAGGCTGATTCCTCTCGGGCCATTCTTTGGGTTAATCTGCTTCTCACAATATATTGGATAAATTCACTTATTTCAGGACAAAATCCAACAAGATCTATCTGTGTCAGAAAACACAGAAGTTCTTTAGTTTTACTTCTTTGTAAACCTTGAGGATTAAGTATTAAAACCTTAAGTATTATAATTTGGTTTTCTGATCTTGATACCTTTTTAATAATCCTTGATGGATTCAAAAGTAGCAGCTGGAGGCGATGGACAAGAAGGGGAACAGTTGGAGAGAGAATAGATTTCTGAATAGAAACCTCATCATGAAGCTGCTGCGGAGGCATTTTTGTGCTTAGGTGGACTCTAGTAGGAGAGTGGAAAATTGTCTGTCACTCCAACAGCATGACATTCTTTCTCACTTTAAGAGAAGCTGCTCCTTCCTTACAAACACCTGATAATCTGTGCTGGGAATCCAAAGGTAATCAAATAGATGGTACACCCTGTGCCGTCTGATAACAGAGCCCATATTAATCACGCCAGCCTTGCAGGCCACCCGTCTGTGCTTGTGACAACTTTATGTAACTTGCATTTTCTCTTCCTCATTTCCTGTACTTGCCCCACCACGGTGTAAGATACATTACACTGAATGAGCCAAATTGTTTCCCTTTCTTTTCAGAAGTGAAATTTTTCATTCTTACGATGGCCTTTCTAGTCATTCTTCCTTATGCACATTCCACTTTGAATTGACTTCTTAAATGTGCTTGGCCAGAGCTGTGTTTCACGTGATGTTTCAGCACAACTGTTATTATTTCCTTAACTCCCAAGGAAGTGCCTTGTGTCAGGCATCTTACTTAAGATTGCATTTCTCTCAACAACGGTACATTGGTGGCTTTTAGATCATCCTGAAATAAACTGCTGTGTTTCTTTCTTTCTTTTTCATCTTATAGGATGAACTCCCAATCCTTAGCTGAAATTACTGATATTTGTCCTGAAAGCTGTGACTTTGCACTTAAAAGTAGTTATCTTCAACACATACTTAAATCTATTTCTCAGTCTGCCAGCTCTTCCAAGACAATGCTAGAGTCCTTGCCACTTTGAGATACTTCTCAGCATTACACCATTACTGGATTTCACCAGCGTGCTTCTACCTATTATGGCTGAGTTGTTAATGAAAATGTGAAATATGGCTGCCAAAGATCCATTCTCCCTTACTGGTACTCTTGTCTTCTCTATAAACCATTTTTATAGGCATTATAATATTTTTACTACTACCGATTTTCTCTAGTTTAATAATTTCCCCTTATGTCCCTGCAAGATACTTTAATTAAGTCCAGATAAATGAGACCTATAGCATTTCCTTCATTTAAAAAATCAGGTTCATTAACAAAAGTGGTAATAGTTGGATGCAGTATACACCATATACTGCTACATTTCCTTTTTCATTTAGCATATATTTTAATTGTTTTTACCATCAGAATTTGTTTCAGTCTCTTCTATCTTTGCAGGCAGACTAAAGCGCCAAAACAACTTTTCACTTATTAACTTAAAAAGTCTATATAACTACATAATCTGTAGCATATGAATACCAGGGTAGGGGTTTTTTTTTTTCTTTTTTTTTTTTTTTTTTTTTTTTTTTTTTTTTTTTTTTTTCTGATAGTCCAGAAAGAAGGGCAGAGTAAAGTGAAATAAAATCTTTCAGTGTAAAAGTGCCAAAACCAAATTTATTTGTTAGTTTCCATCTACTATCACAAACTCAGATAAAATATTTGCTGCTGGATCTAAAATTTAGGTTATTAATTTCTAGGCAATTATTTGGTCTGTCCAATTTTACCTGCATTTCTAATACGCTGTTCAAATAATTTCCATGCCTATAGAGTTTTCATTTTCCTTAATTTTCTTCTTTTTGCTGTCTGATGGTCTTGTATTGCTGTAGTCTTGTTTATCTTATTCCTTTTCCATACACTTAAACTAGCCACAAAGATTACAAGTCAAACGTATTTTGTTCTTGTCACCTTTCCTCTAAGCCTCACACTTGTCTTATCAGTCACACCAGGCTTGATTCCTAAAGGTCAGATATGCCACATACTCAGGGAATTATCCATCTGTCAAGAAGGGTCCTGTGCCTATGAATACTTTCTAGGGATTGGATATCTGAAATCTTTTTCCTAGTGCCAGTGTCTTGAGCCTCATGTTGATCTTCAGCATCTTGTCCTATCTCATCCTCCTTCTATAGGGAAGAGTTGGAACTATTCTTATTAGAAGCTGTTTACCATGAGTGTGATTCTTGCAATACAAATGTGCCATTAAGTGGAAGGGATTGGGACTTTGCATTTTTTATTTCCTGTGAAATAAGTAGTCAGGAATATAGGAGTACTTTCTCGAGAGATGGCCCTTTTATACTCAGAAAAGAAGATTGCCACTGAATGTATTTCTTTCAGGTGCTTCTCTGAGTATGCCTGAGTATATGAAGTACCAGCAGCTGTAACAGTCAAGTGATAGCTTTTTAATTTGAGTCTGACAGACTCACAGGAATTGAAAATTTTAATTTTTCTTATGTAATAATTGATAGATATAAGCCTGCCTCAGTGATAGAGAAAACCCACAGTATTTTGTCAAGTTCCCCAAAAGTTATAGGCATTTACAATAAATGCATAATTTAGTAGGGAGATAGTTGAAAGCAGTGCTTTTCTTGGCTTTTAGAACTGCATGGTCTGTGATGTATTAAAGACCTGGAGGGCAACTTGCATTACAACAGCAGGAACTTGTGGCAGCTAGATAAATCAGAACAACTTATTCAACAAAGTGAGGAGAACCTTGAAATTGGTAGTCTTACATACTAAAGACTCAGCATTACTTATTTTCTCTGGACAGAAAATACAGTCCATAGTACTTGTGATAGGAAAGTTATCTTCAGCCCAGTTATGTTTTACCTTGTCTTAAGAAGGAAACAATGGTCTTATGTACCTATTTCTTCCTTATGACAGTAGGAGGATCCTGCCTGACTACACTCAAGTAGCTCCCTAACTCTGAGATGGTCATAGGACATAATCTGTAGTGTTTTGTGGTTTTGGTGGGGGGTTTTTTTGTGGCTTTTTTTGTTTGTTTGTTTGCTTGTTTGTTTTTTGGTTTGGTTTGGTTTTTTTCTTTTTTCTTTTTTTAATTTCTTCTTTTCTGATAGGTCAGAAAGAAGGGCAGAGTAAAGTGAATTAAAATATTTCAGTGTAAAAGTGTCAAAAAGAGATGTGGCACTTCTTGAGCCTGCAGGACTCAGTTTGGTTACGAGTAAAAGCCTACACAGGTGCAAGAGACAGTTGATCCTTACATGAAACAGAAGGATAAACATCACCTGTGGCCACAAATTGTCACTTTGAAAATGTCTACAAAAACACTAGCTGTTCTAGCTAAGCATATAATCTCCCACAGCTAGGGTTTCATTTCAGAAGAAGCTTCCTTAATATTTCCTGGGAAAACTGTTCTAGATTAACTGACTGACTGAACATGTGTGGCTCAGCTAGGCATTGTAGCAAATACAGTCAGACCCCACAAATCTTGGTATTTACTGATCCTGTGTCATGCCACTGAGTTTCTCAATGTCATGTCTCTCAAAGCAACTATATTTCCGTTTTCACTGGAATTTAATGAAGGTCGTTCTGTTCTACACCATAGCAAAATTCACCCTGTATCTATTGCTATTATGAAAATCCTTGCTTCAGTGGCATTTAGAAAATAAAAGATGCTTTAAATAATAGCTACTTGAGATTCATTCTCATGAGATACTGCTGAGGCCTCCGAAGTGTGATTACAGAGTTAGAATTCACAATTGCCTGTTATGTACTACTTTTTTTGCTGTACAAATTGTCAGCAAAGTTGTCTAACTTCCAGTTCTTGAAGGTTCTAGATTATAACTTTAAAAGTGGGGGATGAATGAGGTGGTATTTGTTGGTGGTTAATAATTTCAGATAATGTCCCATTAAATGCTTCATCTTCAGAAAAAGCTTGCTTTATCTGGAGGAGCCAAGGCTCTCAGCCTGGGAACATTGAAATGAACACCTTTCTTTTCCTGAGTGTCACTTACACTACAGTTATGAGCCCAGAGAAGTAAAATGACAAATTTAGCTGCCAAGAAATAATGGATCTAAAAAAAAAAAAAAAANTCTGAAAAGACAGTAAGATGGAGATCTTGAGATTCATTTTAAAGTGGAGAGTCTGTGTGCGCTGCAGCTGAAAATGGCACTGTGATTCTTGGTTCAACTAGATTTAAAGAAGCTGCCAAAAGAGTTGATATCAGTGTAGCTGCAGCAGTGCAGAGCAGGTTGCAGACATAACCATTTATATGTTTTCCCAGCTTTTGAATGGTTTCTGTAGCCCACTTATGTTGCAGCATGGGTAAAGCTGAGTTTGTTGTGTCAGGTTGAGAAAAATCAACTTCTTAACCACAGTACAATTCTCTGAGAAGTTGTGGCTGTGGCCAGGGTTTTCAGATATTTCTTGGTGACAGTTGAACATCTGTTGCAGTTCATTGGCAAGATGGAGTGGTAACCGTGAAGGTGTTCTTGAGCATTTGAGGTTTGGTTCCTTCTCCTCCACAAGAAAAAATGACAGAGGTACTCAGGTGGAGAACCTTTATAAGTCTATCCATTAACATTTTATATTTTAATGGAATTTGAGCTACCACAATCAAACAGGTGCCACCAAATGTGGATGTCCATCCCCTCAACACCCCTCATGACTTTCAAATGGCAAAACCACTTTAATGTCATGAGTTATTTTGCAATACTGTCCTTGTTGGGTTTTGTGGGCTTTTTAAACTTCTAAAGCATGTTAAAAATATGGTTAATATTTCAGACCTTTCCACCAGTGAAGCTTGCAAATGATCCCTTCTCTCTTGGATCTTGTTTGGTTTTTGGTTTGCTTTTGCTAGATGGACAGACAGCAGCAGCAGCTGAGAGGGTGGTGGACTGCTGCAGGTGGTGGGCTGTGGCCTCCTCCACCAGCTCCTCACTCTTTTTCATGCCAAACAAGATGCCAAGGTGGGCAGTGTGGCATCTTCCCTTCATGGAGAAGGTCAGAGCAAGCAAGGAAGCTCCACTCCATATGGTGCTGGCAGCACAGAGCCTGGCACTGACCGCTGTCTCTCTCATCAGTTGCATAAAGCACTTCTACCCAAGCAGGGGCTCCTGGCTCCTGCAGTCCATTAGCTGTGACAAAGTTACCACTGGGCAAATGGCTTTCTGCACTGCCCTGACAGGATTTCAGCCGGTACTGAGAGCAGCTGTCCTGCATGAGGCACTGCCCTGCTTGCCAGTGCAGCAGTATGATAGGAAGGACAGGTTGGTCTTAGACTAAGGCAGCAAAAGAAATAATCCTTTGTGTTTGCCCTTCTCAGAACAACTGGAACCACTTAATCCATTACTGAAACATCGCTCTAGACTTGAGCATTAGCTGTTTTAGCTTAATCCAGCGACAGATATAACAAAAGCACAGTTTTCCTAATACATAAAAAAGTTAGCTCTGACATGTTGCATTATTAAATTATTATTTTCCCCTCCCAGTTCCTATCAAATACATCAAACAAAGTGTTAGGAACAGTTTGTTGGAGACAAATGATTTGTAACAGGTTGGCGTCAATCACGAGCAGCTCACGCAGACTGTTCTGTCAGATGCTTGGCGGGATGTGTGCCGACGTCCATCAGACATGATTCAAGTCCTCGGTGACACATTGCAGAGGTGGTGGAGTGGCAGTGTGTTGCACATGCAGGTACTATTGTTAGGATTCAGAGATGCAGGAAGATAAATAAACTTCATGAGGTTTTCTTCTTTTTTTTGGAGGGAACATGTGCCTGTCAGTTGTTTGTCTCTGCTTACAATGCATTGCTTGAGAAGATCCAGAGTCCACATTTCTCAGAAGTCAGGGCTGGACAGAGCTGAGATTTTGCACATACTGATGATTCTCTCCTGGGAGAATTGTAACTGGTATCAGGGGACCATTTTTATAGATGGTAAAGATTTTTCTGACAACATGGACTCTGGAAAACTAGATCATTAAATTGTTTTTTTTTTTTTTTTTAATAGGAATGTCCTTACAATTGCTTCTAAGGAGTTTCTTCCAGGCAAAAGTAAGGAGACAGGAAAGTTTTGACTGAAGGGGGGTATATGGGAAAGAAAGGAGAGGCCATAGGCATATACAGAATAGACTGCAAACTTTTCTTCTTCATGTAAAGAACTATGCTATCATTGGGACAGATTAGAAAGAGTTTCCTATGTCCCAGGCCAGAGCCACCACCACTGGACTGTGGAATAATCTGTTCCACTGGGTATAAATATTTAATGTTTTCTACAGAGTCAAGACTGACAGATCAATCACAGAACTGTCAACAGCCTGGTGTTTGTTATTGTGATGGATTTTGAAGTTCAGACTTCCAGCTGTTCACTAGAAAAGCAGAGCTCAGGTGCATGCCTACATTTGCTTCTGCTTTTCAAGAAAAACTGTATAAGATTTTTAGGGTTTCTCTGAGGCACTATGAGAACATTTTTTAAAATTATTATTTTTAAAATTTCAGTTCTCCTTTTTATTTTAACAAAGATCATAGTAACTTTGTCTAAAAAGAGGAGTTTAGAGTTGGTCCTGATATAAAAAAGGAAGGTCACAGTGTAGGAAAAGTGGCAGTGCATTGGTCTGTCTATAGAGAACACTGTTCTTACATTCCAGTGCTTCTGAAATGAAAATACACACGGAAATACTATGTTCACTTTCTTATTGTTTTTACATGATTAAAAGAGCATACGGCTGGCGTCAATTAAAACCGTGCACAATAACATCAGGATCTTCATTTTCTGATTAGATTCTACATGAAGTAGTTCCTGTAGAAGAAATGCTTCATGTAGGTCCAGCTTATCTTTTTGGAACATCTTACAGGTTTTTTGGTTTTTTTTCATATGACTGGGATACCTTTTCTCTGATGGAAGCTTGATTACATTTTCTCTGATGGAAGCTTAATTTATAAATAATTATAATACATATTTGAATATGTAATATTCAATAATTTGAATGTAGAGCAAACTGGATGAATAGCTATCAAAGAGGGGTCAGTGCAGAACTTGTAAGGCTTATGAAGCCTATTTCTCACTCTTCTATGCCATCTGCTCTAGTTCTCTGCTGTCTCCAAATGATATTGTTACCTTCTGTGCTCCTTTTGAATTATCAGTGCCTTCTAGATAGATACCAATGGCTTATAGACACCTGCCTGGGAGTTTTCTCAGACTGCTGTTAATATAGCTGACATGTTTTTCAGACTGTCAGAACTAATCTTATTATGGAGTGAGTTTTCACTTACAAAAGCATTTATAATTATTATGAACCAAATTTTGCCTCCAGATATGTCCCTGAGTTTGCATCCTTGAGGGCTGTTCTGCCTAGGCTTTCATTTTTCAGGGTCATTCCCAATCTTCCTTCCAACCCCTCGCTCGCACTGGTGAGTCAGCAGGATTCACTTCCCTCTCCCAGGAAGATCAGCACGTGCTTAACACAGTGAGTTCACAGGCAAAACCAGCCATTTGTGTCATTATGGATTAACCTCAGAAATAGATTAAATTGTGTTGTGCCATAAGTAATTTACTTCCAAGGACACCTTTCTGTGTGAGCATGGCACTGTCTCCAGCTCCTGGTCACAAGCAGGCGGTGGGCAGATTACTGGAAGGCAACAGTGACGGCGCTGGCTGAGGGATCTTGGAAAACCATCTCTTCCATGGAGAGATTTTAAGTCCAGTGTATGTTCCTTAACACACACAAAAGTGGGAGTAGGTCAGAACTGAGCAATGAACTCAGGGTTTTCTCATATGTCCTGGAAAATGCTTTGAGTAAAGCCTAGGTTATCTGATACTTGCATGACTGTGAATATTGATCCTGCAGTGTTTTGCATTCAAGAATCACTACAATTTGATTTAGCTTGAGCAAAGTGTACAAGAGCTCTCTTCAGAACTGTTATTACTTTGATGATTAAATAACCTTTATTTTTTTGGCATTTCAGTCCAGCTAGCTAAGTCTCATGAACTAATTACAATTTGGTATTTTATAACTGAAGAGACTATCAAGAACCTCTAAATTAAATATTTCAGAAACAAAATGTCCTGCCTGAGAGTTAAATAAAAATGGTTAAAACAAAACAGTCTTTCTTCTATCCATCACTGTTTACATTCTAGTTTATTCATTAATGTTTAATGCATAGAATGAAAACTTAATGACCCCAGCATGCAGAATTTCACTTTGTCCTGAACTGCTCTTTGTCTTTTTTTCTCTTTCAATTCTTGGGCAAAAATTGACAGTCAAAAAATGTCCCCCTTTTGCCATTGTCTAAAAATATTGGGAATGGCTGAGCAGTAATCCCTGGCAGCAAATAATTTTCTGTCTTAATGAATGTCACCATAGAGATGATGACCATTGCTCATGTGTTAGTGGATTGTCTGCCAGAATAATTTGCTATTTCATGCAATTGATTTCTATTAGTGTAGGTTAGTCAATAGGATTCATGTGTGTGAAGAAAGCTGATCACACCCTTATAGCGTTGTTTGAAAATTTGGCCTGCATCTGACTAGTATGCCAAAGTGGGTGGCTACTTCCGTACATTGTACCTGTAATTTCATAGTAATCATTCATTATTTAACAATTTAACACTGGGCCTCAGTCAGCAGATTAAAAACTATGGTGAGCTCCGGTTATTCAAGTCTGAGGTTTTCATTCAGGACCATTCTATGTTTTACTTTTCACATATAGTGAGAAAAAATAGATAATACTCCAGGTAACAGGAAGCATCTTTTGCATTAGCTTTATGAGAACAGAAATGAACAAAAAGAAGTAGTTATTCTTGTATCTCTACTTTTCTCCTCCTTTTTGGTGGTAGGGCTTAATTCTCTGTACTCAGGTTGAGGGACTTTTGTCCTGTGGCACGTTACTTGAGTGAAAGTGGTAAACCCTATTTGTTTCTCAGTCTATGACACAGGGAATGTGTTCTGTGCAGCAAAGCAGAAGAATCTGCATTATATACTAGAAAGAGAAGGATGACTGGTGTTTGAATCTTCATGTATAAGAACAGATTCCCCACACTCATGGTGCCTCAGTGGTGACTGTGGGGATGGGGCAAAGAGTATATATTGTGTATGAAGAAAGGAATATGAAGGCATTTTGTTGAGGTGTAGCTATTCCTGAGAGGTCACATTGGTAACAGAATTTTACTTTCAGGCTCTCAAGATTGCTAGTTAAAATGTCTCTTTTAGCAATGTTGAATGCATCTGTTCTCTTCAATACAGTGGATCATGCAGTATAACATCTGGTAATTCCTTCTTCCCTATTCTTCTCTGAACAGGGTAGTCATTCTTCTATCCAAAGCAAATCTGGCTGGTTTTGACCTTTTGTCTCTGATGGCTTTTGAAGAAACTGTACACCTTGTTTAGGGATTTCAGTTTGCAAATAGCATCTTGGTTTATTTTTACTTTTCTGCAAAAACAAAGGGCATAATTTTCCTGTTGAGACAGTATAGTAATAATAAGCTTTTGGTAAGGCAGAAATGGTAATGGGTGTTAGAGGAACAGATCCCAACCTTATATGTGTTCAAATTCAGCATCCATCACTGTCATGTCTGACTGCCCCTCAAAATTACAAGTGCAGCATCATCTCTTCCTTCAGGAGGGAATTGAAGTTGTTTGATGCTTCTTATTTTTCAGAGAGAGTATAATGAAAAGGTTAGGGGGAATTGGACTTACACTTTCCTAGGGTTCCCACATTGATCTTTTCTAGTGGTAAATTCCACTTTTGCCAGGTAACTTCCTTTTTCTCCTCACTGACGTTTCTTTCTTGAGCTTGACATTCAATTCTGTCATTTAAGTCAGTGCAACTGACTCCAAATAAGATTCAGCCACACATTTATAAATAAAAAGGAGCTATTTTTACCTCACCTTACTTTAGATAATATTAAAAATAATTTCCCATTCTCTTGTGTTTCCAGCATCCACTCTCAAGAGAATATATGGAAATTATGCCTCTCTGATGCCTCCTTGGCTTGAGTGGAAAGGAGAAGCTTGAAAAAGGCTTTTCATGTGACTGTTTTTATAGACAGCTATGTGGCCACACAGAATTGTTCATTGCTGGCTTTTACTAATACTGGTCATAGCCCCCTAAGATAATTTTTTATCATTGTGCAATTTATATGTCCATTTTTCTAGGGTGCCATGCAAAGTAAGTAGTGTGCTTTTCTATTTCCCTGCAGACACATGCACACATACCTCCATCAATGGTTTTGGGGTGTTTTTTCCAGCTTTGTGAATACAGATAATTTGAACTTAATTTGAAGACAATACAAGAGAAATGCTGTTAGTAATAGTACCTGCAAGCACAGCTGAAAGAATGCCTGAACTTTTCTAGGTTGCAGGTTTTTTTTTTGCTTCCACACCACTGTGAGAAGCAAAAACATAAACCACAGAAAGAAAGGTTGGTACACAGGTGCAATAGTTGCTATTGAACTGAAAACACAGTGTGGTTTTTGTGGCAGTTGCCATAGCAACAAGATCATTTACAGAACATAATCCCATTAGAAGAAAACATTTTTAAACTGAGCTAATTGTACATGAGTTTATATTGCTTCACAACCTGTTTTTGGAAGATTTCATTTTTAGGATACTAATAAAAGACTGATTAAAAGCATTACACATTGTCCTAAATTGCCTACAGAAAGAGAGGAGATGGGAATTATGTAAATTATTGCAGATTCCCTTAGATTGAAACAGTATGATCAAGGAAATTAATTCATGTTCTCATTTCTGTATTAGAAGTCACAAGATAGCAGCTGTACCTATATTATATTATATTATCAGCTTGGTCAAATTCTGGTCCTTCTAAAAGCATTCCTCAAATGGCTCTTTCCCTTAGAGAGTCTGTTCATTCCTTTGGATGTCTCCCTGTCCTAGAAATTTTGGTAACATTTCCTCTGCACTGATTTGTGCACTAAGAGATGTAAAAAGCCTGTTGATAATTGACAGAAAGCAAGCTAATGGATTGTAAAAAAGCAGAATGAATAAAACTAAGATGAAATGTTTCACCTGTGGGAAGGCAAAGTTGTATTTAGGAAAAAACCTGAAAGTCAAAAGGAATGCTGAAATCTGCAGGTGCCATAAGGAACCAGGGATTTCCAGCTAAATACTCTAAGAAGTCATGTTCAAAAGCCTGTCCTTTGTATTTTAGCCTTGCTCCAGAGAAATGTTGCTGCCACATACCCATATAAAAGAAATAGAAATGTCAATGGTTAAGCAGCAGGATTGTACCTGTTGAATTATAACTGATGGGACTGTTCCGCTTAGTAACATTTCTGACCACCAGTCACATTTTCATTCAAGACGTGATCTGAAGAATTCATTGTCACTGCAAGTCAAGGAGGTCAAGAGCTCAGAAAGTTTCAGAAGGGATTTGGGTATCTGTATAGCAGCTAAAAATACCTGCAGTTACACAATATTGGTGATTATGCCTCTTTGTCCTCTCTCCCTTTCTGTGCCTCTCTGCTCCATTTAGATCCTGTTACACCTGAAGCAGGTGGGATCAGTGCTGTGGGAGTCATGGTGTGGTCTATATGGACACAAACTCTCCTGCAATATAGCAGTCCTACTTATCTTGCGAGCAGCAAACACCAGAGTTCTAGAGGGCAAACTGGACCTTGGTGTGTGGGTGTACAGCTTTATATAAGCTTTCCCTGATTTCAATGGGATCTTTTCCAGCTTACATGGATCCCTAGGAAACTATCTTTTAAAGACATAAGCAGGCTAAAAAAATGCATTCTCCTCCAGCATGGGGGGAGGCAGAGAGCTCAGAGCCCAACTCATCTTGGTCAGGGACACATCTGGGACTCTTTATGGAATTGAAATGTCTATAAGAAGAGGTTATGGAAAAAATTGTTGGAGTAAGTGGTGACCCAACACTGCAAGAGAAGTCAGGGATGAAACAGCAGAATTGTGAGAATTGTGAGCTGTGGTATGTAGGCTCTTGTCTAAAACTGCTGGAAGCCTGGAAGGTGGCAGATGTGACACCAGGCTTTAAAGAGTTTTCAAGGACTTTTAAAGGGTTCCAGAAGAGATCATGGGAACTACAGGGTGTTAATCATGAGAGATAAATGTAAATCTGTCTATACCAGTCAAAAGAAAAGGAAATAGAATAGGAAACTTATAGAATTAAGAGATCCATGGCTCGCTTGGCAGCCATGAACTTGGCTTTTCCTTAAAACACAAATAATTAAAAAAAGGACCGCCTCACAAATTTTTGTGTCAACAGCCATGTGGACAAGGAGTTCCAGTTGATAAACTCCTCTTGTAACATACCACTTGCATTCCTAAAAGGCAGTTCATGAGGTCCATCATCAAAAAAAAAAAAAAAGAAAATTAGGAAGCTATAACAATGAATGTCTTTATATAAATTGCCAGGAAGTAGGAAAGAGAATAGGTGTCAATCACTGCTTCTTGTTGTAGAGAAGTTACTGATGATGTTCTGTAGGGAACTGTGCTATTGAGCACATATATAAATGACCCAGAAAAGGTGCTGATTGATGCTACAATTAATTTTTCTAATTACACTAAAGTAAACAAGGCAACAAAAAAAAAGAAAGTTTATTGAGAAAATTGCAGGAGAGCCTTATTAGGCTGTGTGACGGGGTTAAAAGGGCGGGTGAAATTCAATGTAAGTGTAAAGTGATGTATGGAGGAAACAGAATCCAAACTTTACATATAAATGACTTGTTCTGAGATGATCTTTAGAGATCAGAGTGAAATTTTAGGATTAGGTCTGTAAGGGTTAAAAAACTAAACAGAGAAAAACCAGAAATTGCAATCTTTAAATGACTAAAATCTGAAAGAGTATTCAGGGAGTGTTTCATCTACAGACATCGACCTGGTGGAGCAATTTCAGAGGAGGACTAGCAAGATGATTAGAGGAATGGAACACCTATGAGGAAAGATTGAGAGAGTTGGGATTGTTCAGTATGAAAAAGAGACAGCTCCAGGGTAACCTAATTGTGGCCTTTCAATACCCGAAGGGAGCCCACAAGAGAGGTGGAGAGAGACTATTTCCAAGGGCATGTAGTGACAAGACAAGGGGGAACGAATTCAAACTGATAGACGGTAGGTTTAGATCAGATAATAGGAAGAAATTCTTTACTGTGGAAGTGACGAGCCTAGAACAGGTTGCCCAGGGAAGCTATGGATGCCCCATCCCTTGCCATGTTCAAGACTGGGCTGGATGAAGCTCTGAGCAACCTGGTCTAGAGCAAGACATCTCTATCCGTGACAAGGGGGTTGGAACTAGATGATCTTTAAGGTGCCCTCCAACCCAAACCATTCTATGATTCTAGGTGCTCTGTGCTTTATAGTCTTTCTTGGGCGTCTGCTTTTTGGCAGAACATGATTGAAGAGGCATCCTTGGCCTGTTCCCTACAGCCATTGTTAATCTAGATGCCCTTTTATCTTGAATTGAAAGCATATACAAAGATATTTACAATGTTCTTGTCAGTCTTAAGCTCCTCTTCAGAATGAAAATCCTCCTATGAATGGTTTTCAACTTAGTGAAGTAACTTTACGAACTTTGTTCTTTTTCCTTCGCAAAAAATAACTGCTATACTAATAGGTGGCAGTACACCCACAAATAGCAAAGAGAATATTTGTTGTACTGACAGGATTCAAATATTTGTCCTCTCTAAGTGGAAAGCATGGAAAATGTAAATTAAGCCAGAAGAGCTTTCGTCTCTTCAAGAGAATGTTAGGGAAGAGGGAGACTAGGTAAAAAATAGTGTAATGCATGTGAATTTGCAAAAGACTTCAATGAATCCACACAATAGGTGGCAATATTTTTTTTAAGCAGGCATTACATGATGCAGTATTAATAGTGCCTCAATATATTATTTAAAATGTTTTTATGTAGTCAACGTGATATAAATTATTGGGATGGCATGTGGCTCATGATCTACTAAAAAGTTCCACAAAACTCTTCAGCTATAGTTTTTCTACTTAAAAATTGTTTTCTTGCAGCTCAACTTTAAGAAAGAGTAACTCTCTTCTACAAAAATTTCCTTGTTACTTTAAGAAAAAAAAAAGTTGTTTTTAGATAGCTGAAGTGTCTCACCTTATATTTTAAAAATTGAAAAGGAAGTCACAGGTCTATGGAAATTAAGAAGTAGGAATCTGTAAAACCTTTTCTTTTTAAAATTATCTTACAATAAAATTATCTTACAATAAAATAAAGCAATTCTTATGTAAACCTGTGAAAGTAGCAAAATAAAATGGCTTAGTCAATCCAAAACAAAGGAAAAAAAATTAAAATTATTGGATACTTTCATTCTTCATCCTCTTTGAAATCTTAAAAATTAGCACACCTTTGCCTAACTCTGCTAGCTTCTTGGACCAAACTGAATGTTTTCATTTCATTGTTCACTGCACCTCATTAATCTTGTTCTTTAAGGTCAAAGCATAAGTGACTCTCTCTCTCTTTATACTTTTTTCCTTTTCCTTTTCTAAATCAACTAAAATATCCAAACCCTAAGGGTAGCTATTATGCCTTCAGTAAGAAAAATGCATTGCTTGCAAAACAACTTTGATTCTTGTTTCCCTGGGATTTTTTTACTCACATTTAACATTAATGCCAAATCATGCAATGCTGACCTGTATGGTACTCAGTTGATTTTACTAGGTCATTAAAAAGAAATTTTAGACAAAGCCATTTTTGTTTGCAGCCTTTCCAGATCATGATGCTCAGTCTTATTCTGGATAACAGTAACTTTTTATACAGAAACAAATCAACAATTAGGATGGCAGAGCAGCATTAACCCCTGCACTCTATGTTGTTCAACTCTTGAGATGACATGTCAGTGAGAAGACATGTCAGTGTTGGGGCAATTTTTAAAGTGAGGTTAGGTCTGCTGTATCACTATTCAAATCAGACACGCAGTAAAATACATGTGAGACTGCTGCCCACCTTTCTCAGAAAGTTATGAATCTGGAGGAAGTTTTATATCCCTGAGTCATCTAACACCTGGATCACTTTAGATTGCTTGGTGTTTCAGGCTGTCCAGGCACCAAAATATCTCTCAAGAGACAGCATGGCCTTATATGAATTTGTTAAAACACTCCAGTTTTAACCCTTAGAGCTATTTAGTATACTGTTTCCTCACCATGCTTAACTGAAAGTTTACCACGTCCAAGCATTAATGCTGTGAACATTAAAGCTAATGATCTCATCACGTAAATTGCTATTAAGAATGAGGGATTATCTGTACATTAAAGACTGGTCTACATCCTTAAATGCTGAACCAAAGATAAGCTCTTTCTTCAAGGTTATAGTAATTTGTGCCATTCACTCAGCCCCTGCTCTAATAGGGTCTCATTCAAATAATAAAACAGAAAAAAAGGATATTTTATCCATCTTAGCTTTTTGTAATCCATGCCCTTCAGTAGAAGGGTTTTGCAGATGGAGAATTACCTTGAATTCTCACCTTGAATACTGTGTGCAGTTTTTGGTCTCTGCCATATAAGAAAGACATTAAGCTGTTAGAGAGCATACAAAGGAGGGCAACAATGATGAAAGGCCTTGAGGGGAAGCCATATGAGGAGCAGCTGAGATCACTTGGTCTGTTCAGCCTGGAAGAGTCTGAAGGGACCCATTGCAGTCTTCAACATCCTCATGAGGGGAAGAGGAGGAGTAAGCACTGATCTCTTCACTCAGGACCTGAGGGAATGACATAAAGCTGAGTCAGGGGAGGTTTATGTTGGGTATCTGGAAAGGATTTTTTACCCAGAGGGTGGTTGGGTGCTGGAACAGGCTCCCCAGTCAGTCATCACAACATCAAGCCTGAAAGAGCTCAAGAGCATTTGGACAGTGCTCTCAGGCACATGGTGTGATGGTTGGGGATGTCCTGTGCAGAGATAAGAGTTGGACTCGATCATCCTTGAGGGTCCCTTCCAACTCAGCATATTTTGTGATTCTGTAATTAGTGCTGAGGTTCCCTCTCACTTTTCATTTTCCTATTCCAACCACAATTGAGTAAAACACACCGAAACCTTCAGATACAGGCCTCCATTGACCCAAGACAGGGTGTTGGTGAAAGAAGATACTGATTGGCAGGGTAACAATCCTTTTCAGTAACTTTGGGGATCACTTTCTAGACTTCTGGTCTTGCTTTCCTTACTTCCAGAAGACTGCTTTATCTTCAGCATCAATTAGGGGACTAACAACCCATGTTATTTTACATGAACATGGTGACATGAGGTCCAGGGGGAAAAGTCATACACTGAAAAGAAAGAAACTGTGATGAACAACCGCATGTATTTATTGGGCAACATTTAGTAAACACGGTTTTGTCAGTTTAAGGAAGCTGGTGACATTTTCTCTTTATTGCCTTGCAGCTGGGCTGCAGCACCCACTCCCTCTTCAAGCAGATTCTACTAGTTCAATAATTTCTATATCATAGCTGTGGTATTTTTCTGTGTTAAAGGACTACGTATTGATCCTGATGCTAACCTATCAAAACTTAGTTGTTTTTGTTATTTTTGGGTAGTTTATGAATTTGCAAAGGATCTGAATTTTTCCCATCAGGATTTTGTATGGCTCAATATTATCCTTTTGAAGGAATGCATTGTCATTTTAAATTGTGTTATGCACCCTTCATTACAGTGGCTTTGTTTTTTTAAGTAAAATATGATCTCTTCCTAAGTTGTCTCCCTGTAGTATTAGAGCTGGGAAAAAAAATATTTTACCTGTATGATCCCTATTTTTTTTTTTTCAAAAGAAGCTTGGACCATATATTTTTCAGATTGTGAAATATTCTTTTTGCATGTTTTCCCCTCATGTATTTTTCCCTTAGCTTTCTTTTCCTTGTTTCAGTTGAGACTGGCAGTAGAAGCCTCATAATATTGAAAGCCTCCCTTATAAGATTTCTGGTCCAGTCTGCATTTTGAAGCAAAAAGAGTAAATGTTTAGTCTGAGTGATTTGAAAATGTCCAAATCAAACCCCAAGACTTACAAGTTTTCCACATCAGGCTGCTACAATACATTCTACATTTAGGCAGGCAATTGTATGCATGGAGCACCTTCAACTAGGAAGTAGAAATAGTTTTCATATCTGTATTTGGCATTTCTGTTTGCTGCCTCTAAAAGTATGTCTTTTGTTATTTTTTTTTAGTGTGGCTTCTTCCCTATCCTGGATTATTTCAGAACTGTGTAAAGTACTAGATAAGGGTTCTGAGAATAAATTAAATTTTATCCTGCTGCCTCCCATTTTGTCATGCTAGCAGTGAGCAGAGCAGTACAGCCAAAGGCAGCACTTACATGCAAAAAGGCTGCATGTGGAGCAGCTGCCTGTGTGCAGTTGGGTTAATTTGGGTTGGGCAACTTCTGGGCAATACAGCAAAGTATCCAAACATCTCCATCCTCCTAGTTCTGGATGTGTGTATATAGCCTGATCCAAAGACCATAGAGAAGAAGGATACTTAAACTCTATCAGAGCTCGAATATGAGGATAATATTTTTTCGCCTTTTCTCATAAGTAGAGACATCTCAATATCTTGTTTTTTCGTTTTCAAAACAAACAAACAAAGGCCCTTTTGGTTCACCACTGTCGATTAATTTTCATACAAGAGCATTTCCTTTGTGTTGGTTCTAATGGATTCTATTATGGTAGCTATCATGATAAATTGATTTCCAGGGAAGGGGAGCCTACTAGGTAAGTACTACAGTATTACAATTAAATAAAGCTTGTGGAATTAATTGTTTAATACTCTGTAGTTAGGAAAAAAATGCTAAATTTTGAGGCTACTCTTCACATACTCCACTTTTACAGACAATGGCATGTGTCCCTCTCCTTGACAGACATTAAATTTTCTCATTTATCCAAAAGAAATCTACAAGACTTCAGTTATCCCTTGTTGTTTCTGAGGCAGTAGTTTCAAAGAAAATATAATTACTGAGTTCTAATATGACTTGCATTACTCCTGCCAAATGCTGTGTTAGGACCCCGCCTTACAACATTAATGTATAGGATCTGATGAGACATAATTATCCAATCCCTGTATTGTAAATATGAAGCCTCAGCTTCTTTCATTCTTTTTCTTAAATTATTAAAATGATACAAAAACCAGGAAAAAAATCTTTTATTGTTGCTTGAAGTTTTAGAAACATCATTCTGAGCCCCACAGAGCTCCCCTTAATGAGTGTTTCTAAAAATATATCAGGAAATAAACTTGTCCCTTGAAAGAGATCAAAAGAGTAGAAACTGTAAACTGCATTTTATAGAACAAATATCTTTCCAGAGAACCCACTCTATACAATAATAAGCTGTGATATGGAGATACCTAAAAACCAAAATTCAGCTATGTTTTCATCAAGGTCAAATTTGTCTGACTTTCTCCTAGTGTTTTAAAAAGGTTCTTGTGGGAGGAATTTCTAATGATTTTGAAAATGCTTCAGGAAGTGAATGTCACAACTGAGAATAGTTAGTCTAAAGGTAAGTGTGTTATACATTGACATTTGTATGTAGTTCAGTGGGGAAACTATTAATGTAACAGGTCAAAGGTGTTCAGATTGAATAGGTCTTTTCCAAAAATCCAGTAACGACTCCTCATAACCACAATCTCTGGCCTTTTCTGTGCTGAAAAGGAGAATGTCTTAGAAATCTCCATCTAAGTAAATTTATTTCTCTTTTGACTGGTAACTAAGTATGTATTTTTACAATTGTCTTTAAGAATCTCAGGCACAGATCAGTTATACCGGAGTTGGTGAACTCTTTTAATTGTGATGGTCTCAACCCAAAGAGAGAAAAAGGGATTCAAGTAACCTCTGTATCTGTGTAGCCCAAACACTGAAAACAATTAAGATGGTGGTTAACCAGCAACCCAAATGTACTTGCTTATGGCAATCTACATGAGAGGTTATGTGTTAAACAGTAATACTTTGGGACTCAGAGGGTTATCAGAGAGGATGAAAAATGCTGGGCAAAGGTATTATTGGAAAAGAAATGACAGTGGCATTTGAGTGCAATGTTGAGTCCCCTCTTAGAATAATGAAAAGGAGTAGTGCCATGTGAAAACTCAGTTAATCAAACTGTCCATCACTAAATATAAGGCTTACCTGCCTCTGATCTTTGCAATGTCTCCTCTGGGAATTTTCACTAAAGCTTCAGTTCAATAACTGCCGTGGTGTTTATATCTGTTTTGTTTTGTTTTGTTGAGAGAACTAAACCTTGCTTCTAAGTAAGTCTTACTGGTGACAACTAACAAAAAATCTGTGCATGTCTGGAAAAAAAACAGGGTGGAAAAGGAAATCTTTGGTGTCTTGCCAAGGGGAGGGAGCTTTTGGCATATTTTGTAATATACTTGAGATCTTTGCAGTCTCTGAATTTTCCAGATACAGAAAAAAACCCACAAAATCAATTTACTTCTTCAATTTTACACTAATATTGCTGTATTAGTGTGTGTTGCTTTCAGATCCCATCTCCAGAGGTTAAGATGCTAAAGACAATTATTGTTTTGTGATTATGCTAGGAAAATATCATTCCATAATTGTATTGCTTTCTCTATTTTCACCTGCTCATGCACTACTGTCCAATGTCAGAGAATGATCAAGAACTTTCATCTGTCTGAGTATGGCTAGTCTCATATTATAGTTTTGGTTGAAATCAAAACATGCTTCTGAATTTTTATTTTTATTTTAACACAAACATCTCTGTCATAACAGAAAGGAACAAACAATATGCTTTTTAATATCCTACTGAGAGAAACTGTAACACTAGACAAAAGGAATAGGCAACTATATGTCTTTGGATCCTCCAATTTTCAAGTGGTTCTGAGGATCTTTTACAATTAATTGGCATTTCTGTGTGTTTCTACTGGAGCACATAGCTTTGTAGATGCCATTTTTGTTTGACCTCTTTGGTAGTCGTGACAAAAATTTAACAAGACTGTACAAGAAGAGACTGACTCATTCATTTGCCAGAGTATAGAATGTAACAATTTCATTTTTTTCCCGTTCTTATTTAAGTGGTAAACAATGAAAAAAGAATACTTTCAAAAGCATGTAAGTAATCCTGTCTATCCTACAATGCTTGCTGGATGTTTCTAATACAAAATTAATTTGTTAACCACTCCAGAATATTTCTTGAAAACAACTTAGGGCATATGCTCTGAAAGTTTGATTCCACTCTGAGAAGTGACAATACTGAAGTGTCACCTTTTAACTTATCAGATCTGTTCCATATGTGTTTAGAGTTTTATCTGCTGACTTCTGTGGCAAAAATATGTCTCTAGTGCTTGTTTTACTCATGTTCATCCTCCAGAAGTGGCACAGCTCCATGGAGTGATCTTGATTCTGCTCCTTTCTGGGTATATTTATCATTAGAAGAGCTTTCTGACTTTTAATTAAAGGATACATCAGATAGCCTCAAGAGACTGTATCCGACCCAGTGATGTTCTGCTAGTTCAATATACACATAGATGGAAGTGGAATTACTAAGATGTGATTACAGATCTAATTAGTTCTGCACATAAATTATTTACTTGTGGTCATGTAGCAGAGAGGGAGGATCCAGGCTGACTTAAAATTCCCAGTATTTTTCTTAGAATTGCTACTGGAAGAGGAACAGGGAAGCTAATAGCCCATCTCTAAAACAGATTTGATCTGAAATTTCAGAGAGACATTAACTTCTGAACTCCATGCTGCCATTTTTACTGGGCTGCTTTTCTTAGAATAATTCTTTGGATTCCCAAGCAGTGGAAAGAGAGTGTGTCCAAAGAAGGACAACGAAGTGGGTGAAGGGTCCAGAGCACAAGTCTGATGAGGAGCAGCTGCAGGAGCTGGCATCGTGAACTCTGGAGAAAAGGAGGGTCAGCTCCCCACAACTTCCTGAAGGGAGGTTGTAGCCAGGTGGGAGTTGGTCTCTTCTCCCTAGTAGCAGGTGACAGGACAAGAAGAAATGGTCTCTTGGCCAGAGGAAAGTTGCACCAGAGGAGGTTTAGATTGGATAGTAGGAAAAATTTCTTTATGGAAAGGGTTGTCAAACTTTGGAACAGGCTTCCCAGGAAGTGATGGAGTCACAATCCCTGGAGGTATTTAAAAGATATGTAGGTGTGGCACTTGGGGACACGGTTTAGTGCTGGCAGCACAAGGTAAATGATTGGGCTCAATGATCTTAAAGTTCTTTCCTAACCTGATTCTATGATTCTATGACAATGAGGTCATTTTAAAGTTTGTTGATTTGGGTCTTTTTGGCCTTGTGTACCTGAGAAATGTTTACCAATCCTTTCATTCAAATTTCTGTTCAGAATTTTTCCAGAATGTTGTTTTTAGCTTGCTAGTGAGACTTCTTTGTGGGTATGACTCATGTATGCCGCACTGCTGAGTACTTATGTTTATTATTTATACAGCCATGCATATTCCATGAAATGGACATTTCTCTGTCACCTTCATTGATGTCTGAAGTTTTATGGAGAAAAAAATGGCTCTAAAAACCAGCTCTTTATTTGGGATGGACATGAGGGGCTCAAAACACAAGCTTTTTTTCCCCTTAGATCAAATTACATCAAAGACCTCAAGCTTTCTCATGGAGAGTAACTAAAATTCTGTAATTTACCATGGGTTGATATTTAGATGGTTGTTCTCTATTCAAATTTCCCGGCCACAACACAGCATAAATATCTCACTAGGAAAAAATCAAAAATATTTAATCATAAAAAAATTCTTGTGATGGTCACAAGCTTGGAAACTATGGTGATGAATATTGTATAAATATGTAGACAGAAGGGAAAACCTATAATAGGATTAAAATTAAGAAAAAAAGAAAAAAACAGTTCACCTCTTCCCCAAAGCCCATCAACCTCCCAATGTAGTACATTTGGGTTCTTTAGTAGATTAAACATATAGCAATTACATTGGAAGGTTCATAGGATTAGACTTATGCCATCTTATTATTCAGTAGAAAGTAGTTTTAGAAATGAATTATTACAGGATTTTCATATTTTCTGCTTACTTTGTCTTTATGCACCATTTAATTTAAAAGTGTTATCTAGTTGCTGTTAGTAAAGTTTTCACCTAGGAGAGATCTATAGGCTTTTGTGTGTAGCTTTAGTTCACTCCCTGGATGATCACTTATTTTAATGAGAGAAATAAACAGGGTGGGAAAGGCTCTTAGGTGAATTGTTTCTATCTCAAAATACTTTTTTACATTTTATCATCCTCGATGCAGCAAAACCAAAAAACCCTTTCATAACTGCTGTGATATACTGCTTTTAATAGCCTGGTAAAGAGAAAGAATAAAACTGAAATGCTAGCTCTTATGATTGAAGAGATAACAGAAGAGCAAAGATGGGTGGAGGTGGAGAATCAGGTAAAGCTGGGGCACAACACGTGTGCAACACCCACAAAAGAAGCTGTCCTGTAAATCTGTTGCTTTAAATCCGTTCATCTCTCAGGAGATTGCATGCAATTGATGTGACATTGGAATAAATAAATGAATGCTGTGTTATTCTTTGCTTAGTAGGCTATTATAGGGCTCATTGCTTCAGGCTGTTGACCAGCTTGTTGATGACATTTTTGTCCATGCATTAGGGAAAGGTGAATCAATATTGGTTATTAACACTCCTTTTGTTGCTGTGAGCCTCCCTTGCATATGGGATATGATCACAGAATCAGCTATGATGTTCCCAGCTCTAATATCGATTCTACGCATGCAACAGAAATATAAACAGCAGAAACCATCTTCTGCCTTGCCCAAATTGTTTGCTGCCTCCTGCTATAAATTATCATGGATCATTTTTAAGGGTCTCTTTTCAGTTAATTGGGAAGAATTTTGTTTTTCAGATTAAAAAATACAGCCATGGGCATTGCCATTGCCCTGGAAATGCTCAGTCATCAACACTTTAAGATGTCTCTGTATTCTGCTTGGATGCTGTCTCTTCCATGCTATATGCCTCTCTTGTCTCCTCAAGGTTGCACTCTGGATAACCTGGTCATTTTCTTTTCCCAGGAGCATGGGATTCATTTTACCTGACTTTAGCACCGAAACCATAGGTGTTTAGTCAAAAAATGGCTATCTGGACTTACTGTAGTCCATGGAGGAGGCCTCTCAACAGGCATTTGTAGATGTTTGTCTGAGATACAGAAGACAAATTGTCCTCTTGAGCATCAGTTCCCATTACCAACTTAAGCAGTTTGGTCAGCTAGCTGTGTGTAGGAGCTTACTTTTTAGACTGAAGAAAGGTTAAGCCCATCTTATTTAACACTGTCTTAGATAATGCACAGGCCTAGGCAACCTGCAAGGGGTAATTAATGCTAAAACAAACCAAAAAAGCTCAAAATTAAACCATACACTTCAAAAACCAGCATGCCAAAATATACAGACTGTATTGACTCTGGCAT